>JADLZN010000485.1:0-329927 GCA_018155175.1 Sinocyclocheilus anophthalmus
AGTTAAATGGGTCATATGATGCGATTTAATTTTTTTTTTCTCTTTGGAGTGTTACAAGCTGATTTGTGCATAGATAAGATCCCTGAAGTTGCAAAGAATAAAGTCACAAACCCAAAGAGATATTATTTATAAAAATTAAGACTTGTCCACGCCCTCCTAAAAAGGCTCGTTCTAACACGCCCCCACATAACTACCTCACTATGTGGAAATATTAGCATAATGTGGCCCAAATGTTCACACAAAGAAAGAAAGGCGTGCGTTTCAGTAACCGCAAGTTAGTTGTTAGTGTTGATGCAGCATGTCAGGGAGACGCTGTGTGTGTTTCTAGGCGAAAGCAAAAAGCACTTTATTTGGCCTTCCGAAAGTAGAGGCATTTAGGAATCTTTAAGATTACTTACAACAGAACAGCAATGATTTTATGGACGACCGTTTCGTGAACCTGGGAGGAGGAGGTAATTCTGACTTTGCTATGACAATCTGGCGCTTCTGAAACAGCTGTTTTGTTATTAGTTTAAGTATTTGTATTGACTGTTCAAATGCTGAGTTTTGCACAGCGTGCGGCATGTGTGTGTGACTGTAGATGTGTGAGAGAGAGAGAGGAGAGGGGAGAGCGAGAGGAAGGGTCCCAACCGTTCTAACGTGGATGGTGTATGCATCACTACTGTGTCTGTCACGCGACTCTGTTGCCCTTTCGTGTTTGAACTGATGGTAAAACTAATGACAATATTTACTGTTCTTTACATTTATTTGAAAGATGAAGCTCGCGATTATGAAAAGGGGCGTTACATTTCCAACGAGTGCATGCGATGTTCGGCCAATCACAATGCACAGGGTCAGCTGGCAAATCAGAGCAGACTGCACTTGTCAAAGGAGGGGCTTTGTAGAAAACGAAGCTTTTGAGAGAGGCGGGCATAGAGGACTAACAATAATTTACAGTATTTGAAAAAATAATGTGTTTTTTAAACATTAAAGCATGTCAACATATTCTTTACACCAAATACACAAAATAATGATCTTTAAAAAAAAATCATCATATGACCCCTTTAATAAAAAAATATTTTAGGAATCAGATAATCAATTAAAGGCACAATATGTAATTTTCACCACTAGAGGGCGCGTATTCAAAATAAACAAACAGACAAAGGTGTAGTTTGATGACGCTGTGACTGAGTGTGGAATCATGGGAGTTGTCGTCTTCATCCCCACAGCCGATGCAGAATCCGACGGGGACTTGGGCAGAAATCATGTTCATGGATGAGCTGATGATTTATTAATGTAGTAGTATGAAGCAGGGCGAGGCTGAAAGCCGTCGAAGCGAACGAGTCAATGAATGACTGGCGCGACGAGCCGAACTGCTTCCGCTGCTTCCGGTCGTGCGTATGTGGGTTAAAGCAGCGGAGCTTTTATTATGCCATAGTCGACCGCTTCCGCTCCTTCCGGTAGTGCGTATGTGGGGTAAAGCAGCGGAGCTTTTTTTATGCCACAGTCGACCGCTTCCGCTACCTTCCGGTCGTGCTTATGTGGGTAAAGCGCAGAGCTTTTATTGCGCCACAGATTCGACCGATTAAGCTTCCGTCCGGTCGGTGCGTAGGTGGGTAAGCAGCGGAGGCTGATTACGCCACAGTCGAGGTGCTTCCGCTCCTTCC
Source organism: Sinocyclocheilus anophthalmus (assembly GCA_018155175.1). NCBI lineage: Eukaryota > Metazoa > Chordata > Actinopteri > Cypriniformes > Cyprinidae > Sinocyclocheilus > Sinocyclocheilus anophthalmus. The sequence continues at coordinate 1,647 of JADLZN010000485.1, forward strand.
GAGCGTATGCGTATGTGGGGTTAAAGCAGCAGAGCTTTAGTATGCCACAGCGAGCGCTTACGCTCTTCCGGTTGTGCGATGTGGGGTAAAAGCAGCGGAGCTTTTATTAGCCACAGTCGAGGCTCGCTCCTTCGGTCGTGCGTATGGGGGTGTAAGGCAGCAGAGCTTTTATTATGCCACAGTAGACCGCTTCCGCTCCTTCCGGTCGTACGTATGTGGGGTAAAGCAGCAGAGCTTTTATTACGCCACAGTCGACCGCTTCCGCTGCTTGCGGTCGTGCGTATGTGGGGTAAAGCAACAGAGCTTTTATTATGCCACAGTCGAACGCTTCCGCTCCTTCCGGTCGTGCGTATGTGGGCTAAAGCAGCAGGGCTTTTATTATGCCACAGTCGACCGCATCCGCTCTTTCCAGGGTTCGTGCGTATGTGGGGGGTAAAGGCAAGCGTCGCTTTTATTTTTTTTTTTTTTTTACGCCAGTCGACGATTCCGCTCCTTCCGGTCAGTGCGTATGGTGGGGCCTGTAAAAGCAGAGGCGCTTTGATTACGCCAGTTCGGTTCCGCTTCCGCTCCTTCCGGTAGGTGCGTATGTGGGGTTAAGCAGCGGAGCTTTTATTATGCCACAGTCGACCTCTTCTGCTGCTTCCGGTCGTGCGTATGTTGGGTAAAGCAGCTGAGCTTTTATTATGCCACTGTCGACTGCTTCCGCTCCTTCCGGTCCGTGCGTATGTGGGCTAAAGCAGCGGAGCTTTTATTACGTCACAGTCGACCGCTTCCGCTCCTTCCTGTCGTGTGTATGTGGGGTAAAGCAGCGGCGCTTTTATTACGCCAGTCGACCGCTTCCGCTCCTTCCAGTCGTGCGTATGTGGGGTAAAGCAGCGGAGCTTTTATATGCCACAGTCGAGCGGCTTTCCGCTCCTTCGGTCGTGCGTATGTGGGCTAAAGCAGCGGAGCTATTATTATGCCACAGTCGAACGCTTCCACTCCTTCCGGTCGTGCGTATGTAGGGTAAAGCAGCGGAGCTTTTATTATGCCCCAGTCGACCGCTTCCGCTGCTTCCGGTCGTGCGTATGTGGGGTATAGCAGCGGAGCTTTTATTATGACACAGTCGACCTCTTCTGCTGCTTCCGGTCGTGCGTATGTGGGCTAAAGCAGCGGAGCTTTTATTACGCCACAATCGAGCGCTTCCGCTGCTTCAGGTCGTGAGTATGTGGGGTAAAGCAGAGGAGCTTTTATTACGCCACAGTCGAGCGCTTCCGCTCCTTCCGGTCGTGCGTTTGAGGGGTAAAGCAGCGGAGCTTTTATTACGCCAGCGACCGCTTCCGCTCCTTACCGGTCGTGCGTTATGTGGGTAAAAACAAAAAAATAAATAAAAAAAAAAACCCCAAAAAAAAAAAAAAAAAACAGCGCGTTTATTACGCCGCGACCGCTTCCGCTGCTTCCGGTCGTGCGTATGTGGGCTAAAGCAGCGGGGCTTTTATTATGCCACAGTCGACTGCTTCCGCTCCTTCGGTCGTGCGTATGTGGGGTAAGCAGCGGAGCTTATTACGCTACAGTCGACCGCTTCCGCTCCTTCAGGTCGTGCGTATGTGGGGTAAAGCAGCAGAGCTTGTATTCCACAGTCGACCGCTTCCGCTCCTTCCTGTCGTGTGTATGTGGGGTAAAGCAGCGGCGCTTTTATTACGCCACAGTCGACCGCTTCCACTCCTTCCAGTCGTGAGTATGTGGGGTAAAGCATCGGAGCTTTTATTATGCCACAGTCGAACGCTTCCGCTCCTTCCGGTCGTGCGTATGTGGCGTAAAGCAGCGGAGCTTTTATTATGCCACAGCCGACCGCTTCAGCTCCTTCCGGTCGTGCGTATGCGCTCGGGGGGTAAAGCCAGCGGTAGCTTTGATTAGCCAGTCGATAGCTACGCTTCGTTCCGCGCCGGGCGTATTGTGGGCTAAAGCAGCGGGAGCTTATTAGGCCACAGTAGAGCGCTCCGCTCCTTGACCACGTTGCTTTATGTGCCGTATGTGGGGTATGTGTAAAGCATATGACTGGAGCTTTTATCGCCCCCCCAGTCGACCGCTTCCGCTCCTTACGGGGTCGGCGTATGTGGGGTAGTTCCCTGACAAGCAGCGGATGGTCCCTTCTTGACCAGCCACTTATGGGCACTGAGTGGCTTCCGCTGCTTCCGTTCGTGCGTGTGTGGGGTAAAGCAGCGAAGCTTTTATTATGCCACGGTCGAGCTCTTCCGCTGCTTCCGGTCGTGAGTATGTGGGGTAAAGCAGAGGAGCTTTTATATGCCACAGTCGAGCGCTTCCGCTGATTCCGGTCATGCGTATGTGGGGTAAAGCAGCAGAGCTTTTATTACGCCACAGTCGAGCGCTTCCGCTGCTTCAGGTCGTGCGTTTGTGGGGTAAAGCAGCGGAGCTTACATTATGCCACAGTCGACCGCTTCCGCCCCTTCCGGTCGTGCGTATGTGGGGTAAAAAAGCAGCGGAGGCTTTTATTAGCCAAAGTCGAGTCGCTTGGCCTCCTATCCAGTCGTGCATATGTGGAGGTAAAGCAGTGGAGTTTTATGATGCCACGTTCGAGCGTTCCCGTCTCTTCCGGTCGTGCGTATGTGGGGGTAAAGCAGCGGAGCCGTCGGGTGCTTCTACTTTTATCGCAGTGAGAGCACAGTCGAGCGCTTCCGCTGCTTCCGTTCGTGCGTGTGTGGGGTAAAGCAGCGAAGCTTTTATTATGCCACGGTCGAGCTCTTCCGCTGCTTCCGGTCGTGAGTATGTGTGGTAAAGCAGCGGAGCTTTTATTATGTTACAGTCGAGCGCTTCCGCTGCTTCCGTCCGTGCGTATGTGGGGTAAAGCAGCGGAGCTTTTTTTATGCCACAGTCGACCGCTTCCGCTACCTTCCGGTCGTGCTTATGTGGGGTATTAAAGCAGGCGGATCTATTTATTATGCACGCGACCCGCTTCCGCGCCTTAACGGGCGTGCGTATGTGGGGAAAGCAGAAGGAGCTTTAGGAGCCACAGTTGAGCTCTTCGTCTTCCGGTCTGAGAAGTGGTATGTGGGGTACGCAGCGAGCTTTTATTCCCACAGTCGGGACCGCTTCCGCTCCTTTCCGGGTCGTGCGAGGTGAGGTAAAGCAGCACGCCGCTTTTATTAAGCCACAGTCGTAGCGCTTCGTGCTCCTTCCGGTCGTCTTGCGATAGTGAGACTGTGGGGTAAAGCAGCGGGAGCTTTATACGCCACAGGCGACCGCTTCGCTCCGTCCCGGTCGTGCGTACTTGTGGGAAGCAGCGGAAGCTTTTATTACGACACAGTCGACTCTTCCGTACTTTTACCGGGTCTTAGGCGTATGGGGGGTAAAGCGCGGAGCTTTATACGCCCAAAGTCGACAGCCTTCGCTCCGTTACGGTTCTCGTGCGTATGGGGGGTAAAGCAGCGGAGCTTTTATTAGTGCACAGGCGACCGCTTCTGATGCCTTACGGAATCCGTGTATGTGGGGTTAACAGTCGAGCGCTTCCGCTGCTTTCCGGTCGTGCGTATGTGGGGTAAAGAAGCGGAGCTTTTATTATGCCACAGTCGACCGCTTCAGCTGCTTCCGGTCGTGCGTATGTGGGGTTAAGCAGCGCTGTTTTATTACGCCAACAGCGAAGCGCCTTCCGCCCTTACCGGTCGTGCGTATGTGGGGTAAGAAGCAGCGCCTTTTATTAGCCCACAGTCTACCGCTTCCGCTCCTTCCGGTCGTGCGTATTTGGGGTAAAGCAGCGGAGCTTTTATTTTGCCACACTTTAGCGCTTCCGCTCCTTCGGTCGTGCGTATGTGTGGGTTAAAGCAGCGGGGCTTTTATTATGCCGCAGTCGAGCGCTTCCTCTGCTTCCGGTCTTGCGTATGTGGGGTAAAGCAGCGGGGTTTTTATTATGCCACAGTCGAGCGCTTCCGTTCATTCCGGTCGTGCGTGTGTGGGGTAAAGTAGCGGGGCTTTTATTATGCCACAGTCAAGCGCCTCCGCTGCTTAAGGTCGTGCGTATGTGGGGTAAAGCAGCGGAGCTTTTATTACGCCACAGTCGAGCGCTTCCGCTCCTTCAGGTCGTGCGTATGTGGGGTAACAATGACACTATGGACACGGTCCGTGTCACTAGTTAAAATTGCTTATTTCTCTGGATTTAAACATTCTTTGAAATATTTAGGATAATGTAAGTACACAAGTCAGCCAAATATATAACACTGTTCTAGTGGTTTTTGGATATTTTAATAAAAAAAATGGTACATATTGTGCCTTTAACTGAATCTAAACTATTTTGCATATACTGTAAATAATTACAGTCAAGAACGGCTTGAGGTTATCTCACATGGTCCCAGTTGTGCAGGCCCGGCAGGTGTATTCTGCCCTTCGAGTCGACGTGTTTACCCTCCCGTATGACCATGCTGGACGTGGGTCTCAGGAAGCAGATGGGAGGCGTGAAAGGAAAGGAATCCAAGAGCCACAGCAGGATGGGCAGGTTATATAGGCGCCCTGTGAATACATTACCGTCCACACACACATATACATCAAGGGTCTTCTGAGCAATTACCAACTACGGTACTGTATTTCTAGCATATTCCTGGTTCAAATGAACCAGAGTCTCACCTTGATATCTGACTGGGATGTTTCCAACCAGTTTGAGCAGATCCTTCTGTAAACTGTCACTAGATGCTGTACAAAATGACTTAAATAATCACAAATGATGCATACAATAATCTGACGCATAACATTCATTACATAATATTATATGCTAATTTACTGTAATATGCAGTAACTTTAATATAAAATGTAATAACACCAAAAGGAATTAAACTCTGAACTAAAGCTAAACCAGATGAATGTAGTTCCATATATTCTGATGATCATCAGATTGACTTACTGTATGTTTCAGATATTAACTTCATATCAGGATGAAGGCGAGACACTTTCTGTAGCTCTTCGATAGCAACATCACGAAATTTATACTGGTACGAAAACAAGTAACATGTTAGAGAAAATAACCCATATTTAAAGGCTGGGCAGTAACGTTAAACGTGATTTTTAAGACAGTGACTCACCTTTTCAAACAGGTTTAACCAGTGTCTGTCATCAGCCTTAATTCATTACTATTTAAGAGTATGAGAGCGTATGTGAACAAGCAGGAGGTACTCACCTTAGAGAGAACTTTCTTCACAGATTCCGAGTTTAAATCCATTATCTCTGTTTAATTCAAGCCAAGCTCGGTGAAAGCGAGGAAAGCAGGAGCGGTCCAATCTCAAGTCACCGGGCAATAAAGTGAAACTTCCGCGAACACTTTGCAGCTGACTGCTGTCTGCTACGGCGAGCCGAGAGGACTGTGTTATGCAAATACAAGTATACCGAAAAACAACTCAGATGAAAATAAAAGGTGAAAAGGGCACGTGCAAATCTTTCGGGTTGGTATTTTGCAAGACACCTTTACGTTATCAGACAATAAAGTTGTGTGTTTCTAACTTTTTTTTTTTTTTTCACCCCAGATGATGAAAACAATACTGACAGAAAAAAATGAAATGCTGATTGCCAGAAAATTTGTCGGGGGCTAGCGAACCATTTTCGTTTGAAGTTGTTTGTCAAGTTATAGCAGACAAAATATTATGGTCGCTGTGATTTTGCCAAGTAAGACATGTTCCTGGATCAACATATAGACTAAACCTAACACTACCCATAATTTATTCCTAAAATCAGTGTGAAATGATAGCTCAGTTACAAGGGTGTAGAAGCACCTAACCCTTATTGTAAGCCTAAAACATATTTCCTGAAAAGTTATATCTCTATTCTGATTGGTTGATAGGAATGTTGATCCAGAACATGTTGTATGGTGAATCTACGCCACAACTATTATATCGATTAACAATCTGCCACTATTTTTATGCCCACGGTCACCACCAAACAACACCACACACTCACTCACTCTCAACACACATACACTCACACACACACTCACACACAAAAACACACACACACACAACACACCGCACTCACACACACCCACCACACCCACACATTCGCTCACTCACTACGCACTCACACACCACACACACACACAACTCTCTCACTCCACTCTCAAACACAACAGCCCACCTCGCTCACTACACTCACACACCACAGCACAACACACACTCTCTCACGTCACTCTCACACACACACACACACACTCCCCTCCCATACTCAACACACACACACACACTCACTCACTCACGCACACACACAACACACACACACACCGCTCACTTCACTCACTCATCACACACACACACCAAACACATCTCCACTCACTCTCACACACACCACACCATCGCTCACGCACAACCACCACCACTCGCACTTCACTCATCACTCACTCACCACACAACACACACACACACACTCACCATTCACTCTCACACACACACACACACACTCCCTCACTCTCACACACACTCACTCACTTTCACACACACTCACTCACTCACACACACACCCACTCACTCACTCAATCACTCCACTCACACACACACACACCACTCACTCACTCACACACACACACAAAAACACAAACAAACACACACACACAAACACACACACTCACTCACTCACTCACACACACACTCACTCACTCTCACACCACACCACACACACACTCACTCACTCACTCTCACACACACAAGCAATCCAACGCACGCACACACACACACACTCACTCACATACTCACTCACACACACACTCACACACTCACACTCTCGCACACTCACGCACACGTCTCTCAAACACACACACACACTCACTCACTCACACTCTCACACACACACACCACACCACCACTCACTCACACACACACACACACTCCACACACACACACACACACAACTCATCTACTCATCACTCTCACACACCACACACTCAATCACACACCACACACTCATCACTCAATCACTCACACGCACACCACACACACACACTCACGCACTCATCACTGAACGCACTCTCAACACACACACACACGCACTCACTCACACCACACACACACACTCCCTCACTCACACACACACACACACTCTCTCACACACACACCACACACACACACTCACTCACTCACACAAACAAACACACACACACATATTTTAAATATTTGCACAGATTATTCCCAAGTCACACACACACACACACACACTCACTCACTCACACCACACATCACTCACTCACTCACTCACACACACCACACATCAACACTCACTTACTCACTCATCACTCTCAACCAACACACCCACTCACTCAATCACTCACGCACTCACACCAACAGACACACACACACACACACACACACACATCACCACACTTCACTCTCCACACACACACACACACTCACGCAAACTCACTCAAACAACACACACACAAACACACACTCTCTCTCTCACACACACACACGGACACACACACACACACACAGACTGAGACAGAGACACACACACACACACAACACACACACAACCCACACACACACACAAAACACACACACACACACACACACACACACCTCACAAAAAAACAACACCACACACACACGCGCTCACCACTCAACTCACTCACTCACTCACTGCACTCACCACACCCACACACACACACACACCACACACCACACTCACCTCAACTCAGCACACTCTCACCACCACACACACTACAACTCACCACACTCAACACACACACCACACACACACTCACTCACTCACTAACACACACACTCACTCACTCTCACCACACACACACACACAAACACCACACACACTCATCACTACAAACACCCATAACACACTCACACACACACACACAATAACACACACACACACACACACACATCACTCACTCACACACACACACTCACTCACTCAGTCAGTCAGTCAGTCAGTCAGTCACACACACTCACTCACTCACTCTCACACACACACTCAACACACACACACACTCACTCAACACACACACACACACACACAAAAAAAACACACACACACACACACACACTCATCACTCACTCACACACCACACACACACACTCACACAATCACAATCACACACACACTCACACACACACTCACTCATATACACACACACACACACACCACACTCACTCACACACACACACACCAACACACACAAACACACACACACTCACCCACACACACACAACCACACACTCAATCACACACACACCACACCACTGCACTCACTCACTCACACACACACACCACACTCATCACTCACTCACTCACACACACACACTCACTCACACAACACACATGCATACACTCACTCACACACTCACTCACTCACTCACGCACACACTACACTCACTCACTCACACACACAACACTCCACACTATTTTACATATTTGACTATTTTATTCCCATATCACACACACACCACAACACACTCGCCACTCACACACACCTCACTCACTACTCACACACACACACACACACAACACGACCACTTACTCACGCTCCACTCACTCACTCTAAACACACACACACTCACTCACTCCACCTCACTCACACACACACACACTCACTCACACTCACTCAAACACACACACACAAACAATCACACACACACACACACTCTTCACCACAAACACACCACTCCTCACTCATCACACACACACACACAACAAACACACTCACACACACCACACACACTCACACACACACACAACCCACCACACCTCACACACTCACCCACACTCACTCAACACACACACAACACAAACCCACAAGTCACTCACTCACTCACACACACACACACACACACACACTCTCACACACACACACACACTCACACACACACAGACACACACACACACACACACCACACCACATACACACACACACACACTCACCTCTCACACACACACTCATACACACACACTCAATCACTCACTCACACTGTAGTATACACCCACTTCTCACACACACACACACAGACTCACACACACACCACACACACACACTCCACACTCAACACACACTTTTTCACTCAGCACACACACACACACACACACACTCACTCACTCACTCAATACACACACACACTTACTCACTCACACACACACACACACTCACTCACTCACAAACACACACACACACAAACACAAAAACACACAAACACACACACACACACATTCATGTTTCATTTTTAGCACATTTATTCATAATTTTTTTATCATTTTAAGAAAAGAAAAAAGCTTATTATAGGTAAAAGAGACTTTTAAAGAAAACTCATCGTTATTTTTGACCTAACATGCATTTTAAAAAATGGATTAAACAGCAAAAGAATAAACAGGGTGGACATGAAGTTGCTCAGGGGTGGACTGGGACAAAAAAATCGGCCCTAGCATTTTTTGGTCCAGGCGGCCCACCACAACCACTTATATATATATATACAATACCAGTCAACAGTTTTGTGAACAGTAAGATCTTTCTGTTTTTTTAAAGAAGTCTCTTTCTGCTACCCAAGCCCTGAATTTATTGATTCCAAAATACAGCGAAAAGCAGTACTACTGTGAAATTTTGTTACTTTTTAAAATAACGTTTTATATTTAATATTTTCAAATGTATTTATTTCTTTGATGACAGTTTAATTTTCAGCATCATTACTCAGTCTTCAGTGTCACATGATCCGTCAGAAATCATTGTAATATGTTGATTTATTATTAAGAAAATTTTTGGATATTAGGGATGCTGAAAACAGGCGGATAGTATGATTTTTTTTCGGTTTCTTGAGAATAGAATAGTCTAAAGAACAGATTTCTGAAATAGAGATCTTTTTGAACATTATAAATGTCTTATCATCATTTTTGACCAACAATTCGTTTTTATTTCAGTGATAAATGCTGATCTTTGGATATTTCTATTCATCAAAGAAGTCTGAAAAAAAAAGTACCAGCTGTTTAAATATGATAATAATATTAATAATACTCAGAAATTTCTTGAGCCGCAAATCAGCATATCAGAATGGTTTCTGAAGGATCATTTGACACTGAAGACTTTAGTTATGATGCTGAAAATTTAGCTTTGATCTCAGGAATAAATTACAGTTGATAAACAGATATTCAAATAGAAAGCAGTTATTTTAAAAAGTAAAAATATATTTTTCACAGTATTACTGCCTTTGCTGTACTTTGGGTAAATAAATGCAGGCTTTGTGAGCAGAAGAGAATTCTTTAAAAAAAAAAAAAAAATCTACGTGCAAATTTTTTTAACTGGTATTGTAGATCATTGCATCTAGTTGTTTTAGATACGAATAAAACATCAGGTCCGACAATATCGTTTAAATCGTTTTATCGACAATTTTTATTTCAATCTAGATTTATTTGCATTGGCTTATGGAAACCTCTGTGAACACACTTGACTTGACGCGGGGGACGAATTTACGTTTTATTAAAAAGTGTTTACGTATTCTACACTCATGGCGCGCAAACACACATTAGGATAGGTTAGATGCCTGCCTCCGTTGCGAGTCCCTATCAAGCACTTTACAGATTCAACTACTCTCCTCTCCTCCTCCTGCCTGGCTCTTTGGCCTGCATCACTCACCACAGAGCAAGCCTGTTCTTCATAATGCTGCTGTGAAAACATGGGAAAAGCAGACGAGGAAGAAGTTGGGGTGAAGCGATCTTTATATAGGCAGAGCAAAATACTTCATGGCTCCGTCTATAGCGCATTGTGACTGGGTGGTTTACGCTGTCAATACAGGAGACAAACCAATGGGCCACTGGCTGCTCACTGTCCCTGCGTGCTGGTCCTTGGCACAAAACAAACAAAAAAACATTCTGTCGGCCCACCGAGAAAATGCCCGATATGCCAATTACCAATTCAGCCCTGATGTTGTCATATAGTCAGCCAGAAAAAAAAGGTAATATAAGAAGAACCTGGGAAATTTTATTAAATATGGAAACCAATATGTGACATAACTTCCACTTCATGAATGCTTTTGACTGTGGAATTTTTTTTATTTTTTAGACAGCAACGATTTTTAATACACGACGCTATTTTGTATCCCTGCACATCTCTATGGAATGTATATCTATACTGGCTTTAAGGATAGTTTTCACATTAGTGATCAAGTGGCAACCCAACACTACCAAAATTGTATATTATTTAAATGTAATAAAACGTAGGTATGTATTTTTAATAGGCCCAACAATGTGCAAAAGATTAACACATGGGAATTCTGATTCTAATTAGTTGTTTTGTGAACATTAAAATACTAATATCTGTGTTTCCAACGTGATTTTGTGTTGTGGGTACAAGTTAAGTAGGCCTAATGCTGCTAGATCAACCCAAACCCTATCCCAATCAACTAACCATCAAACAATGCAGCCTATCCGTATCTGCCCATGAGCAAAGAACCGTACTATGAGGACATGGTCCATAAAGGGGCTCATTTATTCATAAATTAGTTCATAAGCTACCTGACCTTATATAAAAATTTACGACTGTTAGCTAAGATGGAAGTAACAAAGCAGCCAAACGCTGTGTGAAATATATGCGCCTTGCTTTGAAGTGGATAATAAAGAGATGAGACCATTTACACTGGTCCAGTGACAAAACCAGCAAGAGGTACAGTAATTACCCTGATAGCAACATCACAGAGACACCTATTTGACGTCTGCATTTACGTTTCCTATCAGATGTCAAATAGACATTTATTAATTTAGAATGTAGTAAAACAAAAATCTTGACCAGATGTTTGTACAGAGCAGATGCTTTCCAGATGAAGTTATCTTTAACAGACATCTTGCAGATGTGCGTGTGCGATCTGGGTAGGAAAGGTTTGCCTAATGTCTTGTCTACCGCTTTGTCTTTCTTGACACCTACTAACTTCTTTGTTTGAGCATAGTGCTTAAATCTACACTGGTTGTCTGGATCAGTAGCTTTTACAAAAACTACTGTGTTGTCCAATTGATGCGTTATTGTTACCATAAGTACTTCCAAGATTTTTCACACAATACCATGGTATTGCCATGTTACAATGTTGACTTGTTTCTAGATGATGTTGAAATGTGAATAATGTCATTTGCATTTCAAACATACGTTGTGCAGTGCAACCAGTGTGTTCCAAAACACAAAATAAATACTTGGGTTTCATCCCAGCTAAAGGCAACTCATTTTCACTTCCAGGTTTATGGAACCAGATCCACCATTACAGCGACGACACAGAATTAACAAATGACAGGACAACAGAATCGGTCAAAAATCAAGTGAAAAAAAAGTGAAATGGAAAGGATGATAAACGTATTACTAAAGAATTGATAAGGAACAAAGATGGAACTTGGGGATTGAGGTAGGAGCAAATAGAGATAAGTTAATGGTGGTAAAGAGTTGACAAAAAATGATATAGTGATTAGAAGAGATTAATTGAAGATAGGGCTTTGAGAAGAGAGAAGAGAGGGAAGAGGGGAGGGGGAGGGCAAAATGTAAAAGGAGGGGGAAGGAAAAGGTTGGGAAAAGGGAAGGGAAAAAGAAGGAATGTCCAGTAAACTCGGGTGACTCAAAACAAATAAGAATAGATCAAAGGAAAGGAAGGTAAACTAAATATTTGATGATGTGCTGCATAAATAGGGGTTTTAATATAGCTCCTCCTAGGGGTCGGATATTCATCCTCATGGAGGCCCAGGCGTAAACTGAGGCAGAAAAAAAACAGGGGGTATTAGGAACGTAATGTTAATGGTCTTGCGAAAAAGGGAGAGAAGCGTTATTTCGTCTTCGGAAACACATAATTTTTCTTGATTCTGCAGATTCTCAATCGGGTGGTAAGTACTTGAAGGTCGTACGGTAGGTATTGCTTTTGGTGCTGTTTTTTGGTATTATTCTGGTAATTAAAAAAATTATTCAGTGAAAAAAGTCCAAACGTTTCAATTTCCCTTTGAACATCGGTTACATTTTTTTTTTTCTTTTTTTGCCATTTGTTTCTTTTGCCCCTCCTGCGGCCTAACCTTCTTTTCCCCCTGCCCATTCCCCTTTTCTTTGCCCCCTGGTTCTGTTGCCTCTCCTGGCCCGCCCCTTGTTTCCTTTCCCACCTTTTTTCCTTTTCTCCTGTCTTTTTCCCCTCTTTTTTATACCTCTTCCTTCGCTTATTTTCCCGTACTGTCCACGTGTCCCTGAGACAGCTATAGCCCTTCTCTCGCCTCACTCTCACCCAAGCACCTCTTTCCGGAGACCCCCATCTTATTTTCCTGTTATTTCTACCGCTTCCCTTGTCCTCCTTTTAGCTTACTTCCCCTCGTTTGGCCAACCAGCTTTTTTTGGTCCTCCTGTTCCCACCATTCCGATTTATGATTTGACCCCTTCCTTTTTTTCTACCCCTCTCCCCTTTTTTTTCGTACATCGTAGTGTTAATTCTCGCTCCGATTTTATCTTTCCCCGGCACAACATTCGCCGCGTGCTTCCGCATCTTTTCTCCCAGCCTTTAACCATCCACATCTCTCCTTTGCCCTCTGTAGCAACAATCCCTGCCCCCCCTATTTTTTTTTTCATTTAGTTCCGGCTTGGTCTCAGACCAAGCACGCTGACAGCCTTTATATCACACGGTGGGATCCACCGCAGTTGATTGGTATTATTTGCTCCGTCACGACCGTTTATAGACACCCGGCGTTAGTTATGACCCCCCACCCATCCTTACACTAGGCTCAGTGTTCCCATGACTCCAGTTTGAATAGTTGTATGTTCTTACACCGCTTTTGGTCGAATTTTTAAGCTCTCCACGCTCCACAACTTAAGGATTACCAAGAACCTTAAACTGAAGGACGTGTTTTGGGCAGCTTGTGAGATGGAGGTTTGTGTTGTCGTAAGTCTGGGTGTACTTTAGATATGACGGTTGGTGCACCTACACCCAGCGTGAAAAAGCTTGCGACTCAACAACACGCAATGACCACACCTCTCGCGCATCAGCGTACCGTCTTTTTCTATGATAAAAAACGTGAATGGAAAATCCACGACACAACGAAGTGCAAACCACAAACGTCCGTTTTGCAGCAAACCAACCACCAACCGCCTAGCATCCACCTGTAACCACACTTCCAAGACCCACGACCACCAGTAAAGAGCAGGTTTCGGCCTGCCCCCCGTGGTTTGTTTCAAGAGACCCGGGAGTTCAGGGGTGTTTGTGGTGACCTCTGTCACAGGGTCTATCTGCGTATCAAAGCGTGCCGATGTACTCAGAACCTGAAACCACATTTGGCAACCCGATTGTATTTATACGGAATCAGCGAGCACCGGTAACACATTCGCCACCCGTACCGACGCAATTCGGTCGGTACCCTTGAAAGTACCGAGTTCGGTATCCAACCCTACTCCTCAAGTTCTCGTCTTTCCTCCTGGTCCTCAAGCACTGCCATTCGCAGGCTAATAAGACAATCAGGGGCAAGGCAAAACAGAAAACACACAGAAAAGAAGGCAACAATGGGATGATTTAGTGAAAATGATGATGAACCAAAGCAGTTTGTCAGAACTACTATTGACCCACTCGTAGTTTGCAGCTGAATTCATACCTCCTCGCTTCCTCTTTCTGCTGTTCTTTCCAGGTGCTCTCCATAAATTTCAGTGCATATTCACTTTCATCTTTATATCTGTTGAAACGAAAGACCATTTTTACACAAAGTAGGCAAACAATCCTTGTATTTTAAGGCTAGAAACATTCTATGCAAGTATGCAAACACTGGGAGTAAACGTCACCTATAAATTGCAAGATCTTTTCCAAGTCCAAGGATATTTTATAGTAATCTTAAACTGCGCAAAAACTCACTTGGTCCTGTCATAGCCAAAGATTTCCCTGATATGTTTTGAAATTTCATCTTGTTCTCCTCCTCCATCGTCGATGAAGTCATCCATCTCAGAGTCATACTCTTCCTCATCCTCATACTTTCGTTTATAATTGGATGTTATGGGGGGCAACACTGGTCCTTCAAAAATAGCAGGAGTAGAGGGGATACAACTTAAAAACATGTAATATTACACATGAGGCATTAGTGTTGCTACTGATTACAAATGAAAAACAAATGTCCTTGTTTATAGAACATGAATGAATACATGTGCAAATCAAGCTCATTATAATGCAAATTCAATACAAGTACTTGGAGCAATAAACAACACAAGAATCGATTCACACTAATGAATTCTGCTTGTTCCATAAATTTCAAAGTAACTACGTTTACATGCAACCAAATAATCAGTTAGTAATCAGATGAACGGTTCAATCAGAAAACCATGTCAAGCTCAATCGATTCAAGTGAGTTTAATCCAAATGAAATTTTAATCCGATTGGATGGGGGGCACAGACCTAAAATAATATGATCAATGGGAAAACCATGAGCACATATAAACGCATGAATCAGAAGATATTCTCAATCGGATTCTAAGATGCCTTTATGAATGTATTTACACAACTACATGTTTGGTTTCAGTTATTCTCAGTGACTTCCAGACACAGCAACTACGCTTCCATTCAATTTTGTTCGGAATACATGTAATGTATGAAACTTTCAGAACCTGAAGTCTTAATGAATTCATTCCAAATGACGACATACTGTATGTGCATGTAAACATACCTAATATGCCTAACCAGGGTATATACAGGAATCATGGATTTAAATGTAATACCTTTTAAGACCTTTTTTAAGACTCTTTCCATACATTTTAAGACCTCATCGCCACTCCAAGTTTTAACCGGTTACATCGGTGACACTTTAACTTACATTTGCTATATATTGATTGTAAGATAGCACAACTAAACAGACTTACTTTGTGATAACTCCTTATAAATACAACATAATTCAGAAGGGGGGAACGATTCACAAGAGAATTAATTGAGTGACTAGCTCAAATGCTTCCTACTAGTGTGGCCCAAAACATTTAGCACAGTTGTATTACAGGTAGAATGCAAAATGTTTCAGTACAAGCATTTCAACCAAATGTAATTTATGCAATATTTCAAACTTTTAACCCACTGGGGAAAATCAACCCATGGCAACAGTTTAAAAGCAGCCCAATTTCGTGGAAAAAAGCAACAACAACCCTGCATCCAACACCAGCTGCAGAAGTCAGATTTGACAAAAGTAAGGAGAGATAACTGACAGGATGTTGGAGAATTTGCTCCTCAGCAGATCCCGAGCTCACTGACAAATATCTTTTATCGTAAGATGAGCTCCCTTTACACAGTGGGCGCACGCGAAATCGAAAGTGAACTGTGACTGCGATTTAAATACCCCAGTAACCCCACATATTGATAGCGGCGCCCTGATGCGCGAAAATTACATACAATATTAGAATGTTTGCGTGAGCGGACACAAAAATTGCGCGAGCGGATGGGAGCATGCGGTAATGGTCAGAAATTCAGCGAGAGTGGACTCAACAAGCCCTGGCTACCACGCAGCGGCGCAGTCAGTCAGTGAGCGCTGTAACAGATTATGTCAAATCTTGCGGGATTCCATAAATAAACTACACAGAACCCCACTATTCGGACAAATATACATAATGAAAAGATGATATGAAATTTAATACCTTGGAAAATGGCATTTAAGACTTTTTAAGGGCCTTAATTTTCTCTAAATTGATTTATCAACTTTTAATACTTTTTAAGACCCCGCAGACACCCTGCTAACAAACAAGAAATATGATTCCTAATTATAGATGATTCGCCAAACCAACTGTTGGAATATTCAATCAACTTTTGCAAAGCAAAACGGATCTTTCACAGTAACTGTTTTAATAATATCTTTAACGGGCTGTTGATTACCACCTTAAATAATTTAAACTTGTCTTCTTGGTTTGTAAACACAAACAAAAAAAAAAGTACAAGAAATGTATTAAACAGTAATTTCATCTTTTCACGTCTACTACGACGTATATCCAAGTGAAACGGCTCCCACACAAGAAAAAAAATGTAAAAGGACGTGATTTGTCCATCAGGAATTATTGCCTGTAGACATTCTACGTGTATTTAAAAATGTTGTGGTATTAATTTTAATATATTTTAAAGCAGGGGTGCCCAACCCTGCTCCTAGCAATCGACTGTCCTGCAAAGTTTAGCTCAAACCCTAATCAAACACACCGGCCTGTAAGTTTTTAGTGAGTCTGAAGACCTTGATTAGCTGGTTAAGGTGTTTTTGATTAGGGTTGGAGCTGAACTTTGAAGGACAGTCGATCGCCAGGAGCAGGGTTGGGCACCCCTGGTGTAATGCATTGCCCCATTAACTTCAGTTGCAAGGTTCATTACATTACGTTAATTCTTGGGACTGGCATCTGCCAAAACAGCAGTTCTCTTAATAATATATTAACAAACACAAATCATGAAACACTTGGCCATTAAGCGGTTCTTATCGTAACCCTTACCAGGAGGTTTAACCAGGACTCTGTGGCCTGAGGGGCCAATCAATGTCCTGGGGCCTTGAGGTCCCGGAGGTCTTGGAACCATCCCAGGTCTCGGTGCAAAGTTCTTTGATGAAACAGTCTCTGAAACAACAGTGCACTGAGATATTCCAGGGCCAGAGCCCATGATGTTTACCGGTCTCCCAGAAACATTACTTCCCATCCTGCTTGGTCCATTTATGGTGGCCTTGGAGCTTCCAGGAACCTGCTGACCTGGCAAACTACCACCTGGCCTTGGTTGCTTTGAGGGGTCACCAGAAGAGGGTAAAAGTACAAGTCTGTTGCTCCCAGGCCGTGATAAATGTCCTAGTTTAGCTGGTTTCTGAGGTTGCCCACCAGAGTTACTAGGTCTAACTTGCCCAGAGTTTTTGTGTGGTGCTTGACTTGGTCTAGCTGCACCAGGAGCAACTCCAGCACGACTTCCCAAAATACTTGATTTCCCTTGAGGTACTGAGGTATTCCCCTTCTTTGGGGTAAGGTCACTTGAGGTTGTGGGCCTTTGGCCTTGTGAGGGTCTGGATGGTGCTGGTTTCAATTGAAACGGAGCACTGTTCTTCATGGCAGCTTTACCATTTAAGGCACCTGAGGAGCCTGAGTTTCTGTCTCCGTGTAGTTTGACAGAACTTGGAATTCTTTCACTGGATGATTGAAGCTTTGGCTTTTTGCTGGTACTACTTGACTGGTACTTTTCCCCTGATGGCTTGGGCAATTTCCCAATTTTGCCATCTCGGTCTACATGCTTCTTTTGTGAATTTGAGCTGGATTGGGATCGGCTGTCTTTGTGTCCTGAATTCTTGTCTGGTTTGGCCTCTTTCCCTCTATCCTGATTCTTGACTCTGCGCTCTATTTCGAGTTCTCGAATCTCCTCGGCTGTTCTAAGCCTCTCTTCGGTCTTCTTCACTACTTTCATTTCAACAGGTTCAAACTGCTTCTTTTCCGCAAGTTTCAAGAGGTCCGCAAAGTTCATTGATGATGGAGGGGGCCTTGCTGGAGCACTGTGTCTTTTCGGTTTGCTGTCGACTTTGTTTGAGGACTCAGGCCGAGACGGAGGCTTAACAGGCATGCTTTGTTCTTCAGATTCAGAATCATTTCCCTCATAGCCGTAATTATCACCATCATCATCATCATCATACTCATCATCATCATCATCATATGTGTTCGATGTTTGCTGCTCTTCCGATCTCTCCCCCTTCGACCGCCTTTTTTTGGGCTGGTCTATGACAGGGACGCCATTGTAACCTCTGAAATTGTCCTTAGTTCGGGAAGCCATTGCTCTTGCCTTCCTATCTGATTTCAGCTCCACTCTTTTGGCCAGCAGGTCCTCTTTTGCTTTCTTACTCTGTAGTTCTAAGAAAGAGAGCACAAGGAACATCAAAATATGCATTATATGTGAAAAGAGCCATGGTTATTTTCTCACCCTCATGTCTTTGCAAATCCCTAAGGCTAAAGGGGTGTCTTATCCTGCCCCTGTAAGGCCACTATCTTGCAGAGTTTAGCTCCAATTAACCCTACTGTATTTTATTTAATACAACACTTTTAAGGCTTCTAAATGACCAAAACTTTGCTGAAAAACGTTGTACAGCATCTTTCAAACATCATCCTGCATTGCATTATATGTTTTGCCCCACAATAAAAACTTCAGAGCTTTAATCATAAAACTAATCAAATATCATCTTACCAAAACATATTACCGGATAATATTGAGTAACAATTGATATTTATATGCATTGAAGTTTAAGTAATTTCTCACTGATTTACATTACAAGCTGTCAGAATTTCATCTTACTTTTTGGCCATATAAATATCAGCAACTGCATATTTTCACTTAGTTCCTCTGTGTTTTTCCTCCTCAAGTATAACATTCCCCTCTATCAAAATATACAGGCCTGATATATCAAATATTATACTCAAAAACACGTTTGCATTCCGTTAAAAAGAATAGATTTTTCAGATCACTATTTCTTATGTCAAGCTTTAGAGAGTTAAACGCACCTGAACCAGCTAATCAAGGTCTTCAGGACTGCTAGAAACATCCTGGCAAATGTGTAGGAGCTGTTGGAACAGTGAGCGTTTGAAAGGACTAACTAAATAAATAATATTAGATATTATAAAAGGGGTCCATGCAACTTGTGTGCTAGAGTTACATGATATACCAGCATAGAGCTCATAGATCATTTTATAGAAGTGAAATACGCATTTCTAAGGAAAAAATTGCATTTGAAAAACGGCGGAGGTGACGAGAGCGCTTTAGTGCAAAAAGTGCATGACCTACATGTGAGCACTTTAACCCTTTAAGAAGCTTATAACCATATTGTTTTGTGTGGGCTGCCCTTTCAGGTGCGTATGCCATTTAATGCATTGAAAAGTGTGTTAACTTATGTTTTGCGTTAGATTGAATTTTATCTGCAAATATTAGAAGTGTGTCTCCACTGAAAGCAGAGAAAAGCAATGGATTAATTTTTACTGAAATATTAATTTAGATAAAATATTAGTTGTTGCTGTTAAACAGACCCCCCTTATAGAATAATAAAGAGTAATACATTACTATCTTCAGATGATGAAATGTTTGTTTTGTGACACATTTGTGGTTTAGGGTTTCTTTATTACCATTTATAATTTAACCCGTGTGCTGTACTGTAAAAATGCTTTTTTAAACCTTAAAACCTAATTTAGTGTTCCCTGTCAAAAACGATCAAATTTGCTTATAAATCTTTCATTATGCTCTATTATCACCAAATCTTGGATTGAATTTTTTTTTGTCAACTTGTTTTCTTTCATTTAGCACAGGTTTTGTATTTCTTTTTGGAACTGATATATAATGACTTCACTGATCTGAGCTTATGCACCTGTTTTTTTTGTGTGTGTGTGTGGATAATTTTAACAATGATCACTAAAAAACTCAAAAGGTTTTTGAGCATAATGAGAGATTTACAAGCAATTCTTGCAGACCTGTAATTTTTGACAGGGACACCCCCATATGTAACAAGGTCCTAAAAAGTACAAAGAATATCCAGTTGTTTTGGGAAGTTGCTGTACCCTGTGTATGCAAAGTCAGTAGGTTTTAGTCCAATGCGATAACTTTAACTAGAAAATCTAGTCCGGGTCAAAATAACTAGAAACTGGAACACAGAGTCAAAATGACTTTCCAGTTTAAAAATGCGTACAAACAGTTGGTTACTCTTTTTAATAATTGTGACATTTTATGTGGTTGAGGTCAACCCTGATGTGAATGTAACATGTCTAAATATAAGTCATATGGACTGCCTTTATGGTGCTCTTAAGGTCCTTTTCATCATCTTGACAGCATCCATCCCCTTCATTTTAATTATATGGAAAAGAGCTATCTTTTGTGGTCCGTCTTTATGCCGAGTTCACACTGCACAATTTTCAAACTCATCGGATCGCCGTGGTTTTCACACTGCGAGACTATCTGGGGTAGCATTCAGTTGCTGCTGTGTTCACATTGCACGATGGATCGGCGACGGGGTTTCACACTGCATGACTTCACAATAGGAAGAATCGCCGACAGCTCTGTCTGGTCCGCAAACTACACTTCACAACAAAACACACGCGAGAAGTGATAAGGAAATAAAGCAAGAACCCGCATGCATCAGACTGGAGTTCTCCAGCAAGACTGCAATTATTAAAACAAAATATATATATATAGCCCGCAAATTGTCTGTGAGCTGGTTTCCAGCTACAAGGAGAAAAAGAAAAACAGATTATGCAGGAGGGATGCAGGGAACAGGGATTGGGTGTTCAGCAAAGAGAGTTGGAGGTAAATAATTAACTGTTATGCTGATGTTGTGGCTGGTCAAGCAAATGTTTGTGCTTGTTTCTGTATGATATAATTGTTTATATCTATTAAAATACTGATATTCTGGTCTATAACTCCTCCCCGAACTTCCCTCTGCCCTGTATCTTGGTCTCTCATTGGCTGTAGGTCATCGGCGATGTAGTTTTCAGTAGAGGTCGACCGATGTATCGGTTTTACCGATTAATCGGCACCGATAGTTGATTTCTGGAACAATCGGTTATCGACAAAAATCCATGCCGATAGTTTTCCGGGTTGTGTCCATTGCTGGAGCGGCTGAGAAGGGTCTGCTGTCATTACACAGTGCGAGAGCGGCCTCTAGTGGTTGAAATCACTGACAGCACGTGCTATTTGTTTAGACACGTGATACTGCACGCTGAACAGAGCGGGAAACTTCAGACAGAAAATCCTGCCGCGCCACAGAACGCCATTCACATAGTTTTCCTTTAAACTACATTATATTGGCCCCGAATCGTTGTTAATGTACATAATGAATTGTGTATTGTGCATTTTCAGCAAAACGTTTGTCTTTCTGTGGCTCGAATAAAGTCTGTGTGCTTCATTTATAGAGCTATAATATAGGTCGCTCTCTCTCTTTCCGTTTGCTCCGTTTTTTTAAACACCGAACTTCAAACTCGTCCATGCCAAATTGTTCATTCTTGAAGTAAACTTTTGTCTGTTTGGTGATTAAATAAACTGTTTTAGACCGCTGCTCGAGTTGAACGCGACGCGTCCGGAGTGTGTGTGATACCGGTGAGTTCTCCTAGACTCAGCGCTGCGCTTTTATTTTGATTAGATAATCAAAGTGTGAGAGTATGCATACAATATCCATATGTATATAATTTTAATGCTATAGCCTATGTGTATATATTTAAAGATGTGCATCTTTAAGCATGACAGCTGAAATGAAATGGTAACACTTTAAAATAAGAGTCCAGTTGTAGCATTAAGATTAATGAAAGCTGTGTAAGTATTGTTCCTTGTTAGAGTGTTAATTTCAACATTTATTATTATTTAAAAAATTTTTTTAGTACTACTACTAGTATGGTTCAGTACTGTTTTTGTTAATAAAGCACTATTTTAGTTTTTGTTCAGTATCAATTTTAAAACTATCGGTTAATTAATCGGTATCGGCCAGTGTGGTCCAACCTAGCTATCGGTATCGGCAAAATCCACTATCGGTCGACCTCTAGTTTTCAGTCAGAAATCATTGTACACTGCGTGATTGTGAATCGCCGACAGCTCCAGATATTTTAGCATGCCAAATATTTCACGGGCGTCGGCGACGTGTCGGCGATTCCCTCAGATCGTGTCTTTGATAAATTACCCAGCGTGATTGTCTCTCTCGTGAACGAGCACCGATTTGCCTCCGATTTCGGGCGTTTGACGGCGATTTCGCAAAACCTGTCGGCGAGCGAAAAATCGTGCCGTGTGAACTCGGCATAAGTCTTACAGGTTTGCAATGACATGACAGCAAGTAAACAATGACTTGGATGGACTATGCGATTTAGGAGATGTTATGTACAGCCAAACAAGGTTTAAAGAGGAAAAAAAGCACCTTTTTTATTTTGCTCCATGGCCTGTTTTTTCAAGAAGGCCTGCACCGCAGACGAATTTACTCCCTTGATTTTGACATCTTTCTTGGGTGGACCGGTTTTCAGGCTGTACCGCTTCTATAAAATACAGACATGGTGGAACACCACAGAAATGCAAACGTGCGCATGTGACATTACAAGCACTTTAAATGACACAAGAGGCTTTTTCTCAAAACGAGAGCATAATTATTTCCCTAAAACATGATCGATTTTGGCACATTACAATAAAACATTTGAATTCATCAACGTGCATGTAGTTGGATCTTCCAAAGTTATAAATAAAACTATACATAATATTTTTTTCAAGTGTTTTTCTCATACATACCGGTATGCTGCTGAGGCCTTGGTTTTGGGAGGCAATGGACAGCACGTTGTCGAAATCCATGATCCCTAACTGTCTACAGCTCACTTACTTAGCTAATAGCAACAGCTAACGTTACCACTTAACGTACCAATAGACAAACACTGACCTCAGGCAGCCTTTGTGCCTGTAAACCAGCCCTGCTGTTAAAACCAGCCGAGTACTGGAGGAAGGAGAAGCAAACCAAGAGGAAACCCTCGATGAAATCAACTCCCTTCAGCTTCTGTCCGCCATATCTCATCAGCTGCTGTACATTCAGACCCTTAAACTACGGAGAGCTTCCCAGATTAATAAGAAACAAGTTTCGTTATGTATTCGATCAGTGATACCGGACCAGTTTCCCTAAGTTGTCATTAAGCGAGACGAAACACCGCGAACACAGAAAATCCTCTTGAGAGAAAGATCTGTGTTGTGTTCTAGAAACAACAACCAAACCCTCCTCATCCGGTTCACGTCGCCACTTCCGGTTGTTTAAGACTCGCGTTCTCTTCTTTCATAACAAGACCAAAAATTGTAGATATTTTGTAGATATTTTGTAGATAACGGCAGATAGGTTGCCAAACATAAAAACACAACTAGCTAGAACTGTTCCTTTCTCGGTTAAGACGAGTGCTTTTTAATTCAATTTTCTTTTTCTTTCTTTTTTATAGACAGCAGATGGGATTTTTAAATGCAAAAAAATACAAAATAAACACTAGGAAAATAAGCTAGGCGAAGTATAATTAAACAAAAAAAAATATATATACTAAAAATGCACAGCAGTGTTTAAATATCATAGGAGTGCTTAAATAGAATTAATAAAAGGACACATAAATCATATCGATAAATTCTCAGCACAAGTACAATAATCACGCGTATCTTTCTTTTGCATCCTAAATATTTATTATAAACAAAGCTTGCAATACAACACATCAGTTTGTACTTTAAGGTCATTATCTATATATATAATATATATATTATATATATAAGCTTTATTGTCAACAAGCAGCATGTACAGTCATATCTCAATATATAGCAAAAAACATTCACATTGCCTCTACACGAAGGAAAAACGGAGGGGAGGGGAAAAAGGAAAAAGAGGGGGGTACTACATAACATCAGTTTACAGAGAAATGCAATTATACTTATATCTACATCCCAGAGGATATACAATAACCTTATACTATAGGAAAATATACTTGGCAGGTCTAAGGCACCATATTCTTAGTTATTATTATTGTGTTCTATATTTATATATTATTGTGAAAGAGTTAAAGGAGGGAGAACGTGTTAATCTTTTAATTGCTTTACGTCCCAAGCACCATGAAAAGAGGTTTGCCTTTTGTAAACTTGCATATATGAGTGTGAAATTTACATAGAAATAAAATTAAATTTATAATAAAACCACTTTAAGGTAATATTAAAGGGACAGTTCACCCCAAAATGAAAATTCGGTGATCATGGTGCTACAGCTGGTGGTTGCCATTGACTTCCACAGTGATTTTTTTCCTACTACGGAAGTCCACCGGCAACCACCGACTGTAGCAATCTTCAGCAGATCTTCTTTTGTGTTCAACATTAGAAAGCAACTCGTACGGGGTTGGAGCGACGTGAGGGTGAGTACATCATGACACAATTTTCATTTTGGGGTGAACTGTCCCTTTAACGACTTTTTTAGGAAAACAGTGAGCATAGTGACTCAATAGTGTTCACTTAATGCTACCACAAGGTGTCGATACAGATTCAAGAAGCAGTTCAGATACCGTTTACGCGTCTCACTATCATTTTATTAACCTTTACAGTTTATATCGAACTCGCATTATATATCAGAAACAGATGTTGACATTAAAACGTATTAAAAACGCGATAAAAGGAATAAACGGGCACTGAAAGCGCTGTATGCAAATGTCGCGGGTAAACCCCTCCCACTCGTCCACAAGCGCCGTGATGTAATCACCCTCCTGCATTCCGATTGGACAGGGCTTGTGTTTACCCGCAGGCTCCGCCCACTTCACAGCGGATTTCTCCTCCCACTGATGATGGCCTGTCCCAAACACAAGACAAAAACACATTTCAAATACAAAGGGACGTAAATACTAGCGTGTGCTCTGCTAGCCACGACCGATCCGCAGACAAAGATGGTTTCTCCTGCCACTGTGGTGAGTCTGTTACCTCTGTTCTACCGCTTTTCATCCACACATCCCTGCATCATCGACACTTCATAAAGACATGATATCAGTTCAACTCAAACTGGCATTGCTTATGGATTCATAAGTGTATGACCATTTTCATTTCGTATGCATCTAATGCTTGGCTCTGACTGCCGCTTCTATGTCTTTATGTTGTGTATGCATGATTGTTATTTTTATAATTATGCTTATACAGTGACCTGTCGTTAAGGATATGACAATCCACATACAGCACGCTCACATCATTGTTTGTTTTAAATGTATATTTTTGTCTCTGCATCCTTGAGTCTGTTATCTTGGGAATAACAATGCGCACGTGATTATGGCCAGCATGCTCCTGTTTACTTTACCTCTACAAACCATGTGCCATGTTATCATGAATTGTGCTGGTTTGCTCTTATTTATGCAGAGATGCAATGGATCTATCATTAAATAAGCACTGTGCAATTCGCTGCGCAGCATTTTTTTTCATTCTCAGTATTTCCCAATTTTTGTCTGCTTTCAAAGGGCTTTATTCTATGGAAACTCTCCTGACAACCTTTATTCCTCTTTCAAACAGACTCCTGCATTATGACTAACTGGCAAAGAGAGGCATCCCAGTTCATGCAGTTTCTCTTGACATGACTTCAGTTTTGCTGACATAATCAAGATTGCACTGTTTCAGCAAAACATTTAGTTTAATGCCCACTGTTTTCAACACCTCTCTTCATATATATATATATTATTATTATATATAATATTATCATATAATATACATATATATATAGATATATCTATTATATATGTATGTATATTAAATATAAGGTGTCTGACCTACTAAATATATTAGTTGAACTGAATTCTTTTTGTTTGTTTAAGGCATGTTGTCATATGTTTTAACTGTAATTTTATAAAATGTATTAATTAACGAAATATTTCACCCACAAAATTTAAATGTGCACACCCTCAGGCCATCCAAGATGTAAATGTGTTTGTCATTGGACAACAGATTTGGAGAAATTGATCCTTTGCAGTAAATGGATTCTGTCACGAGTCTAAACAGTTGATAAAATTATTAGTGATGTGACATGGTGACCATACTCGGAATTAGTGCCATCCAAAGTGCACACACACAGCAGTGAACACACACACACCGTGAACACACACACACCGTGAACACATTTATGCTGCGGCGCCCGGGGAGCAGTTGGGGGTTCGGTTGCGTGCTCACGAAGGGTACCATCGCGACAGTCGTTGTGTGTATTGCAGATGTCATTCACTCCCCCCAGGCACCGGTAAAATCTACCTGACCGGTACGATGTACTCAGGAAGCCCTAAGACGGTTACGCCGGGGTCCGACGCTCTTAACCACATTAGGCACCCGGACTTCTACACTAAATTGGCTAATCACGCTTTATAATCCCTATGATCAGCGAACCCCGTCGGAGCCTAGGTTGAGCAATACAATGATAAACATGAATCTGCTTTTTTAATTCTTTCGAATAAATCATATTTAATTTCATAAATTATTCTTGAACTTCATAAGTATTTAAAGGGAGTTTACATCAAAAACATATACATTTTCATTAGATGCTACATTTAGATGTTAAATACACTCTTGTTTTACATAGAATTGTTCTATATACAGTGTTTAATGTAATTACATCAGAAGTAACTGTAATTAAAATACAGAAAAATACAAAATCGGTGAACAAATCCAACATGTTTTTTTAGTAAACAAAAATAGCTTCCATCTAAAATATAATATTCCATAATATTGCACATAATAAGTCATCTTGTCTGAATCAAGAAAGAAAACGGCACATATCAAGCACGGTTTACAAGTGAAAGCAGTCCAAAACAGTGGCCAGAAGTGACAAAATAAACACTTTTCAGCTCATGTTAATAGATGGACTGGAGTGGTGTGGATTGCTTGTGGATTATTGTGATGTTTTTATCAGCTGTTTGGACGCTCATTCTGACGGCACCCATTCACTGCAGAGCATCCATTGGTGAGCAAGTGATGCAATGCTAAATTACTATGTTGTGTTTGTATGATTCTTAAACTCAATTTTAGAAAATACTCTTTCAGGGGATGCACTTCTCTAAAGTGATTTAACATATAGTAAACAGTCCCACCAGCACAATGGTTATGGTTAGTGGATCATCCCTTGTGGGGTTCACACATCACCTTTCATTTACCAGCTCCGATCTATAACCACAAAGCTTTACCACCCCTCATGTTAAAGATCAGCACCACGTTTAAAATATAAAGAGATCATGCTGTGTGCATACAATATCCTTACTTTAACTGGCTAGAAATCAGAAGCACTTATTTCACAGTGGCTCTGTATTTCAGTGTGACCTTTCTCAGACTGCGGGGTACACCAGAATCTGATTAAAATATACACTTGCTAACAATAGCCTTTTTCCACTACAAATTCCAAGACTAAGCAACGGACATGGACTGAGAAGAGGATTAGGACAAGAAAAGTTAAATAGTTTTGTTAATATGGGTCTTTGTAGTAGTTGTCACTGTTACGTAAGTAGTATGTTGTGTACCGTGCCACTGAATCTACTTCTCCCAATATATAAGTACAGAGATTACACGTATAAAAGGCAAGTGTTATTATTGTTTATATTTACTGTTAGTGATTTGTTCTTTATGTTTCTAAAGAAAATGGCCTACAATTTGAGCAAATTTCCTGCCAAATGTCCCAAAAAAATACAATAGACTTACAGTGAAGTAGGAACCCAAGTCATGTTTAATATCGTAGAGATTTTGGGGTGGGCTCTTTTGACCCAAGCATCCACCTAGCAACCACCAACAACACCCCAGCAACCACTTAGCAATACCCTTGCAACCAACCCAGAACACTCTAGAAACCCTCCAGCAATACTCAATTAGCAAGCCTCCTACCCTGGAAGTACTAGTTACACATAATAAATAATAATAAAACATTAATAATAAACTTTTTTTCAAGATTAGACATGTTGCAACTATATGACAGCTGCTTAATGTGATGTGAAGTCTTCCAGAATCATCCAATTTTGTAATGAGGAGGTTGTGCAATCAGACTCATATGGCCCTATGGGTCACCAAAGAACAAATATGTTTGGGGTGTAAGTCATTACTTCCTCCTTTAGGGTTTCTTGGCGGTGACTATCCACACTGTCTGTTGTGAGTTTAGTTAAAGATGGCACTCTAGGCAAAAGGCCCAATTCTAAACTAGTTTTCATGGGACAGTAAATTTTGACATATTTTTCTTGGGCTTGTTATACTTCTGAGACTTAGCAATTGTCATAGTTGTTATTCATGGTATCTCACATCTTCTCCAATTGTTAAATACAAGAACAGCTCTGTGTCAGTCTTTCTGACTCTGTGTCAGTCTTTCTGACTCACATGATGGTGTTTCACTTCCCATGAATGCAACTTCAGTCTCTCTTTTGTCATGCAGGTCAAGAGCGAGGGTCCAAAGCTTGTTCCATTCTTCAAAGCCACTTGCGTCTACTTTGTTCTGTGGCTGCCCACCTCGAGCCCCTCCTGGTTCAGTGCCCTCATCAAATGCCTGCCCATCTTCTGTCTTTGGGTTTTTCTACTCGCCCATGGCATCAGCTTTTTAGGTGCCCACTCCAGTGCCAGGAAAATCCTGGCAGGACTTATTTTTTCAGCTTTGGGTGACGCATTTCTCATCTGGCAAGAACAAGGCTACTTTAGTCATGGTGAGTTAATTCATTTGTGTTGCTCTGATTTGATTAAACAATGATTAAGAGTTATTTGCTATGTGGGTTGATGGGAAGGGAAAGATATGTCATCCGTAGAAAACAAATAATTCTGTGTATCAGAAGCTTTGCATCAATATAATATTGCATTTAACTTTTATTGCCTTTCCAAATGGGGGTTCAATGAGTTTATGCAAATGATCTGAAAGCAGAAGACTGTGGTTTTTTGCAAATCACCACTCTCAAGCAAGACATTTTATGTTTTAACCCTGAACTATCATGCCTGATTCAGCAGCTCTTGCATGGAGAAAGTAGCGTAGAGGTTGAATGAGGTTTTTTACGTCAGGGTTGAGGGTTGGAACAAACCATTCTGCCCGAAGATACCCCTGGGAACCACAGAGTTACACAAGCAAAGTTTTCCTTTGGAGCAAACAAGAGTGTTATGAGGCCAAGAATAACATGCTTCCTGTGAAGTAATATAAAGACAATGTATACTATATGTCAGTGGTTCTTAATTCCAGTCCTCACATACCAACGCTCTGCATATTTTGCATGTCTCTCTTATTTAACACACCTGATTCAGACAACCAGCTGGTTAGAAGACAGCTCCATGCATGAACTGTGTTCCGATTGACAGGGAACATACACGGTGTTCATTGCTCCCTACTCCCGGAGCACAGGGAATCCGTTGAAGTTTTCTCCATTGAACATTCATTTACGCATTTGGCGTATGCCCATGGCCTGCAGAGTCTTCACACACAGACGAAACTTACTAGAGAAGTGTGAAGTGTGATATAATATACCTCTGTAAATAAATACAATTTAAATTCACGTCTCGCACACTTTAATGCCATTTGAATGAAACATATACACTCCCTTCGAACTGGAATCATGGCGGAATATCCTGTGATGTCCACTTCGCAGGGCACTTATGGTCGAATAGAACAAACGTCTATGATAAGTGATACATACAAAATGTGCAGCGCCAGGGGTTACAGGAGAACTGGACTGAGAAAACCACTGCTATATGCTTTTATTCAGGGGTGTCCATTCCTGCTTCTGGAGACCGGAGTTCAACTTTAGCCCTAATTAATCACATCTGAACCAGTTTTTCAGGGTTACTCGAAAGTTCTAGCAAGGTGTGTTGCAGCTAAATTCTGAAGGAAAGTGGCCCTCCAGGAGCAGGATTGGACACCCCTGCTTTCTTTATGACATATTCTCAATTCAATTGTATTTGCTTTATTAGGACTGCTAATGTTCGGCATCACCCACATTCTCTACTCTTCGGCCTTTGGGATGAAGCCCCTCAACTTGAGAGCAGGTCTGGTCATCGCTGTCATCTCAGGCCTCAGCTACACCCTTCTGTACTCCTACCTCTCTGGTCCCTTCACCTACCTGGTGGCTGTTTACATCGCTCTCATCGGCTTCATGGGCTGGAGGGCCATCGCTGGAGTCCAGCTGGCCAATGACCTCTGGACCTGGACGAAACTGTCGGCCTGCCTCGGAGCCGTCCTCTTCATGGTGTCCGACCTCACGATTGCTGTCAACAAGTTCTGCTTCCCAGTTCCCCACTCCCGAGCCATCATAATGGCCACCTACTATGCTGCCCAGATGTTGATCGCACTGTCGGCTGTGGAATGTCAAGACGCCAATGCAGCTCGGAAAAGAGCCTGAGGAACCACACATTAACCAACCTTCCCCTAATGACTCAACATCGTTAGCAGCTACACAGGTTCCACTTTCTGCAACCCCTGGTCCATCCACAGTTCCCCCATCTGACCATGACCAGGATATATTGGTTATAGTTGAGGAATTGCCCATTTAGGATCATGTGAGACCAAACCAATGGGAGTATTCCATGCTGGATTCATTTACAAGGTTAGATAGTCTTGGAGTCTTAATCAGGTTGACTCTTGACTTAGTCAGGTCTATTTCCATACTTGCAATACTGCATTTGCTTTCAGTAGTAGTACCATCTTTTTGGTATTGAGAAAGGAAAGACGGATGAGTTTTGGCCTTCTGGTTACTAGTTTCAAATATAAAGTTTTTCCCAACTTACAGTACCCCACTTGCTTTCCCATTAAGTATTGTCTCCATTTCGACCGAGACTGGGCCAGTTTCTTCTCAATGTCTCTGATATCTTGTCCACTTTATAGAGTCCCTGATGGCTTATATTGTGAACAAAGGGTGAGTCTTGAGTGACCAGTGTTTGTCTGTAGATTGGACTAGCAAACAATAAAAAGTAGATTCTTCTTAGGGGGCTGGTTTCCCCCTTCTCACAGTAGATTTCCCAAATCTAATCAGAGAGCAGCATGACAACCATTTCACAAACTAAAGCAGATATGTTAGCGTAGTGCTGCTGTACTGAAATTCAATGCACAAGTCCTTGTCATAGTATTGTGAGGTATACCTTTTCCTGTGTCATTGACACGTTGCAAAGTCATTTTGTTTCATAACTTTGAGTTAGTACACATGCCTGCATGCACATGTGCTGGAGAAGTTGTCTTGTCAAGCCCAATAGACTGCAACCAGTGCTAGCATTGTCTCTGGAGTAGATGAAGCCGGTATCCTACACTACGTTCTGAGATGTGACCAATACCAATAGGAAAACACAGCGCGAGACTCTCATAAAAATGGATGTCGGTCTCTTTCTTGGAGGGAATTCGGTGACAGTGTCTGTTATCTTTGTCTTAGGTTTCTGCCAAGTCAGAAGCATTGCTCAGTACCTCTACCACAAGGAAACAGCAAATAAGTACAAATTGAACTATTTATTTTGTCTGTATAGTATCAGATAATGTTTGTAAAGAGGGTGTGATGTCAGACGATACACATGTATCAAGCTTCCAACCACTTTCCTTTGTCTATTGCCAGAAGGAAGCATTTTACTCAAGGGAAAGTGGGAAGCCCTGTGGTGGGTGAATAGACATCTGTGTCATCAGCAGTGTCGTTAGTTGGTATTTTATTTTTAAGCCAGTATTTTTTTTTTAATTCTCACTCTTTTCTCAATCATTCACATCCAATCCTCCACCTGAAAATGTGTGAAAATTTCACAGCGTGTTAATATTTCACAGTACAGTGTTCTCTTTTTTTTATTGTGTGTGGTACTGTGCTTTTTTAGTTGAGTCACATACTGGGGTGAATCACAACATATTTTAAGTCATATTTCACTACAAAATAAAAAGTATATATTTTGCATAAAGAATATGTATTCTATTTTAGGATGATACGTTTTTTTTTTTTTTGCTTTACTTTATAGGTGTTTTGCTTTTGTTTGTAATTGTCATTATTCGCAGAAATGATTCTCATTAGATTTTTCAGTAATGTGTAATTCTATTTTTTCCTCTTTATGGTGCAACAAATACAAAATTGAATTCATATAATTAATGAGAACTTAATTGACATAACAAATATCAATATCAGTCAATAAAAGTGGTACTAAACTAGGCTTCATTTTATTTATGGCAAAATATTCAACTATAAATATTATTTTCTTTGGGGTGAAATATGACCAGGACATTTTCTTGACAGGCTTTGTGAGATTTAACACAAACACCACATGTACTGTATTTATGATCAGTTGATTTGAACTGGTTGTTGTTTTTATATATAAATCTCAATAAGGGATCATCAGCTGATGCTTCACTGATACTAAATGAGGGAACCATCAGCCATGATGGAAAGTACAGCTTGGGCTGATATGTGCTCAGCTGTTGTACCCTCAGGTGTGAGTGGAAATTAGCTTTGAATGCAAACACAGCTGATCACTCAACAATGGTTCATTTTGAAGTGATACGACATCTTTAACCTGGTCGTGATGTGTGGGACAGCAATATCCAGTGGTGGACTGGCAGTAGACTCCATTTTTTGTTTTTAATGTGAATGAAAATGGTGCCGTACTCTTGTGTACACTCTTGGGTAACTTACATTTTTCATTCAAAGACTTGTTTTCATGCACATCAAACTAAATAAGGTGCCTACCCATCCCTGTTGGCCATTGCGTCCGGCACACTGTTACGCACATAAACGCTACTGTCGTTATCAACACGCACACACTCAGCTCAACCACTGAGCTCTTGAGAAACAGCGAGGCTATTTTGACACATTTGCTTTATGCCAAGTTTCATAGTTTCCCTATTCAGGGGTCACATTGTCAGCAAAACATTTCAGCTTAGTCGTAAAACCGTACATGATTTGCAAGGTCATCAAACAGCATGTCTCTTCAGAGCCATTGTGAGTCAAGCTGCAAATCGGTGATGTGTTGGGAAGGTCTGCGGCGGAACGACATTTTGAGTGAAGTTATAATTGTTTGTTTGATGGTTTTCATGAAAATAAGAGTTGGGAAGACCCCAAAGCATTCCCCTGAATCATTTTAGGGGCAAACAGACTGTTTAGTGATTCAGAGTCACTTCTTATAGTAAATGTTATGTAACTATTGTTTGATGGCAATATTCCTGCTTAGCATTTCTTTTCTTCCTTGTTTACAACCTGCTGTCACCTCCCAGATGGTTAGAATTCGACCTGGCCTGGGCGTTTCCTTCTCTATTGTGGAAATGCGAACTCCATAGAGGAGACTAGGTGCCTTCTGTTTCCATCACTGAAATGCTGTCTGTTGAGAAGTGTGGAGACAGTCACTGGCATGGGGAAGATTTCCTTACCATCTGTCTTTGCTTTAGTTTGCGACCTTATTCAAAAGGCAGCGATCGTTTTACCCCCTCTGTCAGCGCTTGTGTGTTTGATGCTTTTGTGTCGAGTCGAGAGGGATGAAACAGAATGCTGGGAGTTCAGTGGGTTCAGTATTGATGACAGTGTTTAGGTATAGCGATCCTGTTGTTGAAGATAATGAGGAATAAACCACTTTGTTCAAAGTGCACCATTGAGTGATGTAAATATCTGCACTTTTCCAATTTTATCTCTTTATTAACCTCCTGAAATTCTGTATTTGAGATTGAGGCCTGAAATGTACTCTACGCAATTCCCAAAGGCCAATTTTGTGCATAACTGTGATTTTCCCAAATGTCAGGTTACAATTACAAAATGTTAGCCACAGCCATATCACCCTGCAGCCCAAGACTGGTTGCCCACTGAAGCTAAGCAGGGTTGAGCTGGTCAGTACCTGGATGGGAGACCTCCTAGGAAAACTAGGTTGCTGTTGGAAGAGGTGTTAGTGAGGCCAGCAGGTGGTGCTCACCCTGTGGTCTGCGTGGGTCCTAACGCCCCAGTATAGTTACGGGGACACTATACTGTCAAAAAGCACCGTCTTTCGAATGAGATATTAAACCATGGTCCTGTCTCTCTGTGGTCATTAAAAATCCCATTGCACTTCTTGTAAAGAGTAGGGGTGTAACCCCGGTGTCCTGGCCAAATTGCCCCCCTGGCCTTTGTCAATCATGGCCTCCTAATAATCCCCAACCACTTGATTGGCTCTATGACTCTCTCTCCTCTCCACCTGGAGCTGGTGTGTGGTGAACGCATTGGCGCTGCTGTCCTGTGGCTGCCGTCGCATCATCCAAGTGGATGCTGCACACTGGTGGTGGTTGAGGAGAGACCCCCTCACATGATGGTAAAGCGCTTTGGGTGTACAACAATACACAATAAAGCGCTATATAAATGCATCATTCATTCATTCATTCATTCCTGTGCTGCATTCTCAGCATTGCCACAAGGGGCACTAAAAGCAGTTTTTTTTTTCTTTCACATCAATCGTTGTATAGCATCTGAGCAATTTAGTTTAATGACGTTTATAGCTAGCTACCTGAATAAAGGCCCGTTCACACCAAGAACGATAACTGTAAAGGTAACGATAACTAGATTATTGTCTACACCAATGGATGATATTGTTCTGTTTATTATAAGTGCACGCTGGCTATTGACTCTTTTAAGTCAAATAGATTGTGATTAGCCATCAGTGTTTTTATTGTTCTTTAGCTGGAACAAAAATCGTTCTGAAACCGTCAATGTTAGGGATGTAATGGGGAATTGTTATTGTCATAGAATCACAATGGACTTCTAAAACTTTTTTATTATAGTTAAGGCCCATGTACAACAACCAGAACTATAAAGATAACTATAGCAATAAATATTTTAGCATCCACACCAATGGACAATAATGTTCTGTTTATTATAAGTGCTGCAGTTACTGTATGTTGTCTGTCACTTTAAATGCTCAAGCTCTTTAAAGTCAAATGGATTCTGAGTGTCATCAAGTGTTTATGCTTCCATTGGAAAAAAAATTGTTCTGAAAGTGATTCCAACGATATCGCTCCTCTGTGGCATTAACATTATAGCTGTGATGTGGACTTCGTTGTTGTCATAGAATTAGAATGATTTGTTTAAAAAAACTTTTGCTTTACAGTTAAAGCCCATTTACAACAAGAATGAGAAATGGTAGTGGTGCGCAACGATTAGTCGCGATTAATCACATCCAGAATAAAAGTTTTTGTTTGTATAATATATGTGTGTGTTCTGTGTATATATAAATACACACACACACACACAAAATATATATTGAAAAATATATTTATATATAATTTAAATTATATATAAATATATTATATATAAATATTACATATTTTTCCTTAATATATACATGCATGTGTGTGTATTTATATAAACAAAAAAAATATATACACAGTACACACATGTATATTATGTAAACAAAAACTTTATTTTGGATGTGATTAATCGCTGTTGTCCAGCACTACTAAAAAGATAACTATAACAATAACTATAAAGGCAGCAATAACTATATTAGCAAACCACACCAACGGATGATAACACTGTTTATTATAAATGCACGCTGCAGTTTTGTCACCTGCCACTTCAAATGTTGGAAAAAAATAATTTTGAAAGTGATTCCAACAAGATCGCTCCTCTGTGACATTAGCATTATAGCTGTGATGCGGGCTTTATTACAGAATTAGAATGATTTATTTATTTTTTTTACTTTTTCGTTCACAATAAGAATAAAAATTTAAAAGATAGCTAACTATGAAAAGATAGTAAAAATGATTATATTAGCATCCACACCAATGGACAATGCACTGTAGTTTTGTCACCTGACATTTTAAATACTCAAGCTCTTTAAAGTCAAATGGATTCTGATTAGTTGTCAATGTTTTTATCATTCATCACTTGGGGAAAAATGTTCTGAAAGCGATTCCAATAGTATCCGTTCTTCTGTGTCATAGAATTCAAACGATTTTTTGAACTTTATCTAGGGTGACCATACGTGCCATTTTCCCAGGACGCGTCCTGGCCAGGATTTGTTTTGGCATGGTTTTTCTGTTTCGCTGAAGGTAATGATCAAAAAGTAGTTTGACCAATACCATGCAGGCATTGAACATAATGGACCAATCATGGCGTGTGAGAAGGTGGGATCGACGGTCAAAGCGATGCAAATACGCGTACATATTAGGTGTGTTCAACTTGAAGCAGCACTGCGCAGACCGATCGGTGTATGACATCAAAGTACCTCGAATGAGAGCGTTTTTCGAAAGCATAACCGTCTGTACGGTACCTTGATGTCCTACACCGATCGGTCTGCACACGCAAACAAAGCCAAAACCTAGATATTTTAGAAAATATAGAAATGGTACGTATGGTCACCCTAACTTTATCGTTATCGTCTCTTGTGTGAAGGGCCCTGTACGCACGTGCGCAATACAGTTTCATACCCTGTGGATCTCAACCATGTCGAATTTTCAATCTTCTGTCCTTTCAATTCAGTTCATTTTTGTGTCACAGTAAAGGGCACCTTTAAAATGCACTTTGCTAGAGAGGTTAATATACTCCTTTGTCCAGTTGTTGCCATCTTATTTTACTAAAATAAAAGTTTTGTTCCTAAACCTAGTGAGCTACCATGCTCTCCGCTCCATCTAAATCAGCAGCTGCCTTCTAGCTATGTGAGATCAAACATCAGTACCCTTCAGTCTTGCATTAGCATGTTGCTAAGCTAACACAGTAGCTACTGTCACCAGTGGCGGCTTGTGGGTTTTAAAATAGAGGAGGCACACGAATTGTATTGGTCGGGGATCCCTACCCTAATATATTTATTGTAACCACTTTAAAATGGCTGTTTGGTGCTTTTTAGTCAGAAAAAAAGTAAAGAAAGACATACATACAGCAAGATAATATAATTTCACTTACCTGGCCTATCACTTGAAGTAAACATCCATCCCTTCTTAAAAGTCTGTGTTAAAAGAGAGCTGCGTGCCTGCCTGCTTAGGCTGTTTTCCCTAAATTTGTATATATACTGTTTGAATGACAGCTTGATAAATCTGTTGGCAATCAAATATTCAATATCGCTACTCATCATAAGTACTTGGTACATTATCAATGCAGTGGGAGATGTTCAAACTAATATCACGTAATTTACGTCTCTGTGATGATTGGTTGATATCAGAAGGAGGCTAGCCTCACCTACGAGGGTTCTTTTCTCAACACTCCTCAGCGCTGAAAGTGAACAATCGATGCTGATTGGCTAAATTTTTTTACCAACGAAGGCACGAGAGCTCCGCGCTCCCCTGGCCTCCCCCTCCCCTTCTCTATCATTAGCGGTTGCAATTACATCAGCAGATTCGGCACATCTTTTCGCGATAGAAAAGCGGCGCTTTCACGTTATGGTATTACAACTGTGAAATTACAAACAAAAAATACACATTCTGAGACATGAACTGAAATTAATTGTGAATTTTATTAACATTAAATCGTCCTCCTCCCATTTTCACCTTAAAATTATACGAGCCGCCACTGACTGTCACAATAGATCATTTTATTTTGATTCAACTTGTGTTTACTTGCGTGTTTTCAGTAATGAGTGAAATTTAAGTATTTATATGTAACATTTAGTTCGCCCTCCATCTTGGATTGATTTTTCACGCAGTGAGTTCTGGGATTGTCTTTTCTTTGGATGTTACTTGCAGTGCTGTTTAAAAGTTTGGCTAAACAAGGTATCCTGGTTGGCATCCTTCACAACTTGCCTGAAATTCTGTCTAGGTCGGTAGCTCACTAGGTTTAAGTTTTCAGACATTAGATTTGGAAAAAAACTGAAATCTTTTTTGGTCTTATTTTTTTCTATTTGTGATTGTGTTTTGCTTTCTAACGTTCGCTGCGAACATTGCGCACAATCACAACTTTACCAAGTTTGTTTTATATTATTGTATCATCTCTGCCTTCAAGAGTAAATCAAAGGGTAGTTGCTGTTATTAACATCAGATATAGTATAATCTGGGTTGGTTCCATTTTATGAGAAAGTCTTATATGATACCATCGTATTAACATTAATAGTAACAGCAGTCTAACTGCTGTCCAGCACTAATAAGCAAGTATTGCAAGTGTATTCATATGTTCATAAATCACATTTTAACACTAGTTTCAGAAAAGTATATAAGATGGACCAATATTATTATAGAGTGGACTATGCTGTATGTAAAAATTAAGGCAGTGACAATACTTTGAGTAATAAAAGCTGTGCAGTTACGATTGCAATCTTTAAAAATAGAAGAAAACGAAGTGGTTTAATGGTCTGAAGTCTGTGAACAATATTACTAAAATAAGTTATATTAATATATTTTTTTGGAGTACCTCTCTCTTTCTCTTGCTATATATCTATATATTTTTGACAGTTGGCCCTTAACATTGTGAAGTTATTATTATGTTGTGAACGAATGCTGTTATTTTTTGATGATCACAGATGTGAGGTCTATTCAATATTTCTCTTATTGTTATAAAGTCCAGTAGTTTAATTCCTTTCATTGTTGTTAAAGGACTGTAGTGCTCCTTTACTATAGTGATACTGCTATGAATGTGATTTAGTCCAAGTGAGAAATAAATGCAACTGCAATGCAACTGAAAAATGATGCTATAAGGGTGTTTGTCTCATTTGTGCAATGTGAGAGATGCCGAGACGATGAATCCTTAAAGGGATAGTTTCACCCAAAAATGAAAATTGTCATTTTATTTAGGAAGTTACAGACATGTACGAGTTTTTCATATGTGGGACACAAAACATTTTTAGTGATTTATTTATTTTTTGGTCCTTTTGGGACCTTGACAGTTCCAGTCCCCATCCACTTACATTGTACGGAAAAGTGCAGCTTGAACATACTGCTAAACATCTCCTTTTGTTTTTCTCAGAGGAAAGAAAGTCAGATAGGTTTGGAACTATACGAGGTTGAATAAAATGAAGACATCATACTTATGGTCCTTATTTATTCCTTTAAAGCAATAGTTCACCAAAAATGAAAATTTGCTAAAAATGTACTCACCCTCAGGTCACCCAAGACGAAGATGAGTTTGTTTGTTCATCCGCATTACATCTACAAGTAATCCACACCACTCCAGTCCATCAATTAACATCTTATGATGTGAAAAGCTGCATGTTTGTAAGAAACAAACCCATCATTAAGATGTTTTTAACGCCAAACTCTTGCTTTCAGCTAAAATATGGGTCCTCTATCGATAATATTGAACTTTCTCCAGTGAAGAAAAAGTGCGTTGGATTGAAATGAAGTGTGTGTTACTCATAGCATGTTTGGCTCTCATAGCAGGACGGCACATTTCACTGCAGAGGATCCATTAGTGAGCAAGTCATGTAATGTTACAGTACATTTCTCAAATCTGTTACGGAAAACAAACTCATCTACATTTTGGATGGTCTTATGTACATTTTTGGATGAAGTATTTCTTTAACTTTAAGGAAGATATGTGACTAGAGAAAAATGGATCGCTTTTCAACCAGTATTCACGGATGGGTGACCAGGCAACACAGTCAACCGGATATCATAGTGTACATATTCAAATACATACACTTTAAATGTTGGGAAACCCAAACTGAGGACTTTGTACAGGTTCGATCCAGATAAACATTCTGTCCTTTGATCATTATTCAAACTATATCTTCATCGTGTTAGGCCTTATAGTTTACTCTTCAAAATACTTGAACGGAAAGGTAAGACATTGATAGACTTTCCAACCAAGGGACAGTCTGTCCTCTCCATTACAAGGTCTGACTGGTGTGTACAGCACGAGATGTGGGTTTCCTGTGTGGAAACACTGCTCTAAAGACAAGACTGGCATTTGGGAGGACTTGCCCAGGTCAGCAAGTGAGCTGCATTTTGATTAGACATCCTGTGCCGCATGTGCCTGATGGTTGCAGAATATGAATTTGAACAAGAGCAATGGTGACCTAAAGATAAGACCCCTAGTGGTCATAAAGATGAGTGTAGTTCTTTATTCAACAATATTATGTAATCATTACAGCCTGTTAATTCCTAATAGTACAGCTCTCTTGCTAACACCCTGCAACCTTGTTGATTTATTGCAAAATTGCTTCGCTGTATGTAAATGCTTTTCAGAACAGGTTTGCAACAATTACTTCAGTGCCTCAGGTTCCTTTTAAGTTCCTTCATAATAATACAAACTGTTTTGTCTGCAATTACATTAAGGCACTGGTTTTCTCATGGCAATAATAATTGTTAAATCATGTGAAGAAAACATTTATTGACAATTAATGATCTATGAGGCCGTTTAACCTTTCTTAAAAATCCCCTGAAGCAAGGAATATAAATGTCATGTGGTAAAAGGCACATTTTCTGGTGTGACTAGGAGTTCATAAATGTAACCTTGAAGAAGCCTTCAGTTCTCAATGGCAGCTTTTCACTTAATCATTAATGCAATCTGTGAAATATCACTCTGGTCTCAGTCTTTTGTTTTCAGAGGGTCACAGAAGGATACTGATCCCAGCTTTCACCTTGCTTTGCTTTTATTTTGTGTGCTTCTTTTCCTCAAATTCTTTGAAAGAATCTCCAGAAGACATTAATTATCTTTATCTGTAAATAAATATAAAAATGGTGTTAGCAATTATATACATTATAATTAATATGAATTGTATATTTTAAGGTGTATTTATTTTATTTACATTATGTAATTTATTTTTATTTTTCACTCTTACCTTTGCTTATACAGGACGGTATTGAAATTATGGAAGCCCGTCTTCTGCCATGAGATAGAAATATAAAAAAATGTAACCGTGACTTTTACTCAGAATTCGGACTTTCTTTTTTTGCAATTTCAAGTTTAGATTTCACAATTCAGTTGTTTTTGTTTTCCCCCGCCACTGAATAAAAATATTAAAAAGGTAATTGTGACTTTTTATCTAACAGTTCTGCGGTAGTTCTCCTAATTGCGAACATTTCTTCATCTACAAGTATGACTGAGTGACAGGTTACAAACTCAGAATTGCAAGAAAAAAGTCCAAATTGTGAGATAAAAAGTGTTAACCACCTATGTCCTATGATGGAAACAAGCCTCCATAGAGAGAAAGTACGAGCCTGGACTCGAACTCTGGTCACCCAAATCGTAACCACGTGATATGTTGGAGCGTCAACCATAATTTCCACAATTTCGCTTGGCATGTAAACTCACTTTTTTGCTTTGGACATGTTTTTCTTTCATTTATGGTTTATAGATTTGCATGTAAACAGGTTATAATGAGATAATTGTTGCCCACCATACAATATTCAAAACTGTATAAGAACATAGGCCTTGAGGTTATGGCATTATGAACTCTTTGACAAGCTATGTTTAATTTATTTTTTGCACATGCGTGGGTGTGTGTGTGGGTGGGAGGGTGTGTGTGTGTGTGTGACAAGGCGAAAACAATCAAGTTTATAAGTTAGAGCTTTGAGAAGAGAGTTTGTTTTTTAAAAGGCAAAATTTAGAGGTATAGGCTATCAAGGTAGCAATAGCTATTGTTTAAGTGGACCTGCCATGTTGTGTTTTAAAGTGCCCCTATTATGAATTTTTGAAAATTACCTTTCATGCAGTGTGTAACACAGCAATAAGTGAATGAAAACATCCTGCAAAATTTCAAATCTGAAAGTGCACCGTGTATAAAGTTCTAGTAAATGATGTATTGCTAAAATGTACTCACCCGCAGGCACCCAAGATCGTGAAGATGAGTTTGTAGTTGTTCTCCGCATAATCCACAAGTAACTGTCACAGTTCCAGTCCATCAATTAACATCTTATGATGTGAAAAGCTGCATGTTTGTAAAAAAAACCCATCTTAAGTGGTTTAACGAAAAATTTGCTTTCAGCTAAAATATGAGTCCTCTATCGATACTATTGAACTTTCTCCAGTGAAAAAGTTGCCGTGTGGATAGCAATTGCTATTGTTTAAGTGGACCTGCCATGTTGTGTTTTAAAGTGCCCATTTTTATTTATTTTGGGGGGGAAAAAAATTTTTTTTTTTTTTTTTTGAAAATTACCTTTCATGCAGTGTGTAACACAGCTCTAAATGAATGAAAACATCCTGCAAAGTTTTAAATCTGAAAGTGCACCGTGTATAAAGTTATTATTGTCTTTCAAAAAGAAAGAGTCGACTCTGAATCATAGAAACAAGTCGTTTTTAAAACTAATCTCAAGCCGTTTCATGTTGAAGTCAACATTCAAATTTGCCACTAGGTGCCGCTTTTGGAGCAGTAAAAATAGCGGTTTCCCCGGTAACGCTGTACACAAAGCAGCACTGCGCTCACAAACGCTGCTTTATCAGGCATTACAGGCAAGATGAAATGAAAATGAGACCAATCACCAATCGGACCAATCACCGCAGATTAGCGTCACGCAAAGGAGGAGTTTGGAAAAATGAATCGTTGACCGAATCGTTTGGGAGTCGTTGAGCAAGTAAGGTAAACAATAAATGCATATTATAAGACAAATGAAAGTGTTTTTTGACCTTGCATGCATGTCAACCTGTCAACCAAAATATGAACCTTTCATTGCCCATAATAGGGACACTTTAAATAGATAGCAAGGCAGATTTTAATTGTAATTGTATCACTGTTCACCTCCTTAACCATCATACAGGACATCTTGCTGGCCAGGCGTTTCTCAGTTATGAAGTTGGTCACCTTCACGCCTCCATTGTCTTGTGGTGCTTTCCATGCCATTCTGATGCATTTCCTTCCATTCTCAAACTTGACTTTACCCTGGGCTGGTTTAGGACTATCTGAGCAAACAGAACAAGTTCAGTGACCCAAAACTGTGCAGTTATGATGAAGCCACAGTAGAAATATAGTATTATGATCAGATTCAGACCCACAGAACCTCAGTCATTCTTTATATGCACCAGTCATCAATTATCCAGACTAGCATCAATGACACATATTGTTCTGTCAGTGTATGTGATTGATGATAAAGGGAAATTCGGTCATCATTTAGGCTACTTATATTCCTCCAGTTCAATATAAAACTGGGATGCACGATATATATCGGCCACCATATCGGTATCGGCTGATAAATGCTAATTTTTTCTGTTATCGGTATCGGCCTGATAAGAAAAGTTGGCCGATATCTTAAAGCCGATAAAAAATGCATTATTTCTTTCAGAGACACTTCAGATGCGCGCTGTTCGTTTGCAGCCTTTTGTGCAATTGTACGTTGTAATATTGTGTTTATTTGATGTATATCTGATTTATCTCGTATAGAAAGCCTTTGGTTAAGTTAAAAGAGCGCTTCAATTTACCGGTGATCATCTTTAGCTCAGCACACGCAGCTCAAAACAGCAGTGCACAACATTAATAACAATGATTGGGAATGTCGTGTATATAACACTCTAATGAGAACATTATTATAATAAAACGTTGTGAATTCTTTGGGTTTAGTTGCCGTGCTTCAGCGCGTTGTTATGGGAAGAGCACATCCACAACAGGATCACACATTCTGACTATAGCACTTAGCATTTTGTACATATATAAGTTGTAATATTATGTTTATGTTGTATTAATATTAATCTCAGGATGCATTTCCTTGAGTTAAATAAGCTGCCAGCAAAACGCTTCAGTTTACCATGTTCATTCAGCTCTTCATCTTCAGCACGCGCAGCTCAACGGCTGCTCTTTAAAACAGTGGTATTAATTTGTTACTTTCAAAATCATTGATACATTATTAATAACAACAAACACTTGTATTTTTCGTCTTATAATTTTCATCAACAATACAGTTTAGTAATTAAAATCATTTAATTAATGTCCGTGCAGAGGCTATTCCGTTTTACTGATCCATGGCGCATGCATTTTGATTCTTTACACGTGTAATGATGTCCAGTGACTTGTTTGCATTATTTATGCATTATTTTATTTATTTGTAAGACTTTATGACTAAATTTGGTAATGGGAGTAAAAATGTTTTTAAAACGTACACCATTCAAACTAGGCTGCTTATGTTGAAGTGTTTGGGATGTGGCATTTA
Source organism: Sinocyclocheilus anophthalmus (assembly GCA_018155175.1). Lineage (NCBI taxonomy): Eukaryota > Metazoa > Chordata > Actinopteri > Cypriniformes > Cyprinidae > Sinocyclocheilus > Sinocyclocheilus anophthalmus. The sequence continues at coordinate 45,960 of JADLZN010000485.1, forward strand.
ATGATGAGACCTTTTTTGTAATAAGGCTCTCAAAAAGTATATAACAATTCGGATATAGATTTATCGGCCAACATATATCGGTATCGGCTGTGTTACAAAAATAAAGAATAATCGGTTTCACGGGTTACGGCCAAAATTTTTATATCAGGTGAATCCCTACTAAAAAAACCCACGCACTTCACAAAAGAAATGATCAAACATTCAACGAAACTGGGACTCACTCTGGGACCGAATTGTCTGAGTTGGTCTCGTACTTAACGGAATAATGTATGTAAATATTGTTAGCAGTTTTCGTTCGCAACGAACCACAAGATCGATTCACTTCATAGGACCTCACGAGAGTTCACGTCAGGAGCCACGGGTATTAATTTCGTGTTCCTTGTATGCCTTTTTGCCTTCCAAGTGACGGTACCATTCTCGAGTTGCGTTTCATGATATGACAAAAGGAAACCCCGGGTGGCAGGCTAAAAGAAAAATGATAGACACATCTTGGATACTATCCAGCTGTTGTAAAAAGAAACTCGCTGATCAAAATTAAACAGCAACCTTTCAGGTTCAACGGTGTTCGCCGAATCATGCACCACTGTCATCTAGCGAAAATGACTAAAACGATGTATATGTTGCATTATGCATGCAGGGAAAAATGCCATATGCACGAATCAACACATCTGGCCATCTTCTTGATTTTCCTTGAGGAGTCTTGTTCAGCACAGATGTGCTCGTATCGTTAGTCCTCATCCCAGCAACACAGTGAGATCCTGTTCTCATAGATCGCCGGCAAACGCCTCCTCTCTTCTCTCAAACACTTCTGGAGTCGCCTAAGACCTTTATACAGAGATCACACATGCTATATATGATACAGGATTGCAATTTGTACACGGACCAGTTCCTCAGTCTCTTCTTGAGAGCTGACACAGGATTCTAACGTGTTCGCTTCTCTCATAATCATTGATTTCTATACTAACCAACAGTAGAACTACCTCTTACAGGAGAATTCATTTTTTAAGCATCCTAAATATACAACAAAATATATATTTTTTTATTTGTGTAGTAATGCATTTGTTATGATCTAATTTAGTTCCTTGTGTTTTTTATAGGGTGCTGTATCAATGAATTATTTTTCGATGATTATTTTCAGTATTAAGCAATAACAGACAGTGTAGAAAATAAATAACTGTACAGACTGCACATTCTAGCCTGACAGCTGGATCTTTCAGCAATGCATTAACACAGATGATCAGCAGAGGTCAGCGGTGGTTAGACATTAAAACACCTACATCAGACTCTCTGAGCAGCTCATCACAGGACTGCATGTGTTTTTTAGCATCTATATTATTTACCATTTAATAACAAGTTAGGTAAGTCAAGTCAAGTCACCTTTATTTATATAGCGCTTTATACAATACAGATTGTGTCAAAGCAGCTTTACAGCGCCAAAGAGGAAAAACAGGTAAGAATGCATCCAGTTATTTATAAACTATTTACACTACTGTTCAAAAGTTTCATGTCGTTAAGACATTTTAATGTTTTTTTGAAAGAACAGCTCAATTACTGTCACAAGGCCAATTTATATGATGAAAAAACAACGGTAAAAAAATGGTGAATAGTGATGCAATGGTTGACTGCGACAGACGAGCTGAATTTTTTCAGCCTCATTAGGTTCCCAGTCTTCGGTGTCACATGATTCAGAAATTATTCTGATATGCTGATTATGCGTGCTCGCACAACAGTTTAGTATGTGTGATGATTAGGTGTTGAAAAAGTTGTTGTTTTAACGAATATTGTTGCTGCTTATGCCTTTATTAATTTAGATAGCGACAGTGGTTGAAAGGAGTGAAGTGGGTGATATAGGGGGGGGGTCAGGAATGGTCACGTAGCGAGGACTCGATATTGGCGACGCCCAGAAGACGCTAAAGGCACTAGATGTCAGCGCGCGAGGCCCGAGGCCTACTAATCCAGGTAGCAACACGCAAAGTCGCAGCTGTTTTGTTTTGTTTTTTAGAAAACATTAGGTACAGTTCTGGACTGACGTTGCAAGGTTGAATTGGTTGTTGAATATAAGGTCAGTTGTATGTTGGTAACATGTAGATAATTTTGTACTATTAGGTAGCTGCAGTATGTTTAGGTTCATACATCCAAAGGTTATCTAATGATGACCAGTAAAAAGACTTAATGAAAAAAGTTGAAAATAAATATTTTACACAATTTTAATAAGATTTGTATTTTATTTTTCATTGTATAAGTAGATTTATCCAGGCAACAAATACATGAAAAGACATATCTGCCTATATATTTTAGAAAGTTGGTCCCCACACGGGGAACATCATATTTTTGGGTCTATAGGATCAAAAAAGTATGAAAACCTCTATTTTAGGTCAAGCATGGTAATTTATGGTGAGGAGTAAATAAATACTATTTAGAATTAGGTGTTTTATTTCTGTTTAGTGCTTTTGTTGTTAATAGTTGTATTTTGTGTGTAGTTGAACAAGAGATGATTGTTCCTGTGTGACACAGATATTGTGTTGTGCAATATATTGGAGGAAAAAATTTATTATTATTACTTAAAAAGTTAGTGGAACTAGTTACTAACACATTTGGAGTTCAGTCATTTTTTTATTATTATTATTTTCTGTGTTGCATTCAGCTGTGCATTTCATTTGTTTATCATTATCTATAAAACTCCATCATTTCAGTCGTTGCTGTCTGAACATCTGCCATTTCTGATCGTGCATGTGAAAACAAGCTGAGCAACAATCTTATTTATGGATAAAGCTGAAGGAATATTACATGAGCAGAATATTGAGAGGATCAGATTTCAGAGCAAGCTGATATAATAGCGGCGTTAAATAACGCTATTTTGTTTGATTTTAAAGGGGTCATATGATGCGATTTCAATTGTTCCTTTCTCTTTGGAGTGTTACAAGCTGATTGTGCATAAAGAAGATCTGTAAAGTTGCAAAGACTAAAGTCTCAAATCCAAAGAGATATTCTTCATAAAAGTTAAGAGTCAGCCACACCTACCTAAAACGGCTCGTTCTAACACGCCCCCACATGTCTACCTCACGATGTGGGAAGATTTGCATAACGCCGCCCAAATGTTCACGCAAAGAAAGAAGGCGTAACTTCTATTCTAGCTGTAGTATTGTTGCTGCCACCATGTCATGAAGGCGCTGTGTGTTTCGTTTGTGAAAGCGAAACTACTTTGTTTGTTTGGTCTTCCAAAATAGGACGATATCCGTTCGTCATGCCTGGAGCTGATCCGTGCTGGGCGCTGAGAAAATTTTGCACGCTGTGGATCGTCCGGACGGCTTCACCGTGGAGCGAGCGTGAGTCCTAGGTGTATGGGAGGCGTCACCATTGTGGCTTGTCAGCAAGTCCCCCAGCAAGCACAATATGGTGAAGGGAAGAACATTTCCGTCACCGCTTGAGGAAATGGCCATATCACAACGGCTCTGGATAGCTGGCAACAGAGCACACCGCGCTTTTTCATGACGTATGACCGACCTCTTGATAAAAATCTGGACGCGTTTCGAGAAACGGCGGGGCTATAGAGCGAGCAACAATACTGTACAACAGATGTGGAAAACTAATGTGTTGTTTGAACCTTTAAACCACATAAAGAATTTTCAGTACAGGCAGTACACACAAAATACTGTTCTTTTTGCAACATATATGACCCCTTTAGCAACTGTAGTCCTGTTGTGAAGTTCTGAGTATTTTTGTAAATTTAGCTGCCACCCTACAAGTTTAATGGTGTTGTAAAGATAGCACTGGTGTCCGTAACTACAGGGGATAGCTGTACATGTGGGTAGCAGTCCGAACATTCGCTATAGTTCCCTAATATATAAGTAGGCAAAACCAGTATGCCGATACAAAAGAAAAGTATGTCCGAATTCCCCCAAAAAATACCCAGAGACCTTGTCCTACTACCGCATACGATGGACTACTTTGGGTGTGAAGTACTATTCACAAGATAAATTACCTTTTAAGCGAATCTGTGGACTTCGGACGAAGCCAATTGCATTGGATTGACGTGCCGTACAGCGCAATCGCGCAAGAACTACTTTTGTGTGATTGAACGAATACCGCAGTCAGCCCAACAGAAACGAACAATTGTGGTTTGCAAAATGTATCTGGCTCAGGCATCCGTACAGATGTAGACTGGGTTTGTTTTCACTGTTATGTCAGATTTGCGGACGAATGTAAGCATAGCAATCACTGTGACTCACCAAGGTATGTCTCTGCGGATGGGTTGCCGAGTCAGAAACGGAGTCCAAAACAGCTGATAAAAACATCACAATAATCCACACCACTCTAGTACATCAGTTGTACAGTACAAAAGCTGCAAGTTGGTTGCGAAACTGTAGAATGTCGATGACACATTATGGGGGATATTAAGATATGTTACAACATAATAGCACGCTTTGTAGGTCGATAATGGTCTGTGATCTTATAAGATTGTGACCCCTGTTCTAATGGTGAAGTTTGTTTTTAAAAGCGTGACGTGAGCAGAAGCGGAGAGCGGCGCTCACTGCCAAGTATATACTAAATGAATGAAAAGGTTTTTTCCTCTTTTTCTATTCTATTCCTAATATTTTGATCACTTGTAACCTGTGTTGAAATGAGGTCTTCTTTTCTAACATCAAAGGGAACGAGGAAGAGAAAAAGCGAGGCAGGTGCTGCATTGACAGCTGTGAGAGACGTTTGTGCGGTCCAGGTGAACGTGACGTCTATCCTCCATTGACCTGCTCTGTTTCTCACTTGCTATGAATGAGAAGCTCCAGCGGCGCTGCGCTGCATGAACAAATAAACATTTGTTCCTGACAGTCTCATCCGTGCTTTGAATCCAGCTAAATCTCAGTTTATTGCATTCGCAAGCCACTCTCCTTCTCTGAGATCTGACAGGAATACACAAGCTTGTGTGTGTGAATGGAGCTGATTATTATGGCTCTACCTGATCTCATAACTGACGGCTGACAGGATTGTCAGTCACTTATATATTCACAAACCTCAAACAGAGAGAAGGAGATGAACGCTGCATGCAAACGCCCTTGATTATTAAGTAGGTCGTTAGAGGGATTAAGCAAAGTGATTAACATGCAGAAAAACATGCAAATTAAAATCCTACTGTGTTATTTTGTTAATCACATTTTGGAGTTGCAAAAACATCCCAACTATTTTATGTTTGAAAATGGTGATACGTCTAGCATATTTTATTAGTGTTTTTAATATTTTAGTGTGTTTTAAGTCTAGTGTGTTTTATTATTATCATCATCATTTGAGAGAACTATATACCCATACAGAAAACATATTTTCAAATATATTTAATTATATATCTAAATATACAAATATCACAAAAAATATAGTTGCATAATTATATTGTCTACCAATCTTTTTAAGCCATTTTCGTATATGTTAGAAAATTACCTTAAAAATATATTTTAAAAGCATTTAAAAATATGTGTGATACCGCACAAGTCACAGAATTATACTTTAGCCTTGTCACACTTTAACATGCACTGTTCGAATGCATATTAACATGTTTACATCAATCAAAGAGCAAAGAACAATATACGTAACAGGTATCAAAAAAAGTTATGTAAATATAGATTTCTAACATAATTTCGATCTACTGTAAATCTAATCTAGGCTACTTTATCCACATTTGCATTTGGCCTGAATGTCGGCTACTGAAGATGGAGTAAGATATTTCTTAGACCTCCCAACTAATATGAAATATATTGGTATATTCTATGTCTAAAATATAGCCTATTTCATTGATCTTCTTGTTACACCTTAGCGATATTTAGCTTAAAAAAAAAGGAAAAGCTTTAGAAAAAAGTGCGCATTGGTATTGCTGGACAGAACACCATTTTTCTTTTTTCTTCCTTTTTTTTAAAGGGTCATATGATGCTGCTAAAAAGAACAGTTTTGGTTGTAATGAAATGTGTTTATGCGGTTTAAATTAAAAAAAAAAACATATTTTCCGCATATTGTACATTATTGTTTCTCCTCTTTGCCTCGCCTTTCTGAAACACGTAGATTTTTTCAAAGCTCATCGGTATGAAAAGCGAGGTTGCTCTGATTGGCCAGCTTAATACAGTAGCGAGTTGTTGTTGAGTTTTGGGGATTTTTGCCGAATCCTCACAGGGGCGTGTGAACGGAGAAAAGTCTTTCGTTTTTATTCACAGCCACATTTACATACCTAACGCGCGCGCGCCCTGTGCTGGCCGGAGCGATTTGAGATACAACAAAAAAAACTGGACAATTGTAGGTAAGTATAAGTCCAAATTATAAACAAGGGCATTCTTGTTGACATGCTCAGAGTGGTGGCCTCAATAATTTACGGAACTATAATGCCTGTATACTGTCCTTTTTACCAGCACTTGGCGTCGGCTAGCAATCGCGCCGCGTAACATAAAACTCTTCTGCATTTAGTGATCGGAGAAACTGAAACACAAAATGCATGTGCAAACCCTTACATTACAATACCTGATCAAACAAAGATCGGACGTTTGACATTCGTCATGTGGTAAAGTCATTTAATGAAAACGTCCATTACTGTGTGATACGTCCCGAACTGCCGGCATTGTAGTTCTAATTTGTTAACTCTCAGGACCATAGAACGGTCCTCCATCAAATGTGCTGCACACATCTGAATATTTGGGGGTTGCAAAAAACTGCGTCCTGGCAACGACAGTGTGGTAAAATAAACTTAAACAATGAATTGGATATAGTAGGCCTTTTTGGAAGACCAAGACAGATGCAGTTCGACTTTCACAACGCAAAACACGGCGGCTAGCTGAGACACGCGCAGATAAGCACCCGGCTTGCGTGCGGTGCAGCCGGGAAAGAGTGAGCTGATGGCGGCGGGGTCGAGAACGGAGTGGCCGCGGGATCGGAGATAGAGCTAAGGCAATACAGTTGGTGAGTGGTTTATTCATACGGCTTAGCCGAGGACAATCTCAGTAGTCGTGTACATGGGCGATGGACCTTAAACGGATGTGGTGTTTCATGTGAAAAAAGGGGCTATTGTTATTCCATCTAAAGATGACCACAGCCTTAACGGAATCAGACTAAATACCGTGCTATGACGAAAGCTGGAGATATTAATCGTCCTATTTCGAGAGACACAAACACCCAAAGATAGTTTCGCTTTCTACAACGAACGCACACAGGCAATCTTAATGACATGCGGCACAGGGCAACAACAATTACGTGACGCCGAGAATAAAAGTTACGCCTTCTTTCTTTGCTTTTTGGGTGGTGTTATGCAAATCTTCCAACACAGTGACATAGACATGGGGGCGTGTTAGAATGAGCTGTTTTAGGTAGGCGTGGCTGACTCTTAACTTTTATAAAGAATATCTATCTTTAGTCTTTGCAACTTTACAGATCTTCTTCATGCACCAAGAGCTTGTGTGAACCTCGCCAAAGAGAAAGGAAAATTGAAAAGCGAAGCATATTGACCCTTTAAAAGTCCTTACGTAGATGAACTGAAATGTGATCTTATATAAATCTCTCTGATCACATCTACAGCCATTTGCTCATCTCTCTCCTGTTGTATCCATTTACATTTGAATGTTTTCTTGCTGATCGTCAAAAAACATCAATCATGTAATGCTAGTCAGGACATATATAGCAGAAATACAGTACTTTGGACAAGAAAATCATTCTTAAAAATATGCTTAGGGACGTCTCTCCCTCCATTTTGACATTCTCAAAATGTATGCTATTAAATTCATTTGTTTCTTGGAATACACCATTGCTCCTGTAGGTAGGCCTATCTTGTAGATTGGTACTGTTAAATAAACAAGAAGTTGACTTTAAACTACATTTTAGATACAATCCTTCCACTTAAAGCGTCCTTATCTGTCATGTATCCCTCATCAACACACAACACTGGTGATTCATTCCAGAATGAATCGGCATCTTTGAACGAAACGGTACTTTAAATGATTCAGTGGCTCACTCATAGAGTCAATTGTGTAGTTCGTGATTGAATCTGAGTTTTTGAGCGAATCGGTTGAATTAATAGTTTAATGAATGAACAGCCCAGTCGCTCGTAGCCACCTACTGGCGTTAGAATGTAACCTGCAGAAGCGGAGTGATTATATCGTGAAAAAGTAATAAAATAATGGAACTTCCCAGCCGCTCAACCAATGTAATTTAGCGCTAGTGTTTAGCACTATTGGTGGCTGAAAGCTTTCTCAAATGAGCGTTTGAAATCGGTGTAGCTTCCTATGGGTTTCTGTGCAGGTCTGTAATGAGTGTTGTTGATAAGATAATCATGTTCTCCAATGGTTTTGACCGTGATTTCTAACAGGAAAACAGGAACGAAGCTGTTTGTTTGGAAAGGCAATTACTGGTCACATGTTGTGAGATCAACACGTTCTTGTCTGAGATTCTTGGATTCCTCAGAGGAGCAGTGATTTTCCTATTGATCACAGAACTGTGGAAAGAGCAACATTGTTTTCATGTCTTCATGCTGCTCTTCTTGGCGTCAAAGGTAGGGGTCATTTTAATGTGTTTGTATTTCTTGAGGAGATTAACTGAAGATGTTTTACTCTTTAATACACAGTTTTAGTGATCCAACTTTTCCTCAGGTTCACACAAGATGTCGACAGATGTGCTTTATCACATTAACTACGAACACGAAATGAACTAAAATGTGTCTTTTTATTAATATTTCTGAGCTAATAAGAGAGGTTGTACTAGTTAGGACTTTGTGACGCACACACACACACACATGTTGTGTTTCCATGTTTTATGGGAACATTCCATAGGCGTAATGGTTTTTATACTGTACAAACTGTATGTGCTATTGCCCTACACCAACCCTACCCAAACCTACCCCTTACAGGAAACTTTCTACAATTTTAGATTTTCAAAAAACTTCATTATGTACGATTTATAAGCTTGTTTCCTCATAGGGACCAAAAAATGTCCCCACAAGGTCAAAAAAAAATGACGTAGTATAAGATCCATTGTTGGGGACAATTTAGGTCCCATGGCGGATAAATAAACCGGTACACACAACAACAACAACAAACACACAACACACAACAAACACACACACAACACACAACACACAACACACAACACACACACACACACACACGTTGTGTTTCCATGTTTTATGGGAACATTCCATAGGCATAATGGTGTTTATACTGTACAAACTGTATGTGCTATTGCCCTACACCAACCATACACCTTACAGAAAACTTTCTGCATTTTTACTTTCTCAAAAAAAAAAAAAACTCACTCTGTATGATTTATAAGCATTTTTCCTCAGTGGGGACCTCAAAAATGTCCCACAAGGTCAAAATTGACAAGTATTACTATCCTTGTGGGGACATTTGGTCCCCATAGCGTGATAAATATCAGGTACACACACACACACACAATCTGTGCTCAATGCCTCAAACTACAGCAGCCAGTGAAAGATTTATAAGCTCTGACAAAGAAACTGAAGAGCAAAGGCAGAAGTATTATTCACAGAGACATAAACATACAACACAGTAAGCGCTTGAATTGGCTACAGAAACCAAAGATACACAAAATACATACGATGGCTGTCAAATGAATTTACTCAGGACCTAGATTTACATTGGAGATCAAACGGTGACCCAACAACAATACCAGAAGTGATTATTATACAAACATATTTGAAAAGGTTCATTGACATTATGCTGATTTATTTTTTATTCAAAATTGTCAGGATTATAGAGCTCTCTTGATATCTTAATTGAAAAAGAAAGTATTTTAAAATTGTTGGTCAACCAACATGGGTTTTTTTTGTTGTTGAATATCTGACATCTTTGGGAGCAGGATGGCTGATATAGAGCAGATATCGAGAGTGTTTACATTCATGTTCTTAACCCAATCATGCTTAGTAAGCCGACTATGTCATATAAACATGTTAACCCATTTTTCTTTATTGGATGAAGATTATAAACCGATCGACACAAATTTGCCAATTACACAAATTTTGCCTGGGTTTGTGAGATAAAATGACTCGTATTGTGAAATAAGATTTTTAGTTATGTGTGTTCGCCATGCTTTGCCGGCATAGGTTACATACAGTAAATGGTCAAAACATATATCTGGGAAAATGTATAACTAAAATATTTTGATAAAACATTTAGGTTATATCCATGGGCATTTTTGTATTTTTGAAATACATTAAAAAACTAGTAAAAAATGTTTGGGTCACTTTTTCACTGGAATATCATGCATGTTCAAAACAGTGCAAAAGCCATTCTATATGTTTTATTCAATGGAGGGCAACAACAAGAAGATGTTGTTTCTAAAAAAAAAAATCACTAAACCTGAAAACATCATTGCTCTGAACTCCACCATTTGAACCATTTCCTTTTCTAGGGGCCCAAGCACCTCCGTTTCTTCTTTTCTGCCCTAAAAGTGTCTGGGCGTCAGAGACGATAAATCGCAGAGACCCCAAACTTGGCTGGATGGTGCCGAAGGAGCACACATCCGTTTGGCACTAGGTGGCACTATAATAAGGACATTTACATGTACGTCACATGTGGATTATTGTGTCTCTCATTCTGACGGCACCCATTCATTTGATAAGCAAATGCAATGATGAAATGCTAAATTTCTCCAAATCTGGTGAAGAAATAAACCCATCTACATCTTGATTGGCCTGAGGGTGAGCACATTTTTATTTGGGGGTCAAGTCCTTCAACATATCAATGAGATTTCTTCTGCTCTTTCTCTAATCCTTCCTGGTTTGTTTGTGTTCGGAAGTGGAAGTCAGTGGAGTCGCAGCTTTCAAAATCTTACAAGATGCGCGGAAATGATTCGCAACAGTTGGGGGGGGGGGTTGGGGGGTCCGATTTGATCAACATTATGAGAAGGCCTTCCTTTTAAGATCCTCATTGACAGTTTACATTGAGGGTGGCCAAGCTTATTGAAGAAGTCACGAGGAAGATTTACAACGAGGGAAGGTTGTAACAAGGACATTTCAGTATGTATATCTCGGGAGGAAAATCTCATAGCTTGGAACGTGTGTGCCTGCACCACGAGGTCACTGTGAGCTACACCGAATGTGGTCAGAAGCTGCTAACTCTGTCACAGTGCCTGTATCATGAATGACGAGCTCATGAACTGGGGTGCATTTCAGGGAATGGACGAGCATGAAATTACCCGTTGGGAGAAGAGTCGATGTACCTGTAATCTGGTGTGCGGTGTACACATGAAACTGCCATGAAAGAACCACTAATATTCGCCATATAAACTTCTGACAGAGGGACAGTCATATAGTAGCTTCATGATCATTAGTAAAAGGGCCATTGGTGGTGATTCAACGGAAATTGGCGGCGTTGGTGCTTATTCTGTGGAATGATAATACAAAAGTCAGGCAAATTGCAGGACTAGCTTACACAGGCGAAATAGGGAAGTTTAGAAAGGCTGTGGGCTTTACATTCCACCCTAATCTGACAAGAATCCCAGCGTACATCTGCAGGGGAAACTTATCTTTATAAAACAAGCGCCCACAGTTTGGAATGATGCTAACGGAAGCATTGGCATCAACCTTAAAAAAATGCTGATATTCCGTGAGCACAAAACCCAAGTCATTGATTTTTTTAACACTAGGTGCGTGTGCTTGGCCTACGAACGCACTTGCAGCTGGAGACAACGGTTAGAGTCTGTTATCTTGTTAATGTGCTAGACTAGAGCAACAACTCTTTCAATCTAACCGTTGAGGACAGAAAGAACTGTTGATATGCAAACACGATACTGAATGTGTCTGTTTATTTTGCCCCTCCCGCCCCCCCATTGGCCTATAGTGACTTGTTTATCGTCGCTCACGTGAGGTACGTATGCAGAAGCCCAGAGTGGATGTATCACAACAGATGCTCGCCACGGACCGGTATGGAGACAATCCAATAGCTCAAGTGATAGCTATGATTTGTGAATTTTGCTTAGTGGTTAGTCAAAAGTCTCTTAGAAAAAAACAAATGAACAATAGAATAAACAAGTAAGTCTAATCATTTTTTAAATGAAGTCGTATTCTGTTATTCTGTTATGATTCGGTTTATACTTACTAAATTCACAGTGCTAGAAGGGTTGTTTATTGCTTTTAATTTGCCTATATTATTTCAAACGCCAACATCGTAACAGTACCATACAACTATATAGAGAAATACACCTACAATTGTAGTTAATTTGTGACTATTCAAAATGGAAGCAACACATTTAAGAAGTGAATTAAGATACGCACCACATGTGTCTTTCTTAAAGTCTTTCGTAAACATGGCATAACATTTAAAAGGTACTTATTAATTTATTTAAAATTGATAACAAAGAAAAAAAACCTACACACCCAAAGAATGTTCTTGAAAGAGTCAAGTATTGCAATATTCATTAAACTGACATTAGTTTAATTAAAGTCCCACCGGTGGACAATAGTGAGCGTAACAAAAAGTGTTTCTGATACGCAAAGCTCTAACAACCTAATGAATGATGCTTTAGTGCACCTCCTACCAACTATGGAGAAAATGAAGGGTCCTCACAAGAAATCTGTGCAGTTTCACATGATAGTGCAAGCGGGTCACGTGACAGAGCAGTGGCCTGTTTTGCACTTGAGAAGATGATAAACTGCATTCAAAGCTAGTAAGTCGTTAAGCCAGTAGATGCGATAGACAAAAGATTTTGGTGCACGTTACTCTGTAAGGTGTATAGTAATACACAGTCTATGCTTCACGTGTATTCGTTTTGTTGGGTGCAAGGCTCATACGAACGATTGAAACAGTTGAATGTGTCACAGTAGTGGCCGTGGGTAGCAGGGACTTAGGTTACACTGTCGCACCCATTGCGTGCTAGTGAGAACTTACACTACAATGTGCAATGCCCAATTCTGCCCTACCTCAACCACTTCCCCTGTTCCAGACACTGCCCTATTGAGGTCATACTGGTCGCGCATGGATCCAAAGCCACATGGGTGCGTTATCTTTTCCAACACGTACATGAGTCGGCACTGTGGTGCGCTTGATGGGTTGAATTTTTTGTGTTCTTCCTGCCCTGTGGTCATACCGTTTTGTTTATGCATCCTCATACTAAACTCTCCCTAGCATGTGTTCAAACTGTTGTCCCTCGTGAGGCTGCACTGAGCTAACTTCCACGGGCATTATAATCCCATTCACTCCTTGCCCTCTATGACCGCAGGAACCTGTTAATTCAGTACTCGCCTTATCCCACCGACCATAAAACAAAATTTTTCACACAACCCCCCCCCAAAAAGCAAAAAAAAAAACACATAATTTGGATATTTCGGTTGGGCCACATTGGATTATCACCATTACGGGGTGGGGGGGGGTTACCAGGGCACGGTCGCCTATACGGAGATATCTATATGTCCCACTCGAAATACTTCGCCGTCACTCCAGTAGCCTTTGCAGAGACTAAGAGACCAAAAGCAGGTTCATAGACGAACCCAGATGAGAAGAGCACCCGTATAGATGTTTATAATGAACCTACCATGGGGTCTTAAAGGTGAAGTCCATAAAGTTATGAAGAGACCACAAAAAAAAAAAATAGCATTTATGTAAGATTGTAAAAATGCACTTTCCATGATCCGGTCCAAATGCCTGCGCTAACTGAAAGTGCTACTTTTATATAGCTTTATAATCATACACCGTTCAACCATGAGGGCGGATTACGGCCTTCCACTACTCCGCATGCATTAGACATATTTAATCCTAAAACCTGATTTGTTTTCCAGTGGTGCAATAATTCTAGCGAGTCGACGACGGTTCAAAATGAGTCGTCCAGCAGATATAACCACAGAAACAACTATCAAAGAGATTTCTAGACAGAAGAAGAAGAAAAGAAAAAAAAAATTCTAGACAAGTGTTAATAGCACGAGTAAACAAAAAATAAAAAGAAAACACATTTCAAATCAAATTAGGTGAGATCATCGCAGCAAACGATTAAACGTTAATGCATGGCGCTCTTCCAGATGATCTGTCGCGCTGGAGCTCCGCCGGTGGCTGGACACCGTTCCTGCCCATAACGGCTCCGCCCAAGTTCGGTTGCCCAGCAGCGAATCTCCGAATCGTACTACGGGAACGGCTGGCCTTATGAATATTAATTACGTAACGGTGACGTTCGGCTATTGATAATACCTGCCTCATGAATATTAATGAACCTAGCGCACGGATGCTCAACGTAACGTCAAGATGACCTATTTAATAATTCATGAGCTGTGCCGGCACCACAGTAGGATTCGTAATGTCGCTCCGCGGCAGCGTAATGGATGCTCAGTTGAACGCGGGGATCGAGAGTCGGTCACACCGTAGGACTGGAAGCGGAGCTTGTGGGATTTAAGAGACTCGTTGCTACATAGTTTATCAGACTAAAGGCGTGACAACACCCGCGCGCAGAGACCGACGCATCGCATCGCATCCGAGAAACAAAGCGTTTGTTTCGCAGAGAGCACGAGAGGAATCAAAATGTCAGATGCAGCTAACGGTACCGGAGCTTACGGACGCCAATAGAGCATTGTTATTGTTTTGATGCTGACCGGCTCTCTGTTAACGGCGGACGCGGCGTTTAGGTGCATGCGTTTGAGTAAGTTGCGCGTGGACTTGGATGGGTAGCAGGTGCATGAGCGCATCACCTATGAGCCATGCGATTATTATTCACGATGCATATTCGTGTTTTAATAAGATCTGAGGATAAATCAGCATTTATTTGATTGCATTGCTTTTTTCTTCTCCATTGCAATGCGATAAAGCACCAGTCGCGTGATGTTCAAATTGACTGTTGCATACTGAATCAATGCAGCCACTCGAATGCATATTTAATTCATTAAATCGTAAGTGTCTTATGTTTATTTAGATGTTTTTTTTTGTACGTTACTACTGTTTGATTCTAGACGTGCTGTAAAAATCATAATAGCAAAATATAACCTAATTGCTGCCTTCAATTTTGAATTAAATTCAAAAAGAGTTGCCAGTCATTCATAACCTGCAGTGATAAGTTCATTGCACTTTTTTTTGACCACTTCAAAGCGAATTACTCAAAGAAGATGTGTAGAAATCTAAGTCTAATCAAATTTACAATGCATGATATGTATATGCTATTGTATGATGTGGTCTCATGCTAAATATTGCATTTGTTAATTGAGTGGTTTTATTGCTAACATGGCTGTTTAAAATAGCAACAAATCTAAAAAAGCATTCCAGAAAGGAGCAGCTTCACAATTGAGGTTCTACAGTTAAGATTGTGTTGTTTATTGTTAATTAAAAGCGAAACCGCAATGTTAAAAAGTTAGATTGGATATTTGAGTGAAAGCTTTAAATCCAGAGGATGATCCTTTCTGGAGTGGCTGGACTGCTGTCAGAGCGGCTTTCACAAGATTAACAGCCCGCTGCTCTTTTCTTTGCCTGCAATCAAACCGTTTACGGGACTATTCGCCATCTATACCTGTTTTTAAAACTTGTTTGTGCTAAATGGGACTTAAATGAAGTCCATCTGAAGTCACAGACAGTGACATGGCTTGTAAATCATGTCTGATCCTTCTATAGAGTTAGAAAAGTAAGAAACCCATTGAGGAAATGGCATTGTCTTTAAAGCGAGAAGCAGCTGACTTTTTTCTGCTGCTGTAATGTGACATTGCGACATCTTTTTGTGAAACGTGCCAAACCGAGAAGCAGCTGACAAATTGTAAATATGACTTTGTGACATAAAGAGTCTTAACTTTTAGCAAAACAAGACCGATTCTGAAATTTATGACATGGTGACGGTACAAATTTAAGCGCGGCGAACTGAGAAGCAGCTGACACTTTCATTCTGCTGCTGTTGCGAAGATGAGATTGTGATACCGGGAGTTTATTTGCGGCAAACCGAACCTGGTGCTTGCTGCAAATATGACATTGTGACATCAGGACTCGTTCTCTGAAGCGCCAGACTGAAGAGCGGCTGACACTCTCTTTTTTGCTGCTGCTGCTGCTGATGATGCTGCAGCTGCGAAAATGCTGCGATTCCCTGTGAAGAAAATACGAAAGCAGTTCAAACTTCTGCTGCTGCTGGTGCTGCTCACTTTCGCCGTGTGGTTTACGTACCTGCACATCAACCAGGGCAAATCCATCAAACTTCACTTCAACTATGGAAAAGGTAAGCTGTGTTTGGTTTTTATATTTTAGATAATATGAAAATAATAATTTAGGATGTGAAAGGAGTTTTTTTTTTCTTCCTGGTGTAGGAATTTTTGAGCGTCGAGGAGAAATGAAGCTGAGGTTCAGAATGAAAGCAAGATGAATAGGAACTGCTGAATTATCAATTGCATTATTAACTTTAATTAACTAGGGCACCGGCGCTGATACTGAGTTTCAACATCAGCGTCCGGCACATTTTAATAGTTGGCAGATGCAAATTGACATTTTAGGAGTGTAACATTAGTATTATCAGCTTTTTGAATGCATTAGTATTGAATCATTTTGCACATAAAGCTGAAATATTGAATTAAATTAAGTTGATATTATATTGGTTTCTTTAGAAGGTGCTAAAATTATGCAAATATGGACAACATAAGCAGACATGTTCAGATGAGCGGTATTAGAGCTTAGTCTGCTATGATGAATCTTGAGAGAAACTAGATTCTCGGCTTTATGATTAAGCAGAAGTGTGTTTGCAGAAGCCATGTGCTTGTGAGAATCTTCTTTACCTCTGCAAAACAGATTCAAACACACACACTCACTCATGAAAATTGCTCATTGTGATATTATATTGGCAGCTGTGTGGCAAGAACTTATTTTATTAATAAGTTATTATACAAAAATAAGAATTTATTGAACAATTTAAAAAAAAAAAAACCCCCCACACAAGTGTTTTACTAAATTTACTAAAATGTACTTTTAATAAAATCAGCTTCAAGTCAGTATATTAAGAGTAAAAGTGCAGTGACGTTTACTGTTGTTTGCTGAATTTTCACAGCTGAAATTCAATTATTTTAATAGAAATTTGTGAATTTTGCATGAGTGTGAAAGATTTCCCTGTGCTGAAAGTGTTTAAGTTTTCACCAAAGCTTCCAAATTTACCAACATTTAATATTGAAAAAATGGCATCAGCTTCAGATCTGCATATTAAAAGTAAAGGTGCAGTCACATTTACTGCTGTTCACTGAATTTTCACAGACACAATATTGTCATTTAATAGGAATCCAAATGATTGTGACTTTTGTGCAAGAGTGCGAAAGATTCCACACTCGATTTTGCCATGTGTTTCCCTCCCCGTGGTATGTAAATTTGCCGTGTTGACCAACTGAAAGCTGCTTGATTTGAAAGCATTCAAGTTTTCACCAAAGCTTCCAAATTTACCAAAATGTTAGATTAAAAAAATGACATCCTCTTCAGATCTGCGTATTAACAATAAAGTCACCGTACATTTACCATTGTTAACTGAAAGCATGTCTGTATATTAAGAATGACGATGTAGTCACGTTTACCATTGTTTTAGATTAGAAATCCTGGACTCTTTTTGCATGTTTGTGAAAGATTTTCCCACAGATTTTCCATCGGGTTCTGTTGGTCTTGTAAATTTGCCGTGTTGACCAACTGAAAGCTGCTTGGTTTGAAAGTCTTCAAGTTTTCACCAAAGTTTCCAAATATACCAACATTTTTACATAAAAATTACATCAGCTTAAGGTACGCTACATTTACCTGTTCACTTCAATTTACAGCAGCCAAATGCAGAAATTTCAATAGGAATCCATCGATTGGAATTTAATCGCAGGCAATTCATCTGGTGGTGGATGAGGAGATACCCCTCACATTAGCTATGTTTCCATCTACCTATTTTTATGCACATTTTGGATTATTGCATACAAAAACGCTGGATGGAAACGCCAAGTTGCGCATAAATTCTAATAATGCACATAAAAAACATATGCACACAGCTGAGTAGGATAAACTTTTTACCCGATAAGAAAAAAGGCACATACACTATGATGGAAACACATTTACCGAATAAATTCCACCATGCGCATTGAAAAAGTCATGTGACTTTGCGCTATGAGACGGGATAAATTGACTAACCAGCGGACCGATCTCGTTCACAGCATCTATATGTTGTTTTGGTCGTTCTGAAATGCCTGAGCAAAGTCTGTCGTCAAAGTACTTCTGTGTAATTACTGTCTTACACGACTGCGTTCCCAAACAGCAGCATCCACCTCCGAAAGCAATGATCGCATTTATTGTGTTACGTCTGCTCTCCCTGAAGCGCAAGTAATTTATTACATTTGAAACTTCTCCTAGTTTTCTTAGTGATATTTAGTGCCAGTTTATCAGGAAGTGACGATTTTGTTCTCTTTGACTCGTTGGATGGAAACGGTGCTTTATTAGCAAATGTTTTATGCGATATTCCAGTTTTGCGCACAAGTCAATTTGCCTCTTTGGATGAACATAGCTCTTGTAAAGCACTTTGAGTGTCTAGAAAAGCGCTATATGAATGCAACAAATTATTATTATTATAAAACATTTCCCCATGGAGATTTCGCATAAATTCTGTTGGTCTTGTAAATTTGCCGTGTTGACCAACTGAAAGCTGCTTGATTTGAAAGCATTCAAGTTTTCACCAAAGCTTCCAAATTTACCAAAATTTTACATAAAAAAAAATAACATCAGCTACAGGTCTATATATTAAAGAATAGGCCTAAACAGATGGTACATTTACCATTGTTCACTGTATTTGCTGCAGCCAAAATTCAGTAATTTCAATAGGAATCCACACAATCGGGAATTTCGCATTTGGACGAAAGATTTCGACATGCAGATTTTACATCGGGGCTCAAGTTCACCACACAAATTCGCTACGTTGACCAACAGATAGCTTCTTGGTTTGACTTCTGTGTGAGTTGTGCTTTATACATTGCTACACTATTGACAATATACAGTAGGCTTTTTCAGTGAAATTTTAGTAATTTGACAGCACATTAAAACTTATATTAAAAGCACTAGTCTGCTAACACCGTGCGCTAGACCTCAAGAGCCCATCTGACAACAACTTTTTTGTGTCCGACACTCTAGAAGAGGATCTCCTTTCTCATTAACAGCTGCTAAAAGCTCTGTGTGGTTTGGCATCTCTCCCTTGCTGCCCCAAACTGACCTCAATCGTAACCCAGGAACTTCAGCCTCTGTCTGGCCGCTCCAGTCTTTGACTGGGCCACCAAATCACTCCTCTCGCGAAAGAGAAGAGCACTGGAATCACTCAAGTGCGAAAAGGCCGTGCAAATCCTGCATTAGCACAAAGAAGAAGATGTCTGAAAAATAACGTGGCACCGCACCAAGCCATCTACGGCTAAATTAAAAAGTCTGTGGGGCTCGCCGAGTGATGTTACTGACATTTTAATCAGAGTTTTTGGCTGTGCGTGTTTGCACAAATAGGCTGATTTATTTTCACCCGAGGACTCACAGTGGTCACCTTATTCCCAGTTACAGGCTCCGTAGGGCTGGGTCAAGATGTAGCCGTGCACCAGCTGTGATAGGTTGCTGTGAACAAGGGTCTTTTTAAGCAACCAAGTGTGAAGGAATGTGTTGAAGTAGCAGGCGGGTCATTCCTGTTATGCAGTACCTTTTGAACTCTGCAAGTTTTTAAAAATGAATGTGCTTGGGTTGTAATTTGTAGAGGTATTGCTATGAAAGCATATATTAGACTTGCAAATATATTCTCTGGTCAAGCTCAGGCACTTAAACGTCATTAATTATAACCTATTTGCACGATGGCAAGGAAATGAACAGGATGGAAATAAAAAGCTAAAGTTAGCCATTGCTCAGTGTGGGATTTTGAGTTGGCTTGCATGAGGTCAGGAAGTGAATTACGATATATTTTTAAGCATCTTTTATAACACAAATTTCTGTTGCCGCATATAACTATGTATTTTTTAAAATTAAGCTAAATTATATTTTCTCGTTTCAATTTTTTATTTATTAATGCTCAAACAGCGATTACAAAAACAACATTTCTAAGGGATTATATACAAATAAAAACCAACAATAGATCAGTTCTACATAATAAACACTCACACACCCACACATCAAATTGAGAATAGTTAGAAAACAAAAGAATGGCATAAAGATGGGATAAAAGCCAAAAGAATCTAAAAGTTGTACAAAAACATAACCTTAAAGGGGTCATATGATGCTTTTTTAAAGATCATTATTTTGTGTATTTGGTGTAACAGAATATGTTGACATGCTTTAATGTTCAAAAAACACATTATTTTTCAAATACTGTACATAATTGTAAGTCCTCTATGCCCCGCCTCCCTCAAACACTTAGTTTTCTACAAAGTCCCTCCTTCCGACAAGCGCAGTCTGCTCTGATTGGCCAGCTGACCCAGTGCATTGTGATTGGCCAAACACCGCAAGCACTCGTCGGAAATGTAACGCCCCTTACCATAATCGCCAGCTTCATCTTTCAAAATAAATGTAAAGACAGAGCCTGAAAGGGGAACAGAGTCGCGTGACAGACACAGTGATGAATGTGTTTGCAGCACACAAGCCACGGTTAAGACAGCTGACTCCACTGTGATGTGACCCCCCCTCTCTCTCTCTCTCTCTCTCTATATCTCTCTCTCTCTCTCTCTCTCTCTATCTTCTCTATCGCTTCTCTCTCTCCTTCTCTATCTCTCTCTCTCGCTTCGCGATGCGCACACACACAAACAAACACACACGCGATGCGGCAAAAAATCCGATTTTGAACAGTCAATAGCAAATACTTAAACTAATAACAAAACAGTAGCTGATTCAGAAGCGCCAGATTGTCATAGCAAAGTCAGAATTACCTCCTCTCCTAGGTTCATGAAACGGTCGTCCATAAAATGCATTGCTGTTCTGTTGTAAGTCATCTTAAAGATTCCTAAATGCATCTACTTTCGGAAGGCCAAATAAAGTGCTTTAGCACTGAAACACAGTGTCTCCCTGACATAGCTGCTTCAACACTAACTGCGGTTACTGAAACCACGCCTTCTTTCTTTGCGTGCACATTTGGGCGCATTATGCAAATATTTCCACATAGTGAGGTAGATATGTGGGGGCGTGTGAGAACGAGAGCCCCCCCCTCCCCCCCCCCAGCGTTTTAGGGGGGCGTGGCAGGTCTTAACTTTGATAAAGAATATCTCATTGTTTTTGAGACTTTAGTCTTTGCAACTTCAGGGATCTTATCTATGCACAATCAGCTTGTAACACTCCAAAGAGAAAGGAAAACTTGAAATCGCATCATATGACCCCTTTAACATAAATTGCAAATGACTTTACAGTGACACAGATACTATAATTGAATTCATACAATAATATAGACATTGGTACATTAGGAAAGGATCTAAATGCATGCATTTTCTTTAAATATTTCTCTAAAATATTTAAGGAATCTTAGGGTTTTTTGATTCTTCATAAGGTAAAGAGACTTCAGAAGTTTAAGTAATAAAAAGTGGATAACTATTTCAAATTTTTACTTATGAAAAAAAGAAGACAATCTATCAATAAATAGATGTAGTATAATATTGGCAGAATCAGATATATAAGAATATTTTCTTATTTCTGTGCTGCTGTTTTCTGTCCCGCCAAAAATGGTCACTTCCTGGGTGATGATGTCATTAAAGAAACTGTGTTTAACTTAAAGGGATATTACAAAAGACAAAAAGTTTTCAAAGTGAAATTGAGGACAAAGAAACAACATTTGATGACCAATTAAAACAATATTTTTGAGAATACATGGTTTAAATGTTTGGTTTTAAATATTTCAATCAGAGGAAGAAAAATAAATTAAGAAACTAGTTGGCTATTTCACAATAAATTGCATTTTCAGAAGCCTTGTGACGCATGGGCAACCCCCTGAAACTAAAATAATAAATTTATTTATTTAAATTTACTCCTGTTTTAAATGAATGGGTGTAATTTTTGCTTAACTAAAGATACCAGAACACACCCCAATCTGCCATTGGTCGAAAAACAACAACAACAACAACTTGCCATTGGTTGATTCAGTGTTGCTGAGTCAGGAATCTCAAACAAACAGAGCAATGCTTTGATAGCACCACAGTGTTAATGCTGTTTAGGGAAATCAGCCTACTACTAATGGCTTACTTAAAGCTGTCTTAGTATGTATATTAAAGTGTTTTAACATAAAACATACTGTAGCTTTAATGGTAATAAAAATAAAACATTTAGAGTTTAGGAACATGAAGAACTGAATAGTGGAAATGGCCAAAGTACAGTGTTTGTTAATACAAAGGACGTCTTTTTAAAATGAGTGTTTTGCTGTAGGTTGCTATGTTTAGAAATCCAAGGGAACTGATCCCGGTTTGGCGTCGGTGTTCAACCTCTAACCGGGACCCCTGTGAATGCTGAATGAAAGGGTGTGAGAAATACACACAAGTGAACTGAGAAGGAGTGGGTTGAGATTGGCAGGTTGGTTACAGGCACAGAAAGGGCTTTTGGGAAAGGTCATATGATACGGCTGCGTGTGTGTGAATGGAAAGCAGCCATTTCCCACCATAATCTGGCCGTACTAAAGCGTGACGGCTGTTAAGGTCATAAAATCAGAGTTAATTACGTTGATGTATAATTGAAGTGTCATTTTACATTCACTGAAAAGGTACCCTAAAGGTCTTTTGTTACTATGAAAACATGTCTTACATGCAGCACTTTGTAATGCTTAACAGGAAAGTCTACAGTAACATTATATTACAGAATGACTGTTTTAAGGCAGTGAATATATTATAAGTTACACGCCTATTTTTACTATGGTTAATGACATTAATGGATTCAAACTGCATTCCTGCACAGATTCACAGTATGGTTTTGCTGTAATTTCCTTTATATTACCGTTTCTTTTGTTAATAGGGAAATTGAGCATGAATTACTTCACCTGTGGGTTTGCCTTTGTTAATCAATGACGCAGAAACTACTAATGCATTTTTCTTTCTTTAAATCTTGGTTACAAGTGCGATGAAAGTGTATAGTGGGTTACCTGGATTTTGTGTGCTATGACTTAGAATGGACACCGTGTACAGTATGAGATGTAAGACGTCTTGCTGCTGTCACCATGTAGGTGTGCTTTGTTTTATTAATCTACATTTGAAGAACTTGCAACAAACTTTACTTTTTTGACAGTGACGTATCATAATACCAATTTTTAAACCGCAGTAAAAACTATGGAAGCTTGTTTCTGCCGCAGAATGAATAATCATTTCATTTTTACATGACATGTATACATGAACAATTTTGAGTTTAAATTCCATAACTCGCACTTTATTGCTTGCGAAAAAAATTCATGATTGCAATTTTTGAGAAAAAAAGTCAGAATTGCGAGATATAAACTCATGCTGAATCCCTCCCCCCCCCCAACCAATCTTAGTTACAATTACATTTTTCTTGTTGTGCACGGGATATGTAATTCTGACTTTTTATCTTTCAATTCTGCCTTTTTTCTTGCAGTTGCGAGTTTATATCTTGCAATTTGTGTTTTTCCTCGCAGTTGCAGAATTGAAATTTAAAAAGTCGCAATTACTTTTTTTTATTTTTTATTCTGTGGCAGAAACGGCTTTCATCAATATTCTGTTGAACATGCTTGTTTATTTGAAAAGTTAACTATTAATTTTAACACATGAATATTCAGAACAAAATGTAACAAAAATGGTTGTGGAGTATTTTTTCAAATAAATGATAAATTACTTGTATAACTTGAAGCAGTTTAAGTTACTATTTCAGTCAGTATAAAATAATGAACAAAGAAGTTTTTTGAACAAAGTTTTTGAACATAAAAAATGACTCCGTTTTCAGAAATCTAGCAGATGCTAGATTACTTAATGTAATTGATTACAATTGATAACATTTTTGATTACTTTTCAAAATATCTAATGAATGTTTTCAACTCATTAATCTCAAGCGGCAATGTGGATTGATGTAATTGGTAGATGTGGTGTGCTGCAAATTCAAACGAGAACCAATCAAAAGCATTAGAATGGCATTGCTTTACTAAATGACCTTTAAATGGCAGGAGGCATCGTGCACAAAAAAAACCCACAGCTAAGAAACAAATTAATATTAGTCAACATATTCTAGCTTTTTGCAGAAAATATTTAGATGTAACCCCCTTTGGAACCATTAACATTTTCATAAGTAACTGTAATTTAATTGCAGTTCTAATTCTTTATCTCAGTAAACGACACTAGTATTACTACGAAATAGTATGACTATTTTATGACTAGTATGACTACTGAAAATTAGGGATGCACCGAAATAAAAATTATTGGTCGAAGCCGTACAAAATTAAACACTGGGCCAAAGGCCGAATACCGAACACGGTTTTAAATTTCCCCCCCCATGTATTTTGCCATTTTTCACAATTGTATAAATTAAATAGCCAAAATTCGTTTTTTACTGTTTTGTCCTGCTTTTCAAATAAAAAAATCAATTACAAAACAACAATTTAAAAATATTTACTTACCACTGAGCATTTTTTTTTTTTACATTCTAGCAGACGTTATACCAACAAAGCACAGTTTAAGAAGTTAGTCAAATAATATTTTTTGGCCATTTTTGCGACCCCCTTCTTGAATCAGGCATGTTATTTTTTACTGTACAAATAAATGCAGCCTTGCTGAACAGAAGATAATTCTTTTAAAACATTAGAACAGGGCTATTCCAACCCGCCATTCATCTTCATCCAGGCCGAGGGGGAGAGTACGTGCAGGTCGCACATTACACCTTGAATTGTTTTTGCACTAATTAGTTTGTCCACAAGGTGGCAACACTGGCTTGGGCCGTTGTGAGAGACGCAACAACAACAATCGCAAATTAACATCAATGAATGGCAGCGTTGACAAGCGCTTGTGTAAGGTTAACTCTAGTTTAACTCTAGCTTGTGTAACTCTAATTTAAAGGAGTATGAAGGCATTGTTGTCCGTCATAACTTCTGTCGAAAAATATCGCAGACACTGGACAAAGATGATTATCGAATGGAGTCTGAAAGACTGCGCGTTCGACTGTAGCTGAGCCGCTTCAGACAGCGCGCCAGTAGCGCTTCAACGGACAAAACCAGAATTATGTCAAAATGCTGGGTTTTGGCGAGTGACCTCGGTCTTAAATTAGTTATAAAGTCCTAAATGACCATAAAGAGTTGGGAGAAAATCAGATGCATGTCAGTTACGCGTCATGTGCATCAGTGACAGCGCTGCTTTTAAAATGAAATCTGATGAAGTCTCATTGATGTAAATCACAGAACAAAAGAAAAGAAATCACTCGACTGCTCTAGTCGCTGATTACGTTTTGTAGCTTGAATAAAGATTAATTTATGCATGTACAATTTCTGGTTAATGTGAAGTTGGTTTTAAGTTCACTTAAATTAAAAGTTAAAAATGATTTTTTTCAGAACCTACTAAATGTTAAAAATAATGGCTTTCAATTATACTGTAATGCTGAATTGCTATAATTAATGGCTAAAATTGAGGGGAAAATGCATTTAATAGAGACATCAGTAGCAGTATTGCATTATCAAAAATACTGCCCATTGTTAATAATAGCCATGCCTTTAAAAATGAATAAAAATGTTACTGAGCAACTGACGAGTAACAAGTCCAGCGCAGATTTTCCTCACGCTTTGGACTCCTTGGCACCCGCGTAGTAGAAAACATAACGTTCTGCAGTTTATTCACTAATTGGTTAAAGGGATAGTTCACCCAAAAATGAAAGTGTGATGTTTATCTGCTTACCCCCAGGGCATCCAAGATGTAGGCGACTTAGTTTCTTCAGTAGAACACATTTGATTATTTTTAAGTCCAACCGTTGGAGTCCATCAGTCTTATAATGCATGGCAATGGTAACAAAGTCTATGAGTGTAAAAAATCAAATCCAAATTAAACCCTGCGGCTCGTGACGACACATTGATGTCCTAACACATGAAACGATCAGTTTGTGCCAGAAACCGAACAGTATTTATATCATTTTTTACCTCTAATACACCTCTATGTCCAACTGCTTTGAGCACACGCACGACTTGCGGTGCGTGAAGCGTTTCTGGCACAAACCGATCGTTTCGTGTTTGTCTGTGCATGTTTTTTTTACACTCATAGACTTTGTTACCATTGCCATGCATTATAAGACAGATAGACTGCAACGGCTGGAGTTAAAAATCATAATTTGTGTTCTACTGAAGAAACAAAGTCACCTAACATCTTGGATGCCCTGGGGGTAAGCAGATAGACATAAAATTTTAATTTTTGGGTGAACTATCCCTTATCCCTATAAGGCCATTTTGCGATTTCAATCATCATACAGTAACCAGCATCAGCCACCTCTTCCTCTTCTCATCGGAGACATGAGATGCAGCACTAAACAGTCTCTGGCTGTCGGTGTTTCGTGCTTGTAATGATTTTTGCGTCTTTCTCTGACAATTTTTAAATACTTTCACACTGCAGACACGTTTGCTGCATTAGTGCGTGCCTCTAATTGATCGCATTAGACATTGTTCGGTACATATTATTCGGCCTTTTCACTTATTCACCGAACACCGAAAGAGATTTTTTTTGCTATTTTCGGCCGAACAATTTCGGTTGCCGAACATTCGGTGCATCCCTATTGAAATTAGTAATGTATTTCATCCCAAGACTATCACACGTGTGGAGACAGAAGACATCAACATTGGTTTATAGCTTATACAAGACTCGTCAGCTCAAAGATATTTGAACCTCATTGACTTTTTCATTTTATGGATAAAACATTCTCCAAAATAACCTCTTGAAGAGACTTTGTCACCACATGCATTAAAGCACAAGGGCTTACTAGATTTATCGGGACATGTCATTCTTCCTTCTCACGCTACTAGTGTATCAATTGCAGTGTCCGGGCTGAGAGGATGCTTCCATGAAGTTGGTGTTACGTTACTGTAAGCGATCCATCTGGGTAAAGCTGGAGTACAACGATCTAAAGGCTGACGCTGCTGAGTGGCTTATTGTGGTTGTGTGCGCAAAGGTCACCTTAACAGTTTGCTCTTTGCACCCACGTTGGCAAGCGATGACAAGAAAAGGAAGTGATGCAGCAGTCAATCACACTAGCGGTGGCTGTTCCAGTATGTGCTCTTGTCCATAGCGGGTGGTACCATGCAAGATCCTGTGGTACGAACTGAAGCAGGTGGAAAGGGAAATGTCCGGCACTGTCACAAATGCCGTACTTGGACTTGTGGCTAAACATATATTAAAAAATTCTATTCATCAATGTGAATGACAGTGATTTGAATGCATCTCTTATATGAAATGTGATATGTTTGTAATTTCTGAATTAAATGTCATTTTGTTATTTTTGAGGGTCGAAAAATCTGTGATACAAACACTTGCTTACACTGTATAAACAATTTTCGAAAATGAAAGATTATGGTACAAAAAAAATAAACAATATATATGTGGTCTTTCTATTTAATTTCATGTCAGCGTTTTTTTTGTAATTATTTGTGAAATTTATTAGCAATTTCTGAGAAAATCCGACACCATTTTTCACCATTTAAAAAAATAAAATACAAGAAAGGTATTTTCTTTTAGTAAGTACACACGTCATTTGCCGTAATGTTTTTGTAATTTATTAAAAGTTAAAAATAAAGTTAAAATTTCACAAATATTAAAAAAAAATGTCAACATGAAGAAAAAAATGTAAAACAGAGATCAGATCTGCAGATCATCATGACTGTATCAAGCTCAATACATTTCTTAAAATATCAGATAATTTGGCCTTTTTATGACATTACAAGGTTATTTCAGTTCAAATTAGTAAACTATATTGTAAATAGTACAATAGTCAAACATTTTTACAATAAGGTTCCATTTGTCAGCTATATTTAATGCATTAACTAACTTTAACAATGAGCAATACATTTGTTACAGTATTTAATCATCTTTCTTAAAGGGGTCATATGATGCGATTTCAAGTTTTCCTTTCTCTTTGGAGTGTTACAAGCTGATTGTGCATAGATAAGATCCCTGAAGTTGCAAAGACTAAAGTCTCAAAACCAAAGAGATATTATTTATCAAAGTTAAGACTCTGCCACGCCCCCCTAAAACGGCTCGTTCTAACACGCCCCCACATGTCTACCTCACTATGTGGAAATATTAGCATAATGTGCCCAAATGTGCACGCAAAGAAAGAAGGCGTGGTTTCAGTAACCGCAGTTAGTGATGAAGAAGCATGTCAGGGAGACACTGAGTGTTTCTAGGCGAAAGCAAAATCACTCTATTTGGCCTTCCGAAAGTAGATGCATTAGGAATCTTTAAGATCACTTACAAAAGAACAGCAATGCATTTTATGGAAGACCGTTTCGTGAACCTAGGAGAGGAGGTAATTCTGACTTTGCTATGACAATCTGGCGCTTCTGAATCAGCTACTGTTTTGTTATTAGTTTAAGTATTTGCTATTGACTGTTCAAATGCGGAGTTTGCGATGTGTTGTGTTGTGTGTGTGTGTGTGTGTGTGAGAGAGGGAGAGAGATCGAGAGAGCACCGCTCCTCACCCCATGGGTCTGGTCATCCGAATAGTTCCCCTTTCGGGTTTGAACTGATGGTAAAACTAATGACATTATTTACTGTCTTTACATTTATTTTGAAAGATGAAGCTCGTGATTATGGTAAGGGGCGTTACATTTCCGACGAGTGCTTGCGGTGTTCGGCCAATCACAATGCACTGGGTCAGCTGGCCAATCAGAGCAGACTGCGCTTGTCGGAAGGAGGGACTTTGTAGAAAACGAAGTGTTTGAGAGAGGCGGGGGGCATAGAGGACCTACAATAATGTATAGTATTTTAAAAAGAATGTGTTTTTTTGAACATTAAAGCATGTCAACATATTCTGTTACACCAAATACACAAAATAATGATCTTTAAAAAAGCATCATATGACCCCTTTAACGTTAGTAATAAAAATACAACTGTTCATTAATACATTAATAGAAACAACCTTTGATAATAATAATGTGTAAATGTTAAAATCAACATTAGCTAAGATTAATACATTTTTAGAAGAATGCTAGTTTGTTACCTAATGCAGTTAACTAATGTTAACAAATGGAATTTTACTGTAAAGTGTTACCGAAATTTCTCCCAACCACACGAATACAAAGATTACAAGATTTTTGCTTTTGTTCTTATTTGTCATTGACCCAGATTTAAATTTAAAGAAGCGAAGCAATGACAATGTTCAGTCTGTCATACTCTGTTAGGCTACTAAAAAAACGTCTAATTTTTACAGTCCATACTTGAAAGTACAAAACCGTATGTATTGAACATATAATACTTCCATTTCTGACGGCCTTGTTTTCATTCACCTTAAATGAAATATGTGGTTTGTTCTGAGGTCTACAGGGCCAGCCTTTATCTTCAGAGTTTAAGTTTCTCTTTGAATGCAGTCAAACTAATTCTGAACTGTTTGTAGTGGGATGTTGCAAAAAGACTGCTGCTCTTTGAGGCGTGAAGTGCAGTGATGTGTGTGTAGATCTGCTGATTGGGAAAACATGAGAATATTTAATTTGTTCAGTAGCATTTGGGGGTTATTCTATGGTAGAATCTAATTTTTCAAAATTAGGTGCACTTGGTACTTTAAATTGGACTCATTTGCCTTGGTTTTAATGTGACTCCGCAGAGCAAACAACAGGACATCATCATTTTAATGCGCCTGTAGCAGGTGGGATTCTTTCCAGTGTATCATAGCCAACAGATATTGTGGGCTCAAGGCATTCTTTAAACATAAATCCAGCTGGATGACGAAAAATCCACTGGAAAACCAGTGGAAATTAAAAATGACTCATCAGTACTTCTTCCATTGCCTGGAGGTCCAAGGCACCAGATTAGTGTGTTTGTGTTTGGATACAAGTGGTTTTCAAATGGCAGTCTTGTCATACATATCAGAAAATGTGATTGGCTGACAAATCCATGATTTGAGAGGCACTACTAAAATGAAAATGAATATTTGAATCAGATCCGACTTGTTAAGTCCGACTGAACACTAAAGGTCAAAAGGGGTCGTGTCACGATTTTCATTGATCTTCTACAGTGGATTTGATTGATCGTACTTTCAGAGCTGAAAACCTCCTCTAAAGTCTAAAAAGAGCATTCCAGGGTTATTATAGGTAATTAATACTAAACTCATGAATAACCATTTCTGTTGAACTAAACGGGAACTGAAATAAAATATAACTTTTTTCAGCTATTTGCCAACAAAACATTTAGTTTACCTTGATATACTATAGCTAAAACTAAAACATGTATTAAAAATAGGCCTATAAATAAATAAATAATGATAAAACACACAACACAATTACTAAGTGATAATAAAATAACACTGTTCTGAGCTTCCACACATTTCTGACATACGGGTGAATACATTTGAGCACATTAAAGGGATAGTTCACCCAAAAATGAAAATTACCCCATGATTTATTTACCCTCAAGCCATCCTAGATGTATATGACTTTCTTCTTTCAGACGAATACAATTGAAATTATATAAAAAAACCACCTGGCTAGTATTATTATTATTATGCATGCTAGTACTCCTTTAATACTACTACTTTATTGTCAGATGGTCATCACGTGATTTCATGCTCTTATCATTGAGGTTCTATTGCTGTTTTGTGTTTGGTGTCCAACGTATGTGTAGTTTGCACTATTAATAAAAAAAAAAAAGAAGAAACATCCTGGCTCTTCTCAAGCATTTATAATGGACGTGGATGGAGCCCAAAATTTGAAATCCCCACAATTGCAAAATCCATTTAAAAAGAAGTCAACACGGTGGGGGGAGTAATAAAGGCCTCCCGAAGCGACGCGACGCGTTTGTGTAAGAAAAATATCCATATTTACAACTTTATAAACCTTAATCTCTAGCTTCAGCTAACTGTCGTACGCATGTTCACGAGAGAGTGGCGTCCAGCGGATGACGTAGCACGTAGGCAAACGCGGCGACGAACGCGGAAGTGACGAACGTGGAAGAGCAGAGGAGAGAGCAAAACAAAACAACGGTCACGAATTAGTAGTACAAAATGAGCATTTGTAAAGAAAAATGTCGGATGATTTCAATATAAGCCAAGAGGACACCGGGTTTCCTTTGCTGTAAACAAAACTTGTTTCTCGCGAGACTAGCATATTCTCACTGGAGTTTACGCTACGCCTACGAGTGGCCTGGATGCCACTCTCTCAAGAACGTGCATTCGCTTCGGGAGGCCTTTATTAACCCCCCCCCGGAGCCGTGTGGACTTCTTTTATAATGGATCGGTTACATTTTTGGGCTACCGTCCACTCCCATTCTAAAGCTGGGAAGAGCCAGGATGTTTTTTAATATAACTCCGATTGTATTCGTCTGAAAGAAGAAAGTCATATACATCTAGGATGGCTTGAGGGTAAGTAAATCAAGGGTCATTTTTGGGTGAACTATCCCTGTAATGGTTACTTCGTGTGTCCAGAAATGTGGCCCAGTCAATCGTGGAGAGGTAGTGAAGAAGTATAATAGATACTTTTGTTCCTAAACACCAGAATAACTAAAGATAACAGATAAATGTTGTGAGTTCTGTCTGTTTTTGACTGTGTGTAGCACCTACAGCTCTGCACAGCCATCTGAAGGATGCCATTGTTAAATCAGTGGTTACAAAAAAATGTTTTAAATTTTTATTTTGTTCTGTTTTTACGACGTGAAATATAGTGCATGGGTCATGTGGACCACCTTTAAGATACTTTTTTTTTTTTCTTTTCTAATTACAATGTAGGAGTGTGCGGTATTGACCAAAAAAATAAATAAAATAAGAAATCTCAGTTAGTTTCTGGGATTTTGTCACTAGCGATGATTAGACAATATTTTTTGTGTTTTTGTTCTGGTATCCTGACTGGTTTAGGCCTGTCACGCAAAGAGTCCAAGAGTTTTTCCATATTCTTCATAGATTGTTTCTTATCAAATGAAATCAGTATCAACAAATCCATTTTTGCACCGCAGAAGTGGCACAGAAACTACATCTTAAGCATCATTTAGATGTATTTACACCACAATTACAATTTCATAACAATGCCGTAAGATTGTTTTAAAAATAATATTTAGAATATTGAAATGTTGTCTTAATTGGCGAGTTTTTTTTATTCAACGAATTTGAGTGAACAAATGAGAGTCATTCAAAAATAAAGCTATATGAATGGATCAATGAATCATCGATTCGTTCAAAATGCTGATTCATTTAGAAACGAGTCGACACACCACTGTCTGTTTCTCAGAGATGTACAACAGTTCTGCCGTTGATTTGAAACGGTTTTCATTGCCAAAATAGAGACAATATTGTGCCTAAAATAAAACTCACAATAACTTCTAGCTTATTGAACTGTTGTATAGATTTGCAATCGTGCTGATATTTGAGAAAAAACAGTGTGCTTGCTTACTGTATGTAATATTGCTTAACTATATCATCTAGAAATATAAGACAAAAACTCATACATTTTTGCTCAAGTATATTGAATTTTGGGGTCGTTCAACTAGACCACATCACGCATCGAAAGTCTGGACTCTGAAGGCTTGTTTTTTGCAAAGTTACAAACTGGATAATGTCAGCTTCTACATTGTTTAAACAACAATTCTGATATTATCATCGTCTATGCTTTTATTGCACATACCTACTTAAAAAGCTCCATTTATTGCAATTGCATGGAAGAAAGCATAAAGTACATCTTCCGAATTTCTTTCTTTGTTACATGGAAGACACGAAGTTATACAGGTTAGAAATGGCATGAGGACGAATAAAGGATTAATTTTTTTATTTTTGACAGAACATCTCCCTGTATAAAGACCATCTAAAAGGAAACTCCAGCCTTCTTTTCAAGTCTTTACTCATTAACCACTGTCAGTCGTAGGTCCGCATGGACTTGATATCCACCCGGAAGCTTCTGGTAAGCAGTGTGTTTCGTAGACCAGCACAGCAGGTGCTTTCATAGTTTTTTTTTATCCTGCCCAGTTGAGAACAAGTGCCCTCAGGCTAACAAAACAAACGTTCTCATCTCTGCCAGGGGCAAACCGACACCATCCTGGTCTGAACCTTACACTTGGAAGCACAAGAAAGGATAGAGTCATAAAAGGACACTTTAAATGACTGGTTAATGTTTCGCCAACCGCAGGTGTATCAGGGGTGGCTCAGAATACGTTAGCCGGTTGAAATCACAGTCAGAAGCGGTTAATCTCGGGGAATGATGTTTTACATACACAAGTCTCCACAGGTGCTGCGTGCTTTGAGAAGTGTTTAGGGATTTGCTTTCAAAGCAAAAGCTGCTTTTTGTCCACCTGCTTCACGGTTACAAATCCACGCTTGTTTATTTGTCATTTGGTAAAGTCAGCAAGCCATTTGGAGTGTGTTTGTTGGTAAATATTAGAATGCATAACTACATTTGTATTGTTATAATCGCATCCAAAATAAACGTTTTGTGTACATAATATATGTGCGTGTACTGTGTATGTTTATTATGTATATATAAATACACACACATGCATGTATACTGAACAAAATTATAAACGCAACACTTTTGTTTTTGCCCCCATTTGTCACGAGCTGAACTCAAAGATCTAAGACTTTTTCTATGTACACAAAAGGCCTATTTCTTTCAAATATTGTTCACAAATCTGTCTAAATCTGTGTTAGTGAGCACTTCTCCTTTGCCGAGATAATCCATCCACCTCACAGGTGTGGCATATCAAGATGCTGATTAGACAGCATGATTATTGCACAGTGTGCCGTAGGCTGGCCACAATAAAAAACAACTCTAAAATGTACAGTTTTATCACACAGCACAATGCCAAAGATGTCGCAAGTTTTGAGGGAGCATGCAATTGGCATGCTGTCTAATGTAAGAAAAAAGGTGTAATGTTTATATATTAATAAAAAAAATTTAATTTATATTTATATATAATATAAATTTATTATATCATATATCATTACGTACATGTAACTATTTCAAAATGATATCTTGTGTGTGTGTGTCCTTTATAAATTCATAATAATATGCACAGTACACACCCAAAAAAACTTTTATTTTGGATGCGATTTAATCGTGATTTAATCATTGCCCAGCACTAATAGTCATATTTTACACTACTGTTTAAAAAAAAAAGTTTTTAAAAGAAGTCTTTTATGCAATGCTGCATTTTTTAATTTAATAAAGGCAACATTGCATACAATTGTGAAATAGTATTACAATTTAAAGCGCTCTATGAATTTCAGCATCATTACTCCAGTCTTCAGTTTCCCACGGTCCTTCAGAAATCATTCTGATATTCTGATTTGCTGCTCAGTTTAGTATCAATGTTTATTTGTACTCCAATGCTATTTTTGCTGCTTAATGTTTTTTTGTGGAAATCATAATACATTTTTTTTTCAGGATTGTTTGATTAATAGAAAATTCAAAAGGACATCATTTGAAATAGAACTGTTTTGTAACATCATAAATGTATTTACTATCACTTTGAATCAATTTAATGCTTAAAAAAAAATAAAACTTACCCCAAGCTTTTGCATGGGATCACAGTTTACACAAAGTATTAAGCATCACAACTGTTTTCAAATTTGTTTGATCACAGAAATAAATGCATTTACGATATTTCAAATAGAAACTTTCGGCCTATTTTAAATTGCAATAATATTTCACATTATTTCAGTTTTTACTGTATTTTTGATAAATGAATGCGACCTTGGTGAGCATAAAATACTTCTTTCAAAGCATCTTAATTATGCCAAACTTCTAGATCATTAGTGTATTACAAATAAATGTATGAGTACCTAAGCATCTCTTGCAGTGATGGTGATTATTTGGTGATTTGATCATTCTGTGATCATTTTCTTTTACATGTTTTCATCCGACTCGCTCACGTAATCTTGTGTCAAATTTGCGTGTGCCGTGGGAATATTTTCCAGCATTTCACATCTAGCCCGTTAGAAAGTGTTGTAGTTCTCTTGTCTTTCAGCTCAGTTCCCTGTGAAGTCCTCTTGTTAGGGTTTGATTAGGGGAGGCTGGATGGAGATCAGCATGTAAAGGTGACTTTCACCCTGAGTCTCCAGAGGAGCCTGTCGGCCAGCACTTATAACAGTCATCTCAGATCTGAGATCGCAGAGTCACCTCCTGCATTCTGATGGGGAACGCTCCGAGTTTATTTGATATGATCAAAACACTGTGGCTTTTTGTTCTGTTCTGATTCAGTGCATTGTGTAGATTATGGATGAATCTCAGGCAGGGTTATTATGGTTAACTAAATCTAAAACCAAAACCTTAAAAACATGTTGGTTACTAAACAAAACAATACAATAAAATAAATATTACAAGTAAACTTTTTTTATTTCAGCTAGTTGCGAGGGAAAACTGAAAATAATTGCTGAAGAAACAATTTTCAGTCAGAAATTTCAAAGAAACAGCAAGTAACACAAATTTTTAAATAAATTATATATATTTGTTTCATGTATGTTTTATTTATTGATTATTTTTTGGTAGGGTGTTCCAGTATCTTTGTTTTATTTACAATTTAGATAGTTTTTTTTACTACAGTGAAGCTTTTCTTATTTCTATTTAATTTAACCTGATGTACTGAAAGAACTGCAACTTAATCTGAAATAAAAATGTATTTAAAAACTAATTATTTCAATTATTCCTAACATAATTTTCGATGACTATAATACTAGACATGCAAAAGTAATAAATACAAACAAAAATGAAGAAAACTACAAAAATTAAACTGAAAAAACAACAACACAAACATTCAACTATTAATAAAATTGTCTTCTGTCTGTCTATCTAATACCCTTTTTGTGCATTTTTGCAGTTGAAAATCATGAGAAACATTTTTTCACTTAATTTTCTGAGAATTGTCACAATCATAAAATCATGCATAAACGATGCTTTATTATTACACAAGATAAATATTATATCTATATATATATATAATTTATTAGATTTTTTAAAAAAAGACCTGATTTGTTATTTACAGCGATTACAGTGTACGTCACTAACGACGATTTCCGTCAGTTCATAAAGACAGTCCCACTTGCTTGCATTCCCTGAATGTCATCCGTCGAGACGAATCACTTTAATGATGATTAGTGATAAATCCGTGACAATTGCCGCACCCGTCTTGGCGCATTTAGTTTTATTTTTAGTAGCGTATAATTTCCGTTATTTAAATAATTTCATATTCCCCTGTATTAAAAATTGGATATTTAAAACATTAATCTGCCTCTCAACATGTATTTATGGATTTAATTGCACTCATGCGACCTCTGAGCCTCGTTGAATGTCTGAAAATGTACCTACAAGCCACTTTTGTGTTCTTCTGTACCACCTCTGTAGTATAAATGAATTTATTAATACTAATTTCATATGATTGGTAACTTAATTGTCTTATTCTACTTCTTATTATATTGTTTTAAATAGAAATTTTAAAAAGCTTATAAACATACATTTTTGAATTTGACAGATGAAAATGATGCCATTACAAAGGTAAAAAGAAAATACTCCTGTAAGTCACTTTGAGTCAAATGTCACCTCGTATTAGGAAGGCTAATTTTTGTATCAGAATTTTTGATTATTGTTCAGAAGGAGCTCCTAAATGTTTAAATTAGGAGGACAAGCACTCCTGACTGAAATTATACGCTAAAAATAAAACGAAATGCGCCAGCAGGTGGCGGCAAGTCGCTGATTTTTATCACTGAATCATTCATTCAACTGATTCGTTCGAACGGCTGAATCATTCAAGAATGAAGCAAATGACTGTCTTTATGAACTGACGGAAATCCATCGTAGCGACGGAACACTTTAATCCCTGTATTTAACAAGTTGTAGGCTATATGTTTTTCTACATCAAAAATGACATGAAGTGCTTTGGCAGTAGCTTTTTGTATCTTGTTTTCATTACTGAATTATGTACAAGTGTTGTCTTGCTACTTGCTTGCAATCAAATTCTTCAAGTTGGATTTTTTGCTCCCAGTGTGGCTTTATTTCTTTATTAAGCAGCAGATTTGTTTTTTGAAGACTTTGTTATTCGACTCTGTCGGTATCTGCAAAATATGCCCTCAGTGAAGAAGAGTATATTTGTTTTATACTAACAGCCCAATCTCATTCTGTTGACTAATTAGGCAATTAGCAACTGTCAGTATGCAATGCTAGATTCATCTTTCCTGTGGTATTTCATTTTCATCTTGTTTGTCAGACAGGCGTTTCATTTATAAGGGATTCGCATAATTTATAAGGGATTCGCTTTTTAATATGCCACTTTACCACCAAAACGGAGAAAACCGTGCTCTCTTCCTTTATTTGAGCTCTACTTTTTGGCATCTGGGATTGCTTATGTGTCATAGGTGCTGAAATGTATTTCATATTAATATTTCTGTAGTAAGCTAAGCTATGCAAACTGGTCTGGAGCTGATTTTCCTGGAAAGGCCACGTTGTGAGTCAGCTCAGATCTCCCAGATGACTACAGGAAGTGGTTTGATGATAAATCAGGCAGGATATATGTTATCTAGAGCTCTCCTGACAGCAGTTTGCATAGCCTTGCCAACACTGAGAACTTTATAAAAAGATTAATTTTTTTTGTACTTAAAATAGAAAAAAAGTAGTAGTAGGAATAGTAATAGTAGCATGCACTGACATGCATAATTGTTTATTATACTTATTGTTGTTACTTTTTTTAACAGGAAATTTTTACAAGGGAATTTTTTTTGACGGGAAAAATTAAAACAAAAATAATTGCACCAGTATTTTCATGCAGATGTTGTGTCTTATGTAACATAATAATTTTGTAAGATTTGTCTGGTTACATTTTATTTTTCACCATATTCATTATCAAAAGACCCCCCCCCCCCCCCCCCCCCCCCCGCCCCCCCCCCCCCCCCCCCCCCTCAACTAAATAAGGCTACTTTTCGAAGTTGTAAATTAAACGGATTATTAGAATACATTTTTAATGAAAATACTATTTAGCTTTTTTCTACATTTAATTCAGTGCGTTGCGGTTTCTTTAATATTTCAGAGTAAAAATGGTTTCTACATCAAATTTTCTTCAGTGTATAGTCAACTAAAATGATTTTTAAAACAAAGATTATTGGAGTACGTTTTACAATAAAATACTGTTTCAGTCCTCAAATTTTCATTAGCACCATCTATTTCTACACCAATTTTTTTTTTCAATGTACAGTCAACTATTTTTTTTCGAAGTTGTAAGCAAAACAACGATTATTGGAATAATTTCTCCAAATCTGTTCTGATGAAGAAACAAACTCATCTACATCTTGGATGGCCCGAGGACAAGTACATTTTCAAAAAAAATGTTCATCTTTGATTGAACCATTCATTTAAACTCCTACTATAATGTATACTTCACTGTTTAAGCAATATATCTACTTTGATTCTTGTTTTCAAATATGAGAATTAGATGGGTATTGAAAACTTAAAAAAAAGGTCCACACCAATTTAATTAAAATCATTTTGAATATCCCTTTGTGTTAGCATATACTGCGCTGCTTGATGAAATCAGACAGAAACCAGCACCAGCGTCTAAACACTCATTACTTGGTAATGATGACAACAAATCCACAGAATCCAAAAACCCAGAGTCAGCACCACAACCAACTAAAGGTTTGATGTCTTGTCATACAAAAACAGAGATTACAGCTCTGATTTGGCAAGCCATTCCCACCAAAATGCTGAGAAACAAACAGTAGCATTTCAAAACCAACAGATCTGATTAGATCATCTCAAAACAGAAGCAACAGCAAATGCTCTTCGAACGGTGACCATAGTGTCAGGGTACCAGTTCTTTCCAAAAGCCCTGAGGGAGTATATTACAAAAAAGGTACAATCTTCCTCCTTGGCATCCACTGCTGAAAAATCTCAGTTTGCACCCCATCTCAAAGAAGAGAGCGAGTGGCTTTTTAGAGTGACTTACCGTGTGATTGAAGGCAATTGAAGCGGAAGGTTTGAGAGAGACTGAAGTTATGCTTTTTGTTAAAAAGAACTTGACTCTGACCTTTACAGCTTGCGGTTCAGTTATATAATGCTGTAAAAATAAACTGACACTAATAGGAAAAGAATATACAATGCTACTTTAAAACACTCTTTCTTAGTTCAGTGTACATTGGGAAAAAATTACTGAGAAACATTTTTTCACTCAGAAACTGTGAGTAAATTTCAATAATATTTAGAATGCCTCAATTGCATTTCTTGTTCACCAGTGGATGCTCTGCAGTGAATGGGTGCCGTCAGAAAGAGAGTCCAAGCAGCTGATAAAAACATCACAATAATCCACACCACTCCAGTCCATCAGTTAACATCTTGTGAAGAGAAAAGCTGTGTTTTTGTAAGATGCAACTTTAAACCATCATTTCCGGCCAAAATACAAGTCCATAATCCATAATAACGCGTCCTTCAGAGAAAACGTCGATCTCCTGTTGTCCTCTCGCATCAAAATCCACCCGTATATTTATTTAGATCTGTTTTCACCTTTAAACATTGCTTGATCTATGCATATTTCTCCCCTAATTCAGACAAGATGACTTTTTCTCTGGAGAAAGCAATATTTTGGAAAAAGGGCTTTATTTGACATTTGAGAACGTCTTAATGGTGGATTTGTTTCTTACACATACACACTGCTTTTCACAAGATGTCAGCTGATTTACTAGAGTGCTGTGGATTACTTGTGGATTATTGTGATGTTTTTATCAGCCGATTGGACTCTCATTCTGACGGCACCCATTCACTGCAGAAGCATCCATTGGTGAGCAACTGAAATAATGCTGAATTACTTAAAATCTGTTCTGATGATCAAACAAACTCATCAACATATTAGATGACCTGAGGATGAGTAAATATTTGAAATAAACTTCTTATTTAAGTAGGCAGATAAATGCTCTCCCTCCTTAAAGGTCCGACTCTCTTTTCTCACCCAAGATTAACAGCACCCATTAACTAACACTCAGCACTTGTGTCCCCTGTCTGTTGTAATCTTAGTGGATGGCTGGAGTTAAAAGTAATTAGTTTTGGCTGCTAATAATTGAATGTCTCTCAACAGGGGAGTCACTGTCTCACAGTCACAGAAAGCTCATCTTAGTGGAAGGATGCCTCACTTTCTCTCACCGAATCTGAAAGGTGCTGTAGCATTAAATTCGTTACAGTATGTCCTGGATAAGGGACTGTTTATTTTATTGATTGGGGGGGGGTCATATAGCCCGAGGAAGGATTCTTCAGTTCAAACTCCAGTGAGATGAGCGGGTGAAGAGGTTGAGCAGTCTAGACTACAACCCTGAGGCAGATGATCACTTGATGATCCTGAACTTGGGGCTTTGGGGTTTGCAGAATGGATTTTCTAGTTTTAAGTATAGCATGATAGCAGTACTCTTAAACAAACCAAACGACTAATCTGAGACATTGCAATTTTCAAAATCTAATTTCGGCACTCTAAAACATAAAGGTCACTTACCCTCAGGCCATCCAAGATGTAGGTGACTTTTTTTGTCTTCGGTAGATGGTCCGTAATTCTTGGTGATTCATAAAATACAGATCAGCTGATACTGTCACTTTAAGAGTCACAAACAAACCCCCCAAAAAATGCTGCTCTTGATGATATATTGAGGGTCTTATGAAGCGAAACGATCGGTCTGTGCAAGAAACTGAACATTATTTACAACATTATTACCTGTAATCCAGAGTGATGTTTGGTTCACGAACAAATCATTATTTTAAACCGGTTCTTTTTGGTGAAGCAGTTAAAAATGTTCATCAAATCGGACTGAGCATCAGAAACAGTTCTCGGCTCAAGCAGCACAGATCTATAAGTTACTCGATCAAAACTCCCTTTTAGACATCCGACAATCACACTGACTCGAAATGAGCCAAAATATCTGCGCATCTGATCCTGATCCTGATTCAGTGCTCCAGTTCCTCCAATAGTCGCTGAACT
The DNA here is from genome assembly GCA_018155175.1 of Sinocyclocheilus anophthalmus. Classification (NCBI taxonomy): domain Eukaryota; kingdom Metazoa; phylum Chordata; class Actinopteri; order Cypriniformes; family Cyprinidae; genus Sinocyclocheilus; species Sinocyclocheilus anophthalmus. The sequence continues at coordinate 86,917 of JADLZN010000485.1, forward strand.
GAGGAAACTGATCTGACTCGAACCGAAGACCGATGAGTTGCTGATATGTGCATGCGTGAACCGAGAACTTGAATGAAGGGGCGAAATAAAAGTTTTTAGGGTTTCTCATTGTTTATGTAAAAAGGTGAGCTGATGAAGACTAGTTTATTCACTTTATATGCTTTAGACACGTAAAACATCCATGATTCATATCATTATTGGGTGCTTTAATAATATAATTGTATAGACATTACATCACTGATTACGTAAACAAACTTGTGAACTAAATCAGTTCATTGAAATGAACTGTCCGGAAGAACCAGTTTCCCTGAGACTAGACGTGACGGTAACTAGCCGAAACACGCGAAATGTATTCAAAGTTAAATGTGTCTAATATGAGTTTAAATATCATTTTGTGAGACCTTATAGCCATACTGAAAGCAACAATAGATAGTTTACCTTAGATCTTGAAAATAAATAAAAAAGCAAACTTGTACGTTAAAACTGTGAACTCAATGCGAACCAACGAGTGTATTCCATAACAAAGATGTTATCAGTCACTCAGTATGCACATGTAACCCTTTCGCACGTGAGTTTAAAATATTCTAGCTGAACCCCCAGCGTGAGTTTTTTTAGGCGACCGTTATTTTAGAATGTATCGACTTATTGTTTCCATGGCGACACGTCATTCTTGTCACGTGACACACTGTGGCCACAATAACACTGTATGACAGATGGATCGCTTTTATTTAGTTTTACCTTTTTCTTATTCAAAATATTCACAAGCATGCTCACTATATTATGAAATATCTGATATTACGATTCTGAAATATGTGCAATTAAATTTGTTTGGTAGTTTAAACACTTTTATATCGACCGTGTTATTTGATCTATACCGGGTGATGGGTGCCGCCATGTTAGTTCGCGCTGCATCCGAGCTGTGGGATTTACAACACGCAAATTCATCCTCTCCTCCCTAAACACGTTAAAGTAGGTCTGAAAGTTCACTGAAAGTTCTAATCACACCGGCGTGATCGATATATCAATCGATATATCAAATAACATCTTTTTTTGTTCCCTTATATTTTTTTTGTGGATTCTGGAAATTGTGGGATTTAAGTGCGGCGTTCAATAAAGTAGATCACTGTATTCTTTTAAACGGGTTAAAAACTGATTTTGGTATTTGTGATTCGATCTTAGATTGGTTTGAATCATATTTTACTGCGAGGAGTTTCTCTGTGGAGATAGGTCAGTCTCATTCATCACCTGCCTCTGTTACTGGTGGGGTGCCGCAGGGCTCCATCTTGGGCCCGATTTTGTTTGCTTTATATATGCTCCCTCTTCGTTACATTTTTGAATCTCACAAGGTCCCATATCATATTTATGCAGATGATACCCAGTTGAATATGTCAATTAAATCTGGGTCAAAGTCCTTGTCCGACTTGCTTGCTTGTGCAACGACATCAAAAGCCTGGTTGGTGATAATTTTCTTCATTAAATGAAACAAGACTGAATCCCATTCTATTTGCCCCCCCCCCCCCCCCCCCCTCCCATTTGTTACCAGCATATCCTCTACGTTTAGGACCCGTGCAAGCAAATATCTTTTGTATCTTTAAATATCTTTAAATATCATTCTTTTGGAATGGTTACTTTCCATTCCAGATTCTTTAGATTATTAAAATGGTTCTTTTAAGAACTGTTCAGTAAAAGGTTCTTTGGCGAACCAATATAGTTTTTTTCTATGGCATCACTGTGAAAACCCACCCTTTTGGAACCCTTAATTTAAGAGTGTGTCCATTTAAATTAATTGACGTGCCCTTGAGATACACAGCAACCTTCTTTGGTGGACATTAAAAGCAGCATCCATTCATAAGCATTCGCTATCTTTCATCAGCTCACCCAAAAATGCTTCACGTTCATTTTGAGCGCAGGCTTGATGCTAAAAAAAAACAGGCATTTATATCTCGGAATGGGATTTTCTATTTTACTGCCCTTGGGCTTTGTTCTAAAAGTTCACCGATTTTAGCTTTTGTTTACATTGGTGAAATAGGATGCCTATTGAAAGTGATTTAATGGCTTATAGCTTTAGATTTCATTTCACCGGGACACAGCACAAATAGATGGCAATAATAACAGTGCTCAAACTAATTTGGGTGGATATGATGGTTGATATTGGTCGTATTTGCTGAGATGAAATCAATGTTTGGTGACTGGAGAAAAAGAAATGAGGTTTTTATTGTGAATGCATTCTAAAAGATTCAATTGAATGGTAGAGTAGAGGTGAATGAGGTGAGGAAATGGAGAACACAATAATGGTGAATATGTTCTACCTGGAGATGCACTCAAGTACCTCAAGTTTTTAGAAGTGACAGCAATGATTGATCATAAAGCACAGTAATTGTGTGACATTGCACTAGCATATGAAAAGAGCCTTTTGATTACACTCAATATATATGAATTCTCTTTAGTCAGAAGAACCAAAGTATTTTTTTAATGTGTAATACCAGTGGTATTTACCTACAGTATTATGCCTAAATATTTTAATACTTGGAAAAATTACACATGGAGTCACATGGAGATGACTTGTATAGGTGAACCAGAAGCCTCATAAAAAAAAATTAAAGCGATGAAAAATGACAATTTTTGGGTAACCTTTGAATGAATCACCTTTGTTGAATAGTATTAAATAATATAAAAAAAAAACATTTTATTTACCGAATCAATAGATATGTGCCGCTGATGTGGGCAGAAATAAAATAAAATATAAAAAATAAATAAATCATGACAATGACCCATGCAAACTTTTTCATGACAAGGCAAGGTTAGTTTAGTTAAAATGTAATGTGGTGCAACTACACATAATTCAGTGTATTTGAAAAACATACTGTTTACTTTGTAAAAAATTTGAAAATAATTGATGTGTAGTAACCTTTGCTTGTTGATTACACAACAGGATATTTTGTTATTACATTGCTACATCAAATATATATATATATTTTAAATGTTTAAAAGAAACAGTTCACCTAAAAATGAAAATCAGCTGAAAATGTACTCTCCATCAGGCCATCCAAGATGTAGACGAGTTAGTTTCTTCATCAGAACAGATTAGGAGAAATTTAGCCTTACATCACTTGCTCTCCAACGGATCCTCTGCAGTGAATGGGTGCCATCATAATGAGTCCAACGCTGATAAAAACGACTTGATGGGTTTGTTTCTTACAAACACACAACTTTTAGCTTCACAAGATGGACTGGAGGGTGTGGATTATTGTTATGTTTTTATCAGCTGTTAGGACTCTCATTCTGATGGCACCCATTCACTTCAGAGCATCCATTGCTGAGCAAGTGACGTGATGCTGCATTTCTCCAAATCTGATGACGAAACAAACTCATCTTGGATGGCCTGAAGGTGAGTAAATTTACAGCAATTTTTATTTTGGGTCCTATTCCTTATAATATATATATAGTATATATATATATATATATATCTATAAATATATATATTATACTATTTATTTTGTTTCCTTTCTTTTTCCATAACACTCTTACTTGTCATTGACGCCATTAGAATATTAACATTAATAGGCTTAGATTTATAAAGTGAGAAGAAAAGCTTCCCATTTATTATGGTGCGAATTCATCTGCCATTTGCTAGAAGCCAAATTTGGCAAGTGCCAGCATGGACAGTCTGTGCGACATGCCCTCATCATCGAAAACATCCAAATGAGGTCCAATGTCAAATCTGGGTCCTAAATCAGCAGTCTATAGAGCTTTAAGCTCATGAGGTAAAATGCACTGAAACATTGTGTATATCTCATCATCATAATGTCTTTTATAAACATCTTCAGGCAGCGTTGTTTGGCTCAGGTTGTAGTTTTGTTGTTGTTTGCGTGATCCGGGTGCCAGTTTGAATACAAAGTGTTTTTGTCCCCTGCGGCTAAACCACAGTTCTGAGCAGTAACACGTATTTGTAGTGCTGACCTTAGCAACATTTGTTTTATTTTTTTTTTTTTTTTCCCCCCCCCCTCTTCCCTCATATGCACAGCTCGGTCTCACCACCTGCTCGCATCCCACACGAAATTTGCATTTGCACACTGAGCATTGCAACATTTGCTGGAGTTCAATGCATTCAAACTTGCGTGTGTCCTGTTGTCCTTATGAACAGATATGAAGCGATTTGATGAGAAGACACACAGCTGAGGTTATACTTCACCTTTATAGAGCCCTTTTGTACATCAGCTAATCATACTTTATGGTATTCATTAGTTGTAGAGGTCATGGAAAGTTAATTGGAATCATATTTCAATAGTAAAGCATTCATAAATGCCTTATGAATCAAATCGAGCCGCCTTTATGTTTGATAAACACGTGTCTGGCTTCAGTATTAATGAAGCTATATACCTGATTTCTAAAAAGAAATTCTTGACATATCGGTAAAGCCATGTCTGCTAAACATACTTTTATCTGTGGAACACAAAAGAAGACATTTCGAAGAATGTTCATTCTGCTTTTTTCAATAAAATGAAAGTGAATGGGTACAAAATAACCCTGACCTGTATGGACACAAAAACTGGAGCCCTTGGTTTAAAATATCTTATTTTGTGTTCTGCAGAAGAAAGAAATGCACATAGGTTTGGAATGACATGCTATGTGAGTAAATGATGACAGAATTAGAATTTTTGACTGAACTGGCCCTTTAAGTCAAAGGAGAAAAAAAGTAAAATATTCAAATCACAAAAATTGTCAACATTTTAACAAGTTATTTAACAAACAATTATGTATGTGTATTGCTAAGTTATTCTTGTTAACTAAAACTAAAACCATTAAAAACACTTAAATCACTTAAATATAATATATAAACGGAAATAAAAAAAAAATAATAATATTTTATTTTAGCTAGTGCCAAGGCAACATTCTTGTTTGAGTTTAAATTCTAAAATAACTCAAATCACATAAACTAATTATAAAACTTAAAAAAATACACTACACAGACATTTAAAAAGTAAAAATGTCAAAAACACAACAAAATAAATACAACTTTAATTAAAAATAAAATGAAACGTGTGCAAATCTAAAAATAAAATTGAATAAAAATATTTACAATGATATTAGAATATCAAGATGCTAAAATAACTTTAATTTAATTTGAAGCTGTAGCCAAGGCAACCTTTCTTATTTTAATTTATTTGACGTGGGGGGGGGGTTAATAGTTAACAATTTTAAACTATATAGACACATTAAAAGAAAACTGACAAAACTTTAAATAAATAAGTTAAAACAGACACACTTAAATCTAATCTAATTCAAAATATTAACCACACTTATCATCGTACATCCATGATGCCAAAATAACACTGATTTGTACATTTATGTAGAGCTATATATATTATTTTTGTTACATTTATATTATGTAAATCATTTATATTTCATTCACTATATGATGATCATGCTCTCTGCGATGTTGAAAGTGCACATTCTGAAAAGTGTACAGTACTTAACTACATATTTTTCACAAACAGTTACAGGGCACCATTTTTTACTTGTGTTTATTAATGAGCAATGAGGTGCCATGTACAGATTTTGTTCATCATCTGAATAATAATAATAATAATAATGAATCTAGGAAAGCAGTTCTACAGCAGTTCATAGAGACTCATCGTTCTGTTCTGCGATCTTGTCTCGCGTGTTTTTCTTTCATGTGAACCACTTGGACTTGATGTGAATAGGCCAACAGCTCCATACGAAACCCTCTCAGTCAGTTGACCCTGAAATGCGATCTTTTTTTGTGCTCGTGTGTTGCGTGCGGAGCCTCTAGTCGAGTCCTTCAGGAAGAGTATTCGGTGGAGAATAATTGGGTGACTGCTGTATAGAGTCTAACAGCAGAATTGCCTGTCTGGATGGCTTTTCCCGCTGTTAGGGGTTGTTCCAGACTGCCGAGGCTGAAGGAAAGGACCTCTATTTTTCTTGTCTAGTCTTTTCTCCTGGATGCATTCAGGCTGACAGCGTGATAGACAGGCCAGAGCTGCTCTATGGGGAATGATGGGACATCAATTAGCTCACCTCCCACCCCGTCCTCTCCTCTCTCTCTCTCTCTCTCTCTCTCTCTCAAATGAGCCATTCCAGCCAGCGGCAGTAGAAATCCTTCTTTGTCATGTGCATTTCACTAGGGTTCAGAGACAGTGGCGTTGTGGTTTAACCCTGTAAGCCTGACATGAATTAATAGTCAGAAAAATCTAATATTTTCAAATGGAACCATCCCTAAAAAAATAAGATGTAATCCTGACAGCTTGTAATGTAAACATGATAATTAGTTGTTGAGGAATTAAACAGCCAGTATGTTAAAATGGCAAAAGAGCAATGTCTTTTGGCTGATGTTGGCACAACATACTAGTCCTAGTGCAACCAAGTCAATATTCAATAAATAAGATACAAATCACCAGTATTTGTACAGAATTGGTAGGGGTTTGCATTTGAACCCTCGGTGATACGTCTGCATGCATGAATGGTCCAGTGCACTTCTTGGCCTCAAATAAACAGATCCGCTTTCCAGTGGGTGGCACTGCGTGATTCGGTTAGGGTAGCACAGTTTTGTTCAGTTTTTTGGAATGCCCCATACAGCCTAATAACTAAAATAGTCTACTTTATGTTTTTCTTATTTTGTGCATATGTGACTGACGTTTAGACAACTAAATACAATTCTAACCACATACCAGATTTTAGGGTAAATGGGATAGTTTACCCAAAAATGAAAATTCTGTCATCATGTCGTTTCAAACCCACAAGCTTTGGTCAGCTACAGAAGAGTTAGTTCATCCAAAAATGAAAATTTGCTGTAATTTTACCCTCAGGCCATCCAAGATGCAGATTCTTTGCTTTTTCATTGGAACCGATTTGGAGCAATTTAGCACTACATCACTTGCTCACCAATTGATGCTCTGGCAGTGAATGGGTGCCGTCCAGAATGAGAGTCCAAACAGCTGATAAAATCACAGTAATCCACAAGTAATCCACACTAATCCAGTCCATCAGTTAACATCCTGTGAAGCGAACAGTTGCGTGTTTTTAAGAAAAAGAATTGTCCGTAAGACGTTTTTAGCTTCATAATCTGGCTTTCTTCCGTGAATAAAATATTGTCTTTCTGAATCAGGAGAGAAATATGCACAGATCACCGCCCGCTTTACAAGCAAAACAGTTTCACAATCATTCCCAAACAATATGTCATTCTTTTGTGTGTGCCAAGAACATGGAAGAGAAGAAATTGTTGAAAAAAAAGTTATTTTTGTTTTCTTTGCACAAAAAGTATTCTCGTAGCTTCCTAAAATTAAGGTTGAACCACTGATGTCTTATGGACTATTTTAACGATGTCCTTACACCTTTCTGGGCCTTGAACGTTGTAGTTGCTTTACTGTCTATGCAGGGTCAGAAAGCATTCAGATTTCATAAAAAATATCTTATTTTGTGTTCTGAATATGAACAAAGGTCTTGCAGGTTTGGAACGACATGAGGGGGGTGAGTGATTCCCTTTAATTGCTGGGGGAAGTCATGGCCTAATGTTTAGAGAGTCGGATTCGTAACCCAAAGGTTGGGTTTGAGTCTCGTACCGGCAGGGATGTGGGGGGAGTGAATGCACAGCGCTCTCTCCCATCTTCATTACCACGACTGAGGTGCCCTTGAGCAGGCACCGAACCCCCAACTGCTCCCCGTGGCGCCGGAAAAAAAAAAAAAAAAAAAAAAAAAAAAAAAAAAAAAAAAAAAGAAAAACAAAAAAAAAGGAAAAAAAAAAAAAAAAAACAAAAAAAAAAAAAAAAAAAAAAAAAAAAAAAAAAAAAAAAAAAAAAAAAAAAAAAAAAAAAAAAAAAAAAAAGCAAACAAGCATAATGCTGCCCACTGCTCCGGGTGTTTGTTCACGGTTTGTGTGTTTTCACTGCTGTGTGTGTGCACTTTGGATTGGTAAATGCAGAGCACTAATTCTGAGTATGGGTCACCAAACTTGGCCACATGTCACTTCACTTTTATCACTTATCACTTTATCAACCTTTTAAGGACAACAACTTGAACATTTTTATCTACATTTCTTTCTAATGTTAAGAGTAGATAGGGTTTATTCTTTGATAGAGTTTAAACCAGCAACCTTCCAGTTACCAGCCTTGAGCATTAAATACTTCCTTAAGAATGCAAGCCAGTCTCAACAAAGGAGAATTACAGTGCTGAGGTCTATAGTATCAAAACCACTGAAAGAATTAGGCCTATTTGCTCCAATTTAATGATCTAGTAAAAAGCTGATGATGTGCAGTCAGGTCGTTCTGGGTCATTGTCGAAGCATTGCTATGTGGTTGATAGGTTCTGGGTGTTTTTTTTGTGTGACGCAATGAGGTTGCTATAGGGTGTTCTGCATGATTACCTGGTTGGTTGCTTACTGGCCCAAGTCTCTGATAATCTAGTCTGTAGATATGGCTCAGGTTCCGCCTTCAATGTAACTTAATCTGTTTTTTGTCCACCAGGCAAGAGTCAAATTGCTTAGAAAGGTAATAACACATCTCTTCCCAACAAGCTGCACAATTTGAGATATCATTCATGTCTGTAGCACAAGTTGGAGTTACATGCTGAAGGTTAATACTTAGGGTGAGTAGTTTGTTGAAATCACTAACCTTGAGTATGAGCAATAGTAATAGAGATGCTTGCCTTGGTAAACACCACTAAAATCAAATGTGAGGCGAAGAGAGTTCAGCAGTCATGGCAGTGCCAGTTTGGTGTGGCAGTGAGGGTGAGAACTGATGAATGCACAGGGGAAGGACAGGTTGTATTGGGCTTTATTCCATTAGAGAGAGATATATGAAGTGTTTGTATGACGTAAACAGATCCCTGATCTGTTTCCAGTTGAGGTACAGGGGAGGGGACACACTGGATGAGTTGTAGCTGATGGTAACAGATTTAATTTTCGATTTTGCACCTGCTCAAAATATAGTTGACTGTCTGTTTGGGTTGATGCAAATTGGCTATTTTGGTCACACTTTAGTTTGGGGTCCAGTTCTCACTATTAACTAACTGTTAACTATGTATTTTGCCTCAAACTCCTAATTTGCTCTTATTAATAGTAAGGTAGGGTCATTGTTAAGTTTTAGGAATTGGGTGGATAAAGTGATGCAGAATAAGGTATTAATATGTGCTTTATAAGTACTAAAAACAGCCAGTATGCTAGTAATATGTATGCAAATAAGCAACTAGTTAAAAGTGAGAATTGGTATTTTTTATGTAATTCTCTTGCACATCTCTCGCTACACATACCTCACACTCGCCTCATCCTCAGTTAGCTGAATTAATTGTGTTTGATGAAGCAATGCCCTAACAACCATTTGTAACATGCTAGAACCACTCAGAACTCTATAGCACCTTCATAGCAACACCCTAGAAACCACCCAAATTGCCCTTGTAACAATTACATACCTGTAGCAATGCCTTGGCAACCACCAACAACACTGTTGCAACCACATAACAAAATGCTAAAAAAAACACCCAGAACATCTTCACAATGCTCTAATAACCACCACAAATAACCTAGAAACTGTATACAAATGTCCTGTCAACCACTTACAATACCCTAGCAACCACACTACACAACTGGAAAACTACACACTATTTAGAACACCCAAAGACTATATAACAGTGTCCTATGAACCGCTCAAAACACCCTAGCATGCAAAAATTAAGACACCTTCACAACTGTATAGTAACACCCTAGCAACCACTCAAAATGCTCTTGTAACCACACCCTGGTAACCCCACACATGCATAGCTACACACTAAACTATTCAGAACACCTTATCAACCATGTAGCAATGCCCTGGTAACCACCCTCAACATCAAAGCAGCCACATAGCAACATGTTATAAACTACTTAAAACACTTAGCAACTACTTAACAAAACACTAACAACTACCTGGAACCCTTATGCAATTGAATTGTAACACCCTGGCAACCAGCCAAAAGACCTTAGCAACCACAAAGCTATGCCTCGGGAACCACCCATAACAAGGTAGTGACCACACAGCAATAAACAGTTAAACACCCAGAAAATAATTGCATGCTCAACGCAACCACCCTAAACACCCTAGCAACTATATAACAGTGTCCTGGGAATGACTCACAACACCCTAGCAACTGCATGGCTACACTTAAGACACCTTCACAACTGCATAGTAACACCCTAGTAACCACTCAAAATGCTCTTGTCACCACACCTTGGCAACCACACACAAAACCATAACAATTGCATAGATACACATGGAATTATTCAGAACACCTTAACAACAATAACAGTGACCTAGCAACCGCTCGCTACATCACTCACAACACCCTAATATAGCAATACCAATTAAGACACCTTCACAACTTCATAGTAACACCCTTGCAACCACTACTCTTGTAAATTCCATAACAATTGGATAGCTACATATGAAACTCTTCACAACACATTTACAACCACATAGCAATGGAGCAACCACTCACAATATCAAAGCAGCTGCATTGTAACACACTAGCAACCACTCAGAACCCATTGAAAACTGCATTGCAACACCCTACTTTTTTGATGATGTTGGCCTTTAATTGGCTTTCAGAATGTGACTCTTCCGGTGAGGCCTAGAGGAAGTATATGTTTTTTGGAGTAATGGAAGAAGAGCAAGATTTTCCAGTTGTCTGGTGTTCATATTGTACCCGAGCAAGTGAGAGCATGGTTGTGTGATTGTGTGAAGTCCAGTGACAGTATGGGTGTGTAGAAGGACAGGGCCTCGTTAATAATGTGATGTGTGAGACTGCCATGACAGCTGCTGTCTACAGGTGCTCAAGAGAATCTCTGGAGAGAGACTGTTAGAGAAAGAAGAGGCAGACAGTGGAATAAACACCTGCCACAACAGCCATAAATCTCCACGTATGTGTGTGTTATTATGCTTGTGTATGAATGTATTTATAAAACCACCAGAGTCACACCCAGAGGTAGATTTTATTCCTCTGAGGTTGCTCTTTGATAGCCCAGGACCCTTAGTGGTATTTATATTTTATGTTTCAGTTCCCAACATTGTCCCAGATGTTTCTCCAAAACATTTCTTAGGAGACCTTGCGAGACAACAATAGAATAGTTTACTTATAATCTGAGTTTAAAGCAGGGATATCCAGTCCTGCTCCTGGAGGCCACTGTCCTGCTGAGTTTAGCTCCAACCCTAATTAAACACACCTGAACCAGCTAATTAAGGTCTCCGGGATTACTAGGCTGTATTTTAAATAGCTCCCTATACCCTCATTCACTACTCCACTAAGTGTTGGGGTTACTTTCAAAAGTAATGCAGTATGTTACTCCAATAAAAAGTAACCAATTGTCGTATTTAGTTACTTTTTATGGAAAGTAATGCATTGTTGCTTTTGCATTACTTTGTTTCGCCAAAAGTGAAATTAATAACCCACGACTAAAGGAAATGGCTCTTCCTCTGCACGTCACTCCTAATTTCTCTCAGGATGGGGACAGGAGAGCTGTCAGTAAATGAATGGGGAAAAAAGTAACTTGCGTTACTTATTTGAAAAAGTAACTCATATTTAGTTGTAAATGTAAAAGTCATGCATTACTTTACTAGTTACTTGAAAAAAGTAATCTGATTACATAACTTGTAATGCATTACCCCCAACACTGTCTACTGATATACTACAAATGCTGTCCCTTCAAATAGCACACTATATAAGGGTATGGGGGCACACCCATAGAGAAAGGTGTGCTGGACATTGGCCCTCTAGGGGGTTGATTGGAACAGGGTGATTTTGGAGCAATAAGATTTCCTGGTGGGCAAGTAGAGAAACAATATTTGCAAAAGGTGTGCTTGTTGCAGCCTTGTTTAATTGGACGACCACTAAGAATAATGAGAGATTTTATCTTCTGTTGCCTTATATCGTCATGTCTTCTGATAAATCAATGTTAGAAAACAGAAGCTATTTTGTATTTTAGTATCATGAAACCCTGCATGAATAGGACTGGACAGAATCACTGTTGTAATGATTATTGTGAACATTAAACTTCCTGATTTGGAAATTGATAAATCTAGTGTATTTTCTGTGAATCAGCCATGTCATCTGGCACAGAGTTAAGCTTGCACTTTACCTTGGGTTGTGGATTTCAAACCATGGAAACTTCCTCCCTGCTTACAATAATAGCGCTATATTTGCCTCCCAGTTTCCATCTTTTGCACCGAGAGAGCTTAAAGAGTTCTGCTGTCTCCATAACAGTGGCGATCTCTCCTCACACTCGATACAAAATGATGACGAACATAATCGTGACTTTGAAATCATTGTAAACAGCGAGTGAGAGGCAATGGCATTTTCCAAGCAATTCAGCAATCAAATGCTAATTGCTGGTGGCAGATCCAGTAATCACAAAGGGGGCGACAAACATTTCTACAATTGTGAAACATCTCTCCATACTCAGAAACATCATGCTTCACCAGTTTGATTTTGATTTCTACTGCAACACAACCAACATGACTTACATAAAATTGCAATATGTGCAAAAGTCGATTAGAAATAGCAGAATGTGATGTTTTCATTGAACATTCCATTTAAAAAATAAGGGTGATCGATTGTGGGCATTCCATACCAGTTTGCTACAACACTTCCTAAATAGCTATTTGGCTAGCCATGTTTTGATATTTTATTGGTTGAATTTCAATTAGTGTCTGATTTAAATGCCTATACAGAGCTGTTCCTTTTGCTAGAGTTTTATATAATATTTAAAGGCTGCTTTAAGTTTCACCCCTCAATGACACTTGCTCTATTGCCTTACAGATGAAAGAGGGACTCAACTTTATTTTTTTTAAACATTCTTCTTTTCTGGTTAAATTGGCATCTCCTTTGTGTTTGCTTGATTTGAGTGAGGGCATGATTAACCTTCACAGAAGAGCTCAGTTCTACCACATGTGCCTGGATACACTACATCTGGACTGTCTTTCTCTTTCTGCATTCTGTATTTCTTATGCACACTTACATTTGAACACCTTTCTTACGTTCCCTTTATTATGAAAAGCATACAGACCCCAGTACAATCACAGATACTGTCTACATTTGCACATTGTTGCTGGAAGTAAACGATGCCTTGGTTTATTTCTGACATACTTATCGCATTGGTGCAACAACAGGACAAATGGATTTTGAATGTTCGAATTGACACGTCCAGTATAGACAGCAACAAGCTGATGGAGACGTGGTGTGACACAGAATGCATTTTTATGTTTCACTGCACTGCTTTTCCATTGTTTTTCTATGTAAGCATGCATTAGACAGACATATTGGCCATTGATTTTGGAATAGAAAAGGAGACATTTGGAAAAATGTTCACTTCTCATTAACCTTCTCATAAATATTTTCACTAACAGAATTTAAATTGTTGTGTGATCTGTTTCTTTCTCATCACTTACCTTCACTTCAAAGTGTGAGACACACACTTCTCTCCCTGTTCAATACTGGACCGTAAATGTAGCTGTGTGTGTGTGAGAGAGAGTTAAAATCACTGTCATCTGTATCAGCTGTGGGCTGGAGATAAATGGTTCTCTTTGTGTGTGGCGCTGAGAGGCGGGACTTTATTCACTGGGTTTGGAGTCCAGCCTTCCGTCCTGTGCCTTAACAAACCTAACACTCATCTGAGCGCCAAGTACTGGTTTGGCTGTAACTGTGTTTATGTGTGTTTGTATGTAAGGGGCGTCTGTGCTACGCATACCTCATTCTGATGAGACTTCCTCTCTTCTGTGAGAGGACTAGTTTGTGTGGAAGGAAGTCCCTCAGTTTAATTTGATGGAAATGTTTTGATTTCCCGGCCTGGGTTGCTGGGCAATGGGTTGCCAAAATGTTGGGCCCTGTTAGCAAGAAGAGCGGACTAGGCCAATGTATTTGAATGATCAGAAACATAACTTCCTAGATGATGGATGGAAAGAAAAGCCATGCAAAGTAGAGGAGAAGAGAGATGTTGAACTGGGAGGAAAGGAGATGAGGCAAGAGAGGAGAGGAGAGACAAGATGAGGTGAAGAGTGGTAGGAGATGAAAACTCAGTAGAGGGAATAAGCGATAAAGAAAAAAGACAAGAGGCGAGATGAGATGAGGAGAGGGGAGTCAAAAAATGAGGAGCGGAGGGCAATCAAGATTGGAAAAGGACAAAAGATGAGGAGAGGACTTGAAAGGTAGTCAAATGAGATGAAATGAGGAGCAAAGCGAGTTTTTGGTGAGTGATCGATTTCACGAGTGTGCAGTAACATTTGAACTATGATGAGAGATGAGAGGAGGTGAAGGATAAAGAAATGAGACCAGAAATGAGGAGCTGAGATGGCTTACATGTGGATACAAGATGAAAGAGCAAAGGAGAGATAGGTTGGAGACAGAAAGAAAAACAAGACGAGTAGAGGAGGTGGAAGGAGTCGAATGATGAGGAGATGAGGAGTTGAGAGGATTCTGTTAGGGAACAAGATGAGTGGAAAGATGAAGAAAGAAAAGTAGAGTCAAAATAGGAGGAGAGGAGGTGAGACAATATAAAGAGAAAGGAGGAGAGGAGTCAAATTATGAGGAGTGGAAGTGAGAACATATAAACAAAAGAGAGAGGACGATATGAGAGTAGAAATGATGGGAGAAGTCAACATATGATAAGACAACAGAATAGGAGATGAGAGAAGTCAGAAGATGAGGAATTAAGAGTTGACCAAAATTTGTGAGAAAAGGAAAGACAAGAGTTCCCAAAAAAAGAGAAGTCCCAAAATGTAAATGAAATATGAGAAGAAGAGATGAGTTCACAATGATGAATAGAGACAATGAACTGAGATAGATGAGGAGATGGGATGGATAGAAGAGCAAAAGAAAGGAGGTGAGATGAGGTGAGAGTCAAATTATGAGAAGATATGAAAAGAAGGGTGAGAGGAGTCAATAGATGAGTAGAGGAGGTAAGACGATGTGAAGAAAAAGGGGGAGAGGAGAGGATAAATTATGGGAGAAGTCAAAATAAAATAGATGAGAGGCAAGAGATGGGCAAAAGTAGCTAAAATATAAGGAGACTGGAGTAAAGGAAAGGAGAGAGTTAAGAGAAGGTGAGATGAGGGACAAGTTGAGGAGTTGAACAGTGAGATAAGGAACTGAGATAGATGAGGAGATGGGATGGATAGAAGACCGAAAGAAAGGAGGTGAGATACAAGGAGAGGAGTGGAAAGATGAGGATGAGATAAAAGATGAGATAAAAGGATATGCAAAGGAAGGAGATGAGGAGAGGAGACGAGAAAAGACGCTGAGGCAAGACATGAGGGGACAAGAATAGTGCAGAGTCCTTGTTCTCCTTCACCCCAAAGAGCATATCAACCTTAATTTTATCACTGACAAGACCAAGCAAACGGCATAAACCCACACATCGGCCATCTGCTCTGCTTGTCTCGGAAAGCAATCCATTCGCTTTCCATTCCACCATCAGAGCAGCGAAAGTGTTTTCAAGCTACTAATCGTTATTTAATCAAGCTTACTGGCTTGATCTGCTTATATTCAATTAATTTAATCCACTCTATCCAAAGAGCCATAGCGAAACTGCACGCTGAGAGTGACATATCGGCACTCCAGCAAACTGACCCTCTTTAGGGTCAGTTTGCAGTCATGGCCTAATGGTTAGAGAGTCGGACTTGTAACCCAAAGTTCACGGGTTTGAGTCTCAGGTCCGGCAGGGATTGTAGGTGGGGGGAGTGAATATCCAGCGCTCTCTTCCACCCTCAATACCATGACTGAGGTGAGACCCTTGAGCAAGGAACCGAACCCTCAACTGCTCCCCGGGCGCTGCAGCATTGGCTGCCCACTGCTCTGGGTGTGTGTTCACGGTGTGTGTGAGCGTGTTTGTTCACTACACACTGCTGTGTGTGTGCACTTGGATGGGTTAAATGCAGAGCACAAATTCCAAGTATGGGACACCATACTTGGCCACACGTCACGTCACGTCCTTTCCTTTCCTTTACTGCATCTCAGAGGGCTGCCGAGATGTGAATGGGCACAGTCAAGCATGTGTTATGTGGGTGTGCGCTGCAGCCTGTTAAGCTGTGCGAGTGTGTGTGGCGAGGTATGTCTACTGCCCTGGGGGATGTGGGACTCCTGGCCCATTGCCTATGACCCAGATTACAGGAAATTAAGGAGATTTTAGGAGCTCACTCTTCTGGCCTGCTGCGCTGCATTATCAGAATCTGCTCCTGCAAATAGAAGCAGCAGGACGGGGCAGTGGACTTGGCAAAGAGATGCACTACCACCAAGTACTACCTCTCTTTCTCTGGAGGAAAGGCTTGATGGAGCAAGTTCCGCCTGTGCTATTTTTAAGTGTTGGTCAAAGCACACATACGTCAGATGAGTTTTTAAGATGGCTTGTCAAGTTAAAAATAAATGTAGTTCAACTAATTATGTATCCCCTGTGTTCTGTTCCATTACGTTCTATCAGTTGCGCTGTTTTTGAACACAAGAAAGTGTTCTGGGTGTAAGCTACATCCTCTCCAAACAGAACATTGAGTGCTGTTCCAGACTGAAAACTACCATGTGCAGTTGCTTTTCCAACTTGGTTCACAAGGTACCGCCTAATATGAAATCATAACTAATCATGAAAATGATGTTTGGAATTATAAATAGTCAGTTATTAATTCTGTGCAATCACTTGCAATATCCCATATCCCGTGCCTAAATGGTTTGGGCATGTTCTTGTTTTGCCATCAGCCAATCAGCGTTGCGCGATGTCATGGATCTATAGTGATTAGTCACATGATATTTACAGCTCAGCTGACTAGTTCAAACAACTTACTGTAAATCCAGAGATATGCAAGATTTAAGATCTAAGTCATAGTAGATAATTGTCATGCTATCTTGTTTCAACTAGCCGAGAGCTTTTAACTGGTTAGCACTATGCTAAGCTATTACACCAAGTTAAAGTATTGTAATGTATTTCAATGCAAAAGAGAATATTAAACAGAGGGCGGGGTTTTATTTTACCACATCTCCAAACCAACGGTATATTCTGCCCAAGCCATCAAACTGACGTCATCCGAGAAGGAATGCCATTCCAGAGCAGAAGTAAATATTCACATTGTGATTAAAGATTTCCAAAACAAAGTATTTTTTTCAGTGGATTAACTTGCATGGATTAATTGTTCACATCAAGACTAGCAATATGCGCTACTTGGCTAAATTAAAGTTACTTTTAACATTACAAATCAAAATTCATGGTGGGAATGCTACTGGATATAACACTAACTTTAAGATATTATAAACCTCCCTGGTCGGCCAAACTGTTAGCTAGCATATGTGCTACAGCTAGGCTATGGATACGAAAAACATGGCTATTGGAAAACTACTGCACTCTATAATAAGAAATCACTTCAGACACAACTTGAAATGGAATTTCTCAGCTTTACTTCTCCATTATTGTGTTTCCTGATACACACTTATGTTTGACCTCCTCAGTCGTATTCCACCCTCACAATTCACTGTAAAGTTAATGGACTAATTAGAGCTCGTATCTCCACTGATGTGTGCAATTAAAACATGTCCCAATCCTGATGCTTAGAGTCTGCTGTGATATTAACGCCACTTTCATTTGTTTTCTGCCTTTTTATCTCCTACTAAACACTGCGTTAACATGTTTAGTACAGTGACGATGAAATAAACGTAGCTCGTTGTTAATTAGCATGTCTGTTGGGAATCTGAATAAGATATTTAGGGGTCCAAGCAGCATCTATATTATGCTGTAAGCATTTGATTTTCATAAAACCTACTTTCCTTCTCTTTGTTTGTGGCCAAATGTGATATGCACGGCGCTCTTACTACTTCACACATTGGCACCATCTCGGATAATCCAGAAGCCTCTTTCAATCCTCATAGTATTCGGTAGAGGAATTCTCTGTTTACGGTTCCCTCCTCCTTTCATTCCACACCTCCATTCCAGCAATAAAGCTTGTGGCCAAGTGCTAGAATTGCCAGATTACTAAAGGATTGCTTGCAGAAGTAGCTCTCAAGACTTGTCTGCCTGTCTATGAGACCTGTTACAGTATGTGATTTATTAAACACATCTTTGAATCCTTTTAATATGCTTGGCTTCTAATTAAGCATTTTTTTTACTGGACTTAATGCTATTGAAACTGTGTTTACACAGACTGGCTTAAAGGGCAGATGTTTATAATGCCAAATTTATTGCATTGTTAGGATTTGAATTTCCCAGATGCTAATCCTTGCATTTCACAGTGTGCTTCCAAAATTGTTTAGCAAATTATTGTTGATTAAAATAAATTTAATCAAGCCCATTAACAACTGAACTAGCTGAGAAACCAGGTCAGAAAGCCATTTTTCTTTTTCTGAAACATCTGAACACACCATGCTCCCGCTCATAAATACCAGTGTGCCTCATAAAGACTCAGCTCTATAATGTTAAACAAACCACACATCAAGCCGTGCTTATTTCTTCTCCACAGGGAGAAGTGTATATTTATGAAGGCAACACAAGCCATCAGTTTCCGTGTAACTGCATGATGTTTACGTTTAAGCAAGGCGCTGCTATCCAAAGTGACTTAGAGTGCTTTTAAGGTATACATATAATTTTACATGTTCTCTGGGAATCGAATTCTTGATTTTGGTGTTGCTAGCTGCATGATTTACCAGTTGAGCTACAGAAACCATATCATGGGCAAATTCTGCTCAGAAAATTGACCAAGACCAATACAATACATCTGCTGGCAGTTTGTCAGTTCTGTTCATGCATTTGATAATGAGTAGACCAGTTTGAGAGCATTGAAAATACAGACCAGTGCTTTTTGTTACTATGTCTTTTGCACAAATAACAATGTTCTGAAAGCACTCAATTTAGGTTCAGTAAGTATAGTCATTTAGCAGATGCTTTTATCCAAAAACACAGGGTACATTAAAGAAACGGTGGCGTAATTGTATGATGGAGTGAATCTTTAAGTACTAATGCTCTGGTCCCACTTTGTATTAAATGGCCGTAACTACTATGTACTTACATCAAAAAATAAGTACAATGTACTTATTGTGTTCATATTGAATTGCAAAACACTTGTTTGCTGCTATTGAGGTTGGATATGGGTAAGGTTAGGGACAGGTTTGGTGGTATGGGTTTAAGGGTGGGTTAAGTTGTAAGGAATGGGTCAACAGTGTAATTATAAATGTAATTACATGCAGGTATTTTAAATATATAAGTACAATGTAAAAACTGTATGTACACAATAAGTGCATTGTACTAAATGATTAATTTAAATGTAAGTACATAGTAGTTAAGGTCACTTAATATAAAGTGGGGCCGTGTCTAGATTTAATGACCACAAATGAGACATCGATACAAAATTCATTTAATTGCAGCAATTTTGTATTTTGTAGTAATGTATTGAAATTCATAGCTGATTCAAAAATGCTTGACTCACTGGGCAGAAAACCAAACCTCATGGACTCAAAGTGGGTAAAAAGTAAAACAGTCCAAAATCCATACTGCATACAGCGCTGCATATTCCATTAATTTCTGCTTTGCAACTCATGAATATTTAAGCATGGGCATTTGCATAGAAGGCAGTGCCTTGGGAGCACAGCACCTGTCTCTGTCGATTTTATTTATGTTAAAATGTCATTTCTGCTAGTTTCCCTGATGCTAATATACCTTAATTGAGAGTATGACATTTACCGAAGGCTCTCCATTTGGAATTAATTTATAACCACTTAATTTTCAGTTAGGGGTGAAGAGATTTTTTTTGGTGGCGATCCCTGTGAAATTCACAAATTCAAGGATGCTCAAATAAGGGGGTTTTGTAATGAAGTGATAAAGCCACTATTAAAATGTCCCTTATTTTGGTCAAGGTATTGCAACAACAAAGACCTTGTGGGATACGGATACTCATGCTGTGACTGGAGCTCATCCTCATGTTTTTAATCCACTAAGTGAATTTCTGAGGTGGCCCTGACAGTTTGCTGGCAACTCAAGATTGCAGTTTGTATACCTGTGATAGCTTTGCTTTTGTTATTTTATCTTTTTGACATTTGTTCCCTCACTCTGAGTAGAATAAATGTCAAAGGAGGAGTGTAGTAGCTTACACTCATTGTCTTAAAGTCATGTTTTGACACTAAAAACGTTACATCTAAAGGGATTAATTGTGTTTTTGACAGATGTACAGTAAACTCAGATGAGATGATGACTTCAGTCATATCAGTTGCCCAGAAAAAGCCACTTTATTCTGTGCAAAGGGGATTCACCATATGGTGGCAGCCATGTTGAAATCACATGACCAGACAAATACTGTTTGCATAAATGGTATTAAATGTGTTTCCACAAACTCAATCTTTGCAACGAATTCATCTTGACTGACAATTATTTTTGTTCTTATATACTCTTAACCGAAAACATCTGTTTTTGTTTGATGTTGCATCCACACCACTAGGTGTCAGTAAAAAGTTTATGTACACTGTCATATTGGAGATCGAAAAATGACTTAAAATGACTTTCACCTTTAATAATAACTTACTGCAATTAAAATAAATGGTGCCAAATACTTCCAACCATTCAGTGGGTGCAACAGAATACATTGGCCTATGCGTTTCTGGGGCCCAGTTTACAATATTTGTTCATTTTTAGGAATTCTCTTATATTACGCAGTGACACCACACACACACACACACGCACACTATGCACTAGGGCTGTCAAAATGTCTGAAAACTAAATTCGAATTTTGTGCTTAAGTATTATCAAAATTCGAATTATATTCAAATTTAAAATGCAGAATTTCAGTTAGGGTAAAGAAAAGCTTTTGGCTTTTCTCCTGAGGCCACACGAGGTAGCGTCGAGATAACATGACTATCTGTGAAAAAAAGTGCATAATGTTTAAAAAAATGTTTATAAACCAGTTATAATTAACAAAATTAGAAACAAAACAGCATCATGTATGCATGCATAGTTTAATACAAAAGGCCGAAAGCCAATCAAACCGAGTACATTTTTCGTTCAAAAATACGAGTTGCAGTGGGATGGGGAAAAAAACCCGCCACTAAGTCCCGAGATATGTTTTTTCAAAGTTGAACTTGCATGAATCTTACATGGCTTTCTAAACATGCGGTTCTCTTGTGCGAGACGTGAGTGCAACGGTGATAGATGCTCGTAATATGCGTTCTGTGTGAACGGTTTGGTTTCAGTTTTGACGTAAACAAGATCTTCTCCGCATTGATGTTCTCTTTTCCCGCAATATTTGTAATCAACAACGCAGCAGCACTGCATCTAGTGGCTTCAACTGGATAGGCTAACAAAAACATTAAAATGTAATGACACTTACATCGTCATCGCATCTCGTGTGCAACTGAAAAAGCAGCCTCCTTAACGCACACCTAAAATTGTGGATTTTTATTTTAAATTCGACGAATATTCACATTTTTTTTGACAGACTACATGCACATGCAAGTGCTACATAATGGATCCTAGACCTCCAGGCTGTGACCACAAACTGCCTTTCCTCTATAGTCAGTAGATATCAAGATAATCTTTTATTATAGGAGAAGCATTCATTATATTTTATAGCTTTATTCCCTCTAGTTACAGCACAATTTTATTTCTTAAACTGTTTTAGCTCCTTGTATGTGTGACTGTGTTTGTAAAGAGGTAAAGTCATAATCACCCCACAGGCAATAGCACTCATGCAATGATATTTTATTCTCTTGACACATTTTATAAGGAGCTTCTGCCAAGGCGGATTTTGTGCCATATTTACCTTGTAGTCCCTCTCCTCATCTGACTGCTGAAAATATCTTTTATCCATCTGTTGATGTTAGCACACCTCCAAGTATATCCTTCTAGCTTTTCGCCATGCCACCTAAGTGATCCTCATTTCCTAATAGCAGTCAATGGAGGACAATCCCATAATCCATCCAAAGTGTGTCACTGACCTAGTGGCACTGGTTTCTGGGCTGCAACCAGTCCAAAATTAACTTACTGTGACAATTGACAATTGATGGTGAAAATGCTGGGCAAATTTTTTTTTTTTCCGCATTAATGCATTGTTTGCAATAGTTAGTTCTGGTCCTCACATTGATTGGCCGAACAGCTTTCCAAAAGTGATTACAGGGTTAGATTATCAGTTAATAATGATTTATTTTTTGTGTGATTCCTTGCACAATACTATGTACTGTCCTCAAATCACTTTTAGCATAGTGAATGATTTATAAACTAATACATTTTCACATTTGCATTACAGTACCAGCTCTGCATGTATGAATTTTCGGACATAGTAAACTCGCTCAGTAGCTCCCCTGGTACAGCAACACTTGTGATGTGAAGAGCTCAGGTATAAGTTCCAAAAAAAAGGAGTTAAGACAAAAAAGTTGTAAAAAGCAAGCTACTGACATGGATGCTTCAGCAAGTGTTTTGTTAACACAGCTGGTTAGGTTTAAAGGGTTAGTTCACCCAAAAATGAAAATTGGCTTGTGTTTTACTCACCCTCGAAGCATCCTAGGTGTATATGACTTTCTTCTTTCAGGCGAATCCAGTCAGAGTTATATCAAAATTATCCTGGCCATTCCAAGCTCTATCATTGCAGTCAGCGGGTGTTGCAGTTGAAAAGTCCACAAGTCGTCAAATAAAGCTCGCACATTCATAATAAAACGTGCCTCACATGGCTCCGGGGGGTATTATATCCGGGGGGACACTTTTATATCACTTCTGCCAACTGTCTTAACACTTATAACACTTCCACCAATTATTCAATACTGAATAATTTTAAATAGTTAAAATTATTCAGTATTAACCAAAGATGACGTAGGAATTTACTTGCGGTTCAAGTTTATCAGTAGAATCCTATTATCTTTTTATTTATTTTTTTGATTAATTCACAACACACAAGTTTCTTATGTTGCAGTTCCAAGTTAGGCTAACTGGTTTTAGCATTTCAAATCAGTGAAGAAACTGTTTGATTGCTGTTTATGTCAGACAGTCTCTTCCTGTCTAAGTGGGCAGTTCTCAGATTGAATAAGCTGTGATATGGACCAGAACTTGTGCTTATAGTCAAAGTTTAGCTCTGTAAGGCCATCAGCTACCTGGAAGGCAGTATTACTCCCCAAAATAGTGAAAAAAATATAATAAGCAATCCTAGTGTTGTAGCTTGCAAATATGTTTTGATAAACAACATTTTGGTCAAAGACCTTCTTCAGGCATTTTTCATAATACTTGCCTACACAGCTGCTGGCGTCCAGGTGTATGAGAGGTGTGTTTATTTATTCATTTTCTTGCCAAAGGCAATTTTATTTGCATTTGGCACTTGGCAAGTGTTAATTTTGCACCCCAGCTGTAGCCATTTCCATGTGTTCTCTTGCTGTCTCTCTCTAAGAATGATTTAAATGGCTAAGAAGAGTCACTATAATGGCTGCTCATGATTTCTGCGTGCTGTATGCAATATAAATGGTAATGATAGAGAACCAATAATACTGCTGATGAAATATAAAGTGAATGTGTGTGGTCATTGTCTCATTTACAGATGGTGAGAGGCCGATGGAGGGAACTGATACCAGCCGGAAGAGAGACTCGCGTTCATCAGACAAGTACCGCAAAAGCGAAGACGCCAGCAACAGCCAGGAGGAGGAAAATGCAGTAAGATGTTTGTTTCTTTTGAAATTATGAATTTTTAAAGAAAACAAAATGCAGGGCTTAAAAAGATATGCACTCAATTGTACTGAATGTGCACTTGTAGTGTACCTAATACTTAAAGGGTTAGTTCACCCAAAAATGAAAATTAGCCCATGTTTTAGTCACCCTCAAAGTATCCTAGGTGTATATGACTTTCTTCTTTCAGACAAATCCAATCAGAGTTATAATAAAACATTTTCTTGCACTTCCAAGCGTTAGAATGGGAGTAGGTAGGTGTTTTTGTTCAACAGTCCAAAAGCAGTCAAATAAAGCATGCGCATCTGTAATAAAATGTGCCTCACACGGCTCTGGGGGGAGGGCTTTATTCAGGTGAATAAAGGCCTCCTGTAGTGAATTGATGCGTTTTTGTAAAAAAAAAAAATCCATATTTGAAACGTTATGAACACTTTTTCGTCATCCGCCGGAACGGCTTGCACGTATGACAGTCAGCAGAAGTGAGAAAAAAAGTGTTTTAAATATGGATATTGTTCTTACAAAAACGCATCGATTCGCTAAAGGAGGCCTTTATTCACCCACGTGCCGTGGAGGCACGTTTATAGGGATGCGCACACTTTATTTGATAATTTTGGATGTGAATAAAAACACCCGCTGTTATTGTTTCGACCAATTCAGAGCACAAATATTGTATATTTAACAAATAATCCCTAACATGCCCTCACTCCACCAACAAGGCAACTGTGAGGGTTTCCTTTTTTTTTTTTTTTGGTTGGGTGAGCCTGCCCCCGAAATGCATCTAACACCTCAAAAAGGCAGAACTGGCCTCTGGTTCCATGGCAACCAAAGACAAATCTTCTGATAACACTAGTTGTATTGCTCAAAGGAATGCGGGCAGAGCAACTCACACTTCATTTCCCCTTAGGAAAGACACATAATGCCCATAAAAATGGACTCTTCTCTAATTAATTCATAGAAAAACCTTTCTGTCAATGACCACGCATATCCTCAGGTCATTGTGTATACCATTACTGTTCTTGAATATTGTCTTATATATTGTATACTGTTTGATGCATGCTTATGATAGAACCACTCGTTCACGTAACCTTACCTATACCAAGTTTGGTCTCTATAAATTCGTCTTCGGATGATCTAATTGAGAGTTTATATTATATGTTGATACTTATGCAACATATTAGTGTTCTAAGAATCTTTAGTAGTCTTTGCATCAACATCCAATCCAGTTACATATGCAAATTACCATGTTCGGAGACAAAGAGTCGTAAACATTCCCTCCAAAAGTGCAAGTCACCATTGGCTCTTTGAGCCTCGAGAGGTGTGACCTCCACAGAACTTAAAAGGCCTCACTTCAGTGACCCGCCTCGCTTTTTAGTCTCTTCACTCATCTCTTATCACCTTCCCATCTTCTGGTTGCTAAGTCCCAGAGCTGGCACAGCCGCGCCTGGCAGGCCACGACACAGCTCAGTCTAAAGTTCTTTGATATTCTGAGAAGATGAAGATGCTGAGCTTGAAGTTTTCTTCTGGACCCCCAAGTTTTGTGCCAGGCTGCGGCCTCGTCTTTTCTCGAGCTCTGCGCTCTTCTCTCATCACCTTCATCTGGGAGAAAACTCTCCCAATCACCACCGAGCCAGAATAACATCTTTTGGAGTTCATCACCCTTCAAACCCGGAAGAACGTGAAGAACTCCAACCCCACCAAACCTTCAAACCATCAAAACCTTCATCTGCGAGGAATCACGCGTTCAACGCCCAAGCCAATGAAGTGTCGACAATAAAGACTCCCCTAAACTAAACGAAACAGAGGTTTAGTATAAGCTGTACTGTAGACCCCGTTGTAAAACGGCACTGATGGTTTTTAACTAAGGTGGATCTGACTCATTTTCCATAACTGCATTCTCTGGTTTCTCTAATGGCTTCATTCATCCACTTTAGCTCCCCTTTGTGTGTACGCGTGAGTGTATGTTTATTTGTTTGTTTGTTTAGACTAGTTATGTGTGTTAGCGTTTAGTTAATAAAACTTTAATTCTGATTCTGTCACCGCTTGTGAATAATGTCCCTTTTTCGATTCCGATGAGTCTACATGCTCTAATGCATTAATAATGTAAGAGGGTTATTTTTTGTGGCCAACTCCTTTCTTAGAGTTGATATGAAATTACACTGAATGTTCGCTGGATGAACAGATTAGTTGATGACAATTTAATTATGCTACAGTTATACTGGAGCTGATATACTTATTGTAATTATATATACATTTCCCTTTTGGCTAATTTGCTACATCACGCCTCACTCCATTTTAACGATTGGAAAGGGCAAGGAAAATTTTTAATATAACTCCGATTGGATTCATCTGAAAGAAGAAAGTCATATCCACCTAGGATGCCTTGAGGGTGAGTAAAACATGGGCTAATTTAAATTTTTGGGTAAACTAACCCTTTAACATAAGAGTATATTTTTAAAAAACTTAATTGACACTTTATAAACTGTTTTAACAAACTTTAGTCACTTTAAAGAAAAAAGTTGCACTTTGTAATATGTCGAAATTAAAGCTTTAAAGAATGATTTAAATCTTTGTTTTTGTCACGCTTTAAAGTACACTTTATTCTTTTAAGTGGTGTATATTTTGAATGTGATGAATAAAATAAAAAAGCACATGTAAGACTGTTATAGTTTTAAAAAATGTGTGTTTCATTTGCTTATTATTTAAAGTTAACATATTTTAAATGTATAAATTGTACATGTGATTGTACATTGTACATTGCAACTTTCATTACAAAAATCATTACAAATGTGTAATTACAAAATATTTAAATACACAACATACAAGTTTCAATAGAAATTACATTAAAATATATTTTGTTTTATCATAAGTGCCATATTTCAAATACAATAAAAGTAATTATTAAATTACATATAAAGAGATATTAAGATATATTAAGAACATGTTAAAGGGGTCATATGATGCTTTTTTAAAGATCATTATTTTGTGTATTTGGTGTAACAGAATATGTTGACATGCTTTAATGTTAAAAAAACACATTATTTTTCAAATACTGTACATTATTGTAGGTCCTCTATGCCCCGCCTCTCTCAAACGCACCGTTTTCAACAAAGTCCCTCCTTCCGACAAGCACAGTCTGCTATGATTGGCCAGCTGACCCAGTGCATTGTGATTGGCCCAACACCGCAAGCACTCGTCGGAAATGGAACGCCCCATACATAACGCCAGCTTCATCTTTCAAAATAATGTAAAGACAGAGCCTGAAAGGGGAACAGAGTCGTGTGACAGACACAGTGATGAATATGTGTTTGCAGTACACAAGCCACGGTTAAGACAGCTGACTCCACTGTGATGTGTCTCGCACTCTCTCTCTCACGCACGCACACACACACGCACACAACGCTTTCTCTCTCTCTCTCTCCTATCTCGTCGCTCGCCGCAAGCATGCACGCCCGCGCACACAAACGCTTTCTTCTCTCTTCTCGCTCGCACGCAGCACGGCACACCCACACACACACAGCTCTCCTCCTCTCTCTCTCTCTCTCCTCTCTCTCTCCGCCGCGCACAACACACCACCAAACAAACACACACACACGATGGTGCAAAACGTCCACATTGACAGTCAATAGCAAATACTTAAACTAATAACAAAACAGTAGATGATTCAGAAGCACCAGATTGTCATAACAAAGTCAGAATGACCTCCTCTCCTAGGTCCACGAAACGGTCGTCCATAAAATGCATTGCTGTTTGTTGTAAGTGATCGTAAAGATTCCTAAATGCATCTACTTCCGGAAGGCAAAATAAAGTGCTTTTGCTTTCGCCTAAAAACACACAACGTCTCCCTGATATGGCTGCTTCAACACTAACTGCAGTAACTGAAACCACGCCTTCTTTCTTTGCAACATTTGGGCGCATTATGCAAATATCCCACATAGTGAGGTAGATATGTGGAAGCGTGTTAGAACGAGCCATTTTAGGAGGGCGTGGACGAGTCTTAACTTTGATAAAGAATATCTCTTGGGTTTTGAGACTTTAGTCTTTGCAACCTTCAGGTCTTATTTATGCACCAAGAGCTTGTAACACTCCAAGAGAAAGGAAAACTTGAAATCACATCATATGCCCCTTTAAGTCCTAAGTTAAAAAAAACACACTCTAAAGTTCAACTAATTACATTTAATATAAATTTAAACTATAACAATTTTCATGTAAAAAAATTAGTTTTTATTAATATTAAATTTTTTTTAACAAAATAATGACAGTTATAAAAATATTCTCATTAAAAAAAATCTTTTTTTTGGTAAATTAAAATGTTTCTTGTTCTTATTCTTATTCTGTTTTGGTTTAATCCTCACCCTCACTCTTATAAATAATGGCAGATTAAAGGCTGGATATGGATCTGAATCCACTTTTAATTCAGATGCAGTGTGTATGTAAAGACAACTGGATTGAGTGAATCTGCAGTGTTTGTAAAGAAGTAATCACAAAGTGGTATTCCAGCCTTAATGTTGCCACAAACATTCAATTCAGTTCAATTCAATTTTATTTGTATAGTGATTTTCACTATACAAATCATTGCAAAGCAACTTTAAAGCAAATTAAGTTTCTACAATATATTTAGTAGTAGCTTATCAGTGGTGACTGTCAAGTTGATGTACATATGGCAGAAATGTACGGAAAATTCAGTTAATGACATAATCAAACAGACAATGAACACTATTAACAGCAATGATTATATGTTGCAATCAAGCTTATAGCAAAATGTGGTAGTTGTGTATGTTGGTTCAGGGTTGTCATCATCTGAAGTCCTCTGAGGGGTTGCATCATCTCTTCCCAGGTGTTCTGGATCCAGACTGAAGCTTTGTGTAAATCCTAGTTACCACGGGAATTTAATCCCGTGGCAAAAAACAGAGAAACAAACAGAGACATAATTAGCGTAGCTGCTGTTCCAACCAAGCAAATTGATTTGTTCAACCCAAACTAAAGAATAATAATGCGCATTTGATCAGATATAACTGCAGTACAAGATTATGAGATGCATTATTTGAATGCTTGGCCAAATAGATGTGTCTTTATTCTAGATTTAAACATGGAGAGTGTCTGAACCCCAAACGTTATCAGGAAAGCTATTCCAGAGTTTGGGAGCCAAATGCGGAAAAAGCTCTACCTCCTTTAGTGGACTTTGTATCCTAGTTACTACCAAAAGTTCAGAGTTTTGCGACCTTAGGGAGAGTGATGGATTTTAGCGTGGTAGAAGACTAGTTAGGTACGCAGGAGCTAACCCATTAAGGGCCTTATAGGCAAGTAATAATATTTTGTAACTGATACGGAACTTAATAGGTAGCCAGTGCAGAGACTATAAAATTGGGGTAATATGATCATATTAGGACTCTAGCTGCTGCATTTTGGACTACCTGTAGCTTGTTTATTGAAGATGCACGACAACCACCTAGCAGTGCATTACAATAGTCCAGTATAGAGGTCATGAATGCATGAACTAGCTTTTCGGCATCAGAAACAGGTATCATGTTTCGTAACTTGGCAATGTTTCTAAGATGGAAGAATGCTGTTTTTGTAACATGGTGTCACGGGTTGCTACTGTGAGGAGCGAGGAACGAGGAGACCAGGAGTACAAAACAAAGGAGTTTAATTTTTTTTTTTTTTTTCAGGGAATCACACGTAGCACAAGTAGTTGACAAACAATTCCAGACAAGGGAGAACAGAACGGGCTAGAACTAAATAGGGCAGATAACGAGGGCCAGACAGGTGATGGGGATAACTAATAATGGGAAACACCTGGAACAAATCAAACTACATTGGGACAGGAACAGGAAGGACCAAATAAGGCAACAGGAACTAAACTGGAAAATACACGTTACACATGGGAAATATGATTTTCAAAGTTGCTATCTAATATAACACCCAGATTTTTGACTGTAGAGGAAGTAACAGTACATCCGTCTAGTTGCAAATTGTAATCCAAGAGATTCTGTGTACTGTTTTTTGGTCTAATAAGTAATATCTCTGTCTTATCCGAATTCAAAAACATAACCATGATGAGGCTGATGTCGAGCTGTTTCTGTCTGAGAAAATCAGAAACACACTCCACTTTTTGCAAGAAGCTCTTTTGGTCCATGGATCCATTCCTAAAAGTTGACTTTATTTCACTTACTGAGGACATATCAGGTCAATTCAACCTCTGGAAGATGAGGATATACAGTCGGGAATAAGATGCGGTTCATACCGGCTTAAATGATTGATGGCCTTTACGCTCGTCCAAGATGTTTCTCAAAAGAGCCTTCGCTGCATTTCCATCCTTCTCACTACACATAGGGGCCCAGCTTTTAGCACTTTTCATCTCAAGCACAGCACACTGCGTACTATCAGTGTCACACACAAGCTAGTCCAAATGCTCTCCGCATCACTCACAGGACCAATAAAACCTCAGCGTCAAATAAAATCAGTTGCACAGCCATATGTGGATACAAGCAAAACACCCTCACTTATTATTAAACTCTGTTATAAATATTTTTACTGCAGGATCTTGCACAAAAAGAGAGTATTTCACTTCCGCTAGCTTTGAAGTCATCTATGCAGTGTACAAGCTGACAGAATTAACTTTAAGCAGATTTATGAATCTTGTTACGATAGGAAATATGTCAACAAATTGCGTTCGTCAAACCATAGCATGGGATTTTTAATTCTATGGCTTTAAAGCTGCAAGGGAAGGATTTATCAAGTCATAATGGAATGGAGATTGCAGAAGATGATGTGGACAAACAGAGAGTCTGTGACAGATGCTGTGCTGGTGGAGTGATTTATGTGTGTGGAGATAAATCTATCATTTCCTGTGCTGTGCTGTGAATACATTACTGCTGTTTAGTTCTGCTTCATAATCTCAATGTCACACGCAGTCTTTACACGGAAAGTTTGTCCCTAAGCAGTTTTCTTTCAGTCAGAAGTTCAGGAATGATGTAGTATTATGGCCAGAAGTTTGCAAAGACCTTGTTTAGAAACGATTCATTATTTAATACCCACACAATCATCTGCATACAATCGTCACCTTCAAGCTATTGGCTATTAATCTGCTGTACTTGACTGTTCATTTATTATGAATAATTTACAAGTGAAAATCTGCTTTCATGTCTTAATTTTTTTATAGGGCTAAAATAAAAAAAAAAAAATGTAAATGTGCATGAAGATGCATTCATGTATGTGGTACTGTATATCTAACATTGTTTTAAATTTCTTCTATAAAATATTCAAAACAAATATATGGTATGATTAACATAACCGTTTATAATATACTACGGAAGTTCTAAGCGGCCATGCATTTTTTTTTCTTGTTTTCTGGTGATCTCGACATAACAGAAATTGTTTTCTCGTGATCTCGACATAACGAGAGTTGTTTTCTCGTTATAACGACTTAATTTTCTCGTTATATCGACAAAGTTTTTATTTTATTTTTTACAATGATTGTTTGATCTACTGTTGTTATAGTAACGAACTCAATCTGATGGACAGATAAACATGCGCTCTTACTCTAGCCTAGGTCGTGGATATTTCAGCTAATTTAGCTTCGCCTAGTAATAACGTCTACAATACAAAAATAAAAGCTGATCAATCACGGTTTATATTTCCAGAGACAGTACGCTAAACATGTGTTTGTGTAATTAGCATGTTTAAAAGGTCAAAGCAACACCGCAAACACAGCCTTCAGGATGCAGAACTATTCTAAAAATCTTTTAGAGCTGCTTGGATTCAACTCACTTTCAATTTTCCTTTTATTTGAAAGAAAATTATATATAATTTGTAATTTTTAGTAGTCATTATATGCTGTGACTGATATCATGTGCGTTACAAGCTTCTGTTTGAAAAGTGCGTTCATGTGTAGCTGTGTGTATATGTGTGTGTGTATAGTGTGTGTTTGTGCTGTGTGCTGTGTGTGTGCTGTGTGTGCTTGTGTGGTGTCCACAAAGAAATGTAGAAAACACAAAAGAATACAACACTGTAGAACATCACTGAATTAAATTAGCCTATACCCTTTACATATAAATCACATTTCTTATAAATATACATTTAATGATTAACAATAAAGATTAATAATAAGGAAAAGAGGCACATTACAAATAGCCTACGTCGTTGAAGCCTGTCCTACTGTAGATAAACAGAACATCCCCGCTTATTAACTAACAATAATGTACCTCAAAGAAGCACAAATAAAGATATAGGTGCAAACAGAATAGTGACGTCAACCTGGGTTTTAATAAGCAGTTATTATTTTATTACACAAAACGCGTTGGTGAAACTCATGCATCTAACAAGAACTTAATACACAAAATAGTCACATTGATTCAAGCATTTAACATTTATGAACGAATTAAATGTCAGTAATGAACAATACTGCACAAATTATAGCGATCACGAGGTCGTTCATATTCTATCCCAAATGCGTACAGTAAAGTGGATACAGTATAGCCTACAACACCCCATCAGTTATATTCAGGTCAATAGTGCCACCTGTTGGCGCAGTTTTGTAACTTAGAGAACAACTTTTTTATGTCGAGATCACGAGAAAATTAAGTCGTTATAACGAGAAAACAACTCTCGTTAATGTCAATATAACGAGAAAAATAAGTCGTTATAACAAGAAAACAACTCCCATTATGTCGAGATCACGAGAAAATTAAAACGAGAAAACAACTCCCGTTATGTCGATATAACGAGAAAATTAAGTCGTTATAACGAGAAAACAACTCTCGTTATGTCGATATAATGAGAAAATTAAGTCGTTATAACGAGAAAACAACTCTCGTTATGTCGATATAACGAGAAAATTAAGTCGTTATATTGAGAAAACAACTCTCGTTATGTCGATCTAACGAGAAAATTAACAAAAAAAGGTTCGTTATAACGAGAAAACAACTCTCGTTATGTCGATATAACGAGAAAAATTAAGTCGTTATAACGAGAAAACAACTCTCGTTATGTCGATATAACGAGAAAATAAGTCGTTATAACGAGGGGGGGAGAAAACAAGAAGGGAAAAAAAAAAATTATGCATGGCCGCTTAGAACTTCCGTAATTACATAGCTATATATATATATATAAAAATTATAAACGGTTATGTTAATCATATCATATCATATACCATACCAGTATATATAATTGAATATAATTATTGGCACATGTTTTTCCACTATAAAAATAGCATAGTGAATGTGTATAGTCAATACAGTAATTGCACAAAATATACTGTAAAATATTTGCAAACATTTAGTCCTATATTGCACTTTTAGGATAATATTTGTTAAGTTGAAGCAGTTGCAGTTAAGTTGCTGAATGTGTTTATTGATGTTTTTTCTTCATTAAGATTTGATGTTATATTAAATGAATTTACTGGAGAAAATTGATATTTAAGGTTGTCATTACCATTTTTAATCAACTATTTCTAAATAATCCTGCATTGTGATGTGTATTTTTAAAATTACAAATATGCATGGTCATTTAAAACGAGATAAAAAGAATGAGCAAAAAGTTAAAAAACGAAACCAAACCGCTGAATCTATTGCATATTGATATCACAAAAGTATTTTAAGAACAACCGCCTACCAGATATCCTTCACTGTGAATTTAAATGAATGATATCTAGTCAGTTATAATTACAGTGCCCATTTGAAAATGTGACGCAAACCAATGTCATGTTAAATCAATGCTCTAATAGTTTTGTAATTCATTAAAATTGGAAGTGGTTAAAGGTCTTTTTTAGCAAAGCACTGTGGGCTATATAGCATTGTGTTGTCTGATACTGGTCTCCATGGTAACACTGAATACTCCGTACACTCCTGTGGGATCATTTCCAGCCTTGCACCAATAACATAGACTCAGGGTGGGGAGAACAGTGTTTGTGTGTGTGTGCCCATGTGACAAGCCTCAGGGATGTACTGGACTCTGTTGGATGTTTTTTTAAACATTTTATGCATCTCTCTCATATAAAATTAGACAATCCATTTATCATTTCTTTGTTCTCATATGTGTGGAAGAGCCCAGCTTCTATGCATACACTACCCACATGCATATAAACCAGCAAAATTCTTCATGCCATTCTAGCTGTGTGGTGACAGGCCATCAGAAAGTCTGTGATATCTAAAATGACAGATGAGTTTAAAATATCAGAGACATATGGACTCCATTCCAGAGCGCACTCGAGACTGAATTAGAGGGAAACTGAACTCTTTATAGTAATTTAAGGATGTAGTGCTTTACAGGCTAGCCTGAGAGCTAATTAATAGCTTTGCCTATACTCATTTAGTCACATTTTCACAATCTGTCAGATCACAAACACTTCTCTAACTTTGGAGTGCTTTGAATAGCTCACAAATCTGTTATAACACAGATTTAAAGCAATAGTTCACCCAAAAATTTAAATTCTCCCAATATCCCACCCTAATGTTCTTCCCCATATCACTTCATTTCTTCAGTGTGACAAAAAGGGACCACTTTTGAAGAGTTTTACAGTGACCACAGCCTGTCAACCTTCAGAAAAGGAAAATAAGGACCTTATAGGTGTCATGAATGTAGTGTATATAACTAGCTGTGCTATATTCAGGGTCTTCTGAAGCTGTATATTAGCATTATGTGAGAAAGAGACTTCCTTTCCTCTTTGGAGGTTGACACCTCATGACAAGGGTGTCTAATCCTGTTCCTGGAGGGCCACTAACCTGCAGAGTTTAGCTCCAACCCCAATTAAATACACCTGAACCAGCTAATCAAGATCTTACTAGGCATACTAGAAACTTCCAGACAGGTATATTGATGCAAATTGGAGCTAAACTCTGCAGGAAAGTGGCCCTCCAGGACTGAATTTGGACACTCCACTATATGTTCCCATTGTAAGGAACAGAACAGCAAGCATTCTTCAAGGTTTCTCCTCTTGGGTTTCACTGATGAAGGAAGGTCATGCCGGTTTGGAAGGATGAGGGTTAGTAAATAATGCAAATATATTCCGTTCTGGATGAGCTGTTCATTAAAATCAGTTACTCTTTTCACCTTCCTGTTGCCTATGAATGTTACTCCAAGGGTTGATGTGGCAGCACTGTATGGTGCAGAATTGGAGGTCGGAGTGTTGTGGGTGTCATCCATATTAATGACTCTCAGGACTTCTTTAAGGTGAGACCTTGCACCTGAGCTCAGCATTCACAGCTAAAGGCAGAGAAACCGCCATCAGATATTCTGAAGAGCTTCTGACCTTGTTGAGCACTGGATACACCTTATATACCCCAACAGAACAACAGAACTCTTGACATTTTTTTAAGAGGTTTGCTGTCTCCAGGCAAACAGACAATAAATCCACTCTGTAGCCAGTAGTGATGGCAAGTTCGAATAATTTTACCGACTCGGACCTTTGAGTCTCGTTCAGCAAAATGAACTAATCTTTTTTCGAGTCATTTCGTTCATTTTAGCAAAATATAATAAAAAATTACTTCCCTAACACGTCTACTACTTACGCAAGCGTTGATCACACTACAAACAATACAAAACTATAATGCTATAAGAAACAGAAAAGATTAATTAATTGTTTACCTGGGTCTTCAGTCTATGATTAGCTCACCTCACCACTTATCTGACAAGTCTTCAGGGTTTGAGTCGTTCGTTCATCACGTGACAGCCCCATAATCTTAAACAATGCAGTCTGAGCCGGAAATAGAATTGATTAGTTCATCTCTCGAGTCTCAAATAGTTAAATAATATGTAATATGTAAAGTTTGCGGCATAGGCTCTTTGAAAAACATCTAAGAGTGTTACACACCGGTAGAAGCTTGATGATTCTTTTTCTCTGGGATTTAAGCCTAAAATATTTGGGTTGCTTATAGATATAAGGCAGGTCAAGATTGCATGGGCTCCAATTATGTTATTTTCAAAAGTGATTCTTATGTTTTGTCCTTGTGCGATCTAGATTTAATCAATATATAGATATGGTACTATAAAATGTTGTTTTGCTGCCTTGTGGTGCCATGAGCCAGTCAGCATTAATGTCATGATGATGACTGTGGAGTGTTTAGTCACATGGCATTTACAGCTTAGGTGATTGGCTCAAATATGTATCTGTCCATAACACAGTTCTCATGAGCAATGATGAGAGATTTCAAATGGCAGTTGTTGAGTCTTTCACGGCAACTGAGCAACTATACTGACAGATTGCTTTCCCCAGGTATTATAGACCTCCTTGGGGACTGTCCACCTGGACCAAATCAGAGTGAAGCGCCTCAAGGACACAAGGGAGAAGCTTGATGATTTTTTTTCTCTGGGATTTAAGCTTATAATATTTGGGTTGCTAGTCCAGATCTTTAATGCCACTCCACACAAAACATCACCGGAACAAATCAGAATAACTTTTTTTCCCCTTCCAATTATTCAAATCCTTGTCCAATATGTCCATGGTTGTTTTCCCAATTAAAGGTGTCTGCTTTGTGCATTGACGTGGACAAATCATAGATTCTGTTAAGACTTGAAATAAGGTTTGACATGGAAGCTGATTTTCAGGGCTCACCAGATTTTAATTACTTTGGTGTCTTTTCACCCACTCAAAGCTTTTTGCAGTGAACACTGACTGTTCAAACTTATTGCTGTAAAAATAAAGCTCTTCAGCCTTGCTTATACTTTACGGGCAGTGGGGTGGCCTGTCACACCATCTGTCACTCTGGCAGTGACCGATGTTTCCAGCTCCAGCCCGCCCAATAAATAAACTTATGCTTTTAGGTTGCCCTTTGCAGAGTTCCTCAAGCACACTGCTGTAAAAGTAGTTAGTAAATCATCGTCAATTGCGGGTAAAGGCGAGCAGGCAGTCAATATGGTTTTGGCCAACATAGATGACGTGTTAATTCAATATCTGAGCCTGTCTGCTGTGAGGTCAATAAGGCTCATATGGGGCCAGGAGACACCTCTTAATGAGCTTTACATATATACCAATAGATCTTGCTAATTGCCTAAATGGTAATTTTAATAGCTGTGCTGTGGGAAAAGCAATCATTAGGTCATGGGGGATCAATTCGTCTTGTTTAAATTGTGAGATTACTCCACTACTAAGCAAACATACATATTATACCACATTATAAAACACTGAGGGTGCACGTTTATCTCAGTTTAGCTCAGTTACCAGTAACCCTAACACTAACTACCCCTAACACAAAGGTTCACTGTGTTTTTTCATTAGCGTTTTTGTGGATGGAGATTTGAAGTGAAGTGGAGGTTAAAAAAAATGAAAAGATCTTGGAAAAGGGTATTAAAAAGCACTGAAGATGTGCTGATACTTGTAGATATCTTGAGGATTGGGACACATCATAATGATGTCCTTTTTTCCATATTACAGCACTGATAATGGAATTTTTCACATTTCAGTGTTCTATCTTTTTAAAAAATGAAGCCCCGATATTTGAATGAATGAAAACCTTCACAAAGAAGTCACTTCATGTAACTGAAACTTTGAGGTAGACCAGAGTGGGTCTACATTTTCAACACCACCTCCGTTTTTCCATTTCTTAACGTGAGGGCTTTTAGTAAACACATCAGAGGTCAAAATTAATGACAAAATTGTGCAAGTATTTCTTGAATGTGTTGACAGAGAGGACTGTGTTCTTGAAATACTGGGAAACTGTTGGGAATTTCGCCCATCCTGGTTCACACAAAAGCGCTATAGTGACAGATCTATTTTTGCACTCAATGCAATCTTGTTTATACACAAACCCACATGCCACTGGGCATAAAAAGTTTTCTGTTGTACTATACTAGTAGATCTAGGAATAATTGACTCATTCTAGAGAAATTATTTGTGAAGATTGGAGTGCTTAAACCAGTGACAGTAAACCAATGACCCCCCTCTATTTCATTGTTTTTTTGCTCTGAAAATATTTCTGCTTCTTAGATGCCCTATATCCCTTTATCCCACCCGTTTCTACTGAAGATTGAAGAATTGGAAGATGTCTCTGGCTCTGATTGGCCCCTTACTGGGGGTTATTTCAAAGATCACAGCAGGCATTGGGCCCCGGGGCTGATCATCTCCTCATGATTCAGAATCCTGCTTCACTCCATGCTCCATAAACCTGCATCTAATGGGCTAAACTGAGGGAACGACAGCACAGGTCTTCCAGGAGGTTCCTGGGGGATGGAGCGGGCGGCTCTGGTGTCAGACTGTGTTCTGTATGAAAGCTCTGTGGCTTGCAGGCACCCCAGAGAGCCCTGCTCCTCCTCTAAATCATGATTAGAATGAGGATGGGATTGAGGCGCTGAAACCAATTTACTTTAGGGCCCTGGTGGGTGTATCCTCATGGGGTCTGCCTTCTCTGAAGAGGTTCTAGGGCTCAGCCAGAGGACAAGGTCAATGATTAAGACTGAAACTCTAGTGATGACTCTGTCAGAGATGTGAAGAGCTTGTTTTTAGTTAATGTGCCATAACTGACATAGTCAGGTTAGTTACATTGTCTTCCCAAGTATTTTATGTGCTGCAAATGAACACTACTGTTAAAAAGCATGTGGTTGGGAAGATTTTTTAATGTTTTTAAGTAAATTATTATGATTCATTGATGGTTTGAAAGACCGGTAAAAATATTTTATTGTGAAATATTGTTACAATTTAAAATAACTGTTTTCTATTGTAATATATTTTAAAATTTAAATTATTCCTGTGATCAGATCATCACTCCAGTCGTCAGTGTCACATGATCCTTCAGAAATCAATCTAATATGCTGATTTGCTGCTCAAGAAACATTTGAGCAGTTGTGCTGCTTAATATTTTTTGTGGAAACCATGATAGGTTTTTTAAGGATTCGATTAATAGAAAGTTCAAAAGAACATCATTTATTGGAAACAGAGTTTTTTTCTGTCACTTTTGAACAATTTAATGTATCCTTGCTGAATAAAAGTATTGATTTATTTCAAAAAATGTTTACTGACTTTTGAATAATTGTGTATATTATGGCTGTATGTGTAGACATATTTTTATATTATAGTACAAGGTCCGTGCAGGTCCTTAAAAAGTCCTAAAATGCCTTAAATTAATTATTATCAAATTTAACAAAAGTCTTAATTATCATTTTAAGATATCCTAGATTCGGGATATGTTTCAAAGTCAAAGTGTGACTTACAAAATAAAGTAATTTACATTCTTTGCATGGTTATATTCAATCATCATTGAAGTTTAACAAGTAAAAAATCACTCACAATCATCATTCATAAAAATGTCAGTGCAAACACCAGCAGATGACAGCAGACCAGCAGCAAAAACAACGTTAGTTCCCTATTGATACTTCACTCGTACTGCGTCTGCTAAAGACGCTAAGGGGAAAACTCCTTTTTCTCCGAATACTGAAGCCTTTTCAATTACGCAGTGTAACTGCATGGCCATTGGTTCGTGCAGTGTATTATTAAAGACACAGCCCGCCAGAGCCCGCCAATTTGGGCGGGGCATCTGGCTATATAAGCGTGCACTTCGCCATAGGATCCTCAGGTTACTTCGACTGAAGCGACGACCGAGTTGTGCAGCTACATAACATGGCCAGCAACGCAGTACTCATTCCTGTATCTCAGGGAACCGAGGTTACGTTAGTAACCGAGCACGTTCCCTATCGATACTTCACTCGTACTGCGTCTGCTAAGATGCTTTGGGGAACCAGTACAATCCCGCCATGCTATGCTAGAGGAACAACCAATGTTTGAACTTGCCTTGAGCACCAAAGGGGCCCAGAGGGACCAAGTAATTGCAGAGAAGCCCCACAGGAAGCGATAGGGCCAAACTCGTAGAGGTCAATTAGTAATCATTCCAAGAAAAATCATACAGCTTCGGAAACCAGTGGGGGCCAAGAGTGTACAGAGAAGGGAAACGCCTGATTTAGCACTGGTTTTGCCAGAGTAAGTCCATTTAAGCAGAAAGGACCCGAGCCTGTAAAGCCGGGACGTCCAGATTATAAAACCTGGTAAATGTGGAGGGCGAGGCCCAGACGGCCGCCCGCCTCACCAAATTCTGCAATGGAAACTCCGCTCGACCAAGCAAGAAGAAGAGGCAATGCCTCTTGTGGGTGGCTCTACTACCATTGGGCTTTGAAGGCCAAAGAAGAGTACGCTAGCTGCTTGACATCAATATCCATTTGGAAAGTCTCTGCTTTGTGACCAGGGTCCCTCTGGTGTGGTCACCAAAGCATACAAAAAGCTGATCCGACAGCCTGAACGGGGCGGAACGTCAATGTATATTCTCAATGACCTGACGGGGCAGAGTAGATTTAGCTCTTGGTCTTGAGACGAAGGAGGGAGGAGGAGTTGCGAAAGCCATCAACTGTGGCTCTGAACAGAGTGGTAGTCGAGAGACTTTAGTACATAACCACGCCTAGCTTCAGGCGACCTGGAGACGTGGGGCCGGGAAGTTGAGGCAGGTAGGGCTCACAGAGGGGGAGAGAGCGCCTGCAGATCGCCCATACGCTTTACCGATGTTAACGCCAGTAGCAGAGCGGTTTTTAATGTCGAGATGAAGGCCAACGGACTGTAGCGGCTCGAAAGGAGGGCTCTTCAGAGCCCTCGACACCGTGGGCAGGTCCCATGTAGGGACGGTGACAGGATCCTCCTAGACCCCTTCAAAAAGCGAACCACCGACTGGTCAGCTATAGGAGCGTGTGAGGCTGCTATGGCTGCTACATAGACCTTGAAAGTGGAAGGGGAACGACCCTTATCCAACAGCTCCTACAGGAAGGACAATATCAGAGATATGTCGCAGGAAATTGGGCCTTACACCAGATGGAGAAGACAGACCATTTAAGGGCTTAGAGCCGCCTTGTAGAGTGTGCTCTAGCCTGATATATTGTGTTTAGCATGCTCTCGGGGAGGTCCGCAGGCTCCCATCGAGAGGCCAGAGGTGCAGAGCCCACAGCTCGGGCTGGGGGTGCCATATCGTTCTGTTCGCCAGAGAGAGGAGGTCTCGTCTCAGGAGGATGGGCCATGGGGCTGCTAGAAGCAGCTGAGACAGCTCTGCAAACTAGTGTTGGGTCCTCCAGAGCGGGGCCAACAACAGAACCCTGTGTTTCCGCTCCTTGATTACCTGTGGGATCAGGGCGATCAGGGGAAAAGAGTAAAGGAGGAGGTTGGGCCAGTCGTGGGCCAACACATCCTTGTCCTTCGAAAAGTAAATTGGGCAGTGAGAGTTGTCTTCTGAGGCGAAGATGTCGACCTCTGCCTTACCGAAGATCTCCCAGATTCTTGCCGTATGTGGGTGAAGCATCCACTCTTCTGAGGGGATGTTACTCCGAGATAACATGTCTGCTCCTTGGTTCAACCTGCCCGGCACACCCGTGTTGGAAGCGTCTGTTGAGACCACCTTCCTTCTGCAGAACATTCCCTGGAGTACGCCACATTCCATCCACCGAGTCTTCCCAAGGGGCCAGAGCTGCTACGCAGGCCCGCCCCCCCACCCCCCCCCCTGGTCCTACCTTGACACGAAGGCGTCCGAGACACCAGGCGAGGGACAATCAATATTAAAATAGTACAACCAAATGTTAGGTTTGTGTCTGGGAGCGTGATTAGTGGAGCGCGAGATGCGGTGATGATGATGTAAGTGACGTTGTTGCATTTTAATGTTTTGTTAGGCCACAAGACGTGCAGTTGCTGCATTATTCATTCAAAATATTAGAGAAATATAGTAGCTCAATGCATAGAAGATCTTGATTAGGTTAAAACCGAAACCAAGCCATTCAATAACTTAATTATCATTTTAAGATATCTTAAATTCGGGGATGTTTCAAAGTCAAAGTGTGTCTTACAAAATTAAGTCATTTAAATTCTTTGCATGGTTATATTCAATCATCATCGAAGTTTAACAAGTAAAATATCACTCACAATCATCATTCATAGAAATGTCAGAGCAAACACCAGCAGATGACAGCAGACCAGCAGCAAAAACAACGTTAGATATGTAGAATGAAATCCATAACATGGGGCAAGTTGTTTTTAGTTACAGAAATAGGGCACATTTGAGTTGCATGTTTGCGATTTTGTTTGTGTTTTGATGTAGTTTGAAAAAAAAAGAAGAGGATCACTTGTGTTGAATATGTGGCACCATTGCATTAGCTGTTAAGACCATGGTGTTTGTTGTCTTTTAGCATGACCAAGGTCAGCGGATTGAATCATGTACACAGAGCTGGAGATGTTAATGCTTTAACACGGTTGCCTTGCTCAGAAAAGTTTAACAAGAGCAGAACTGTATCACTTTTATTCTCTGCTTTTGGGCAGAAGTCAGATATAGATGGTGGAAGATAAAAAGATCCCTAAAAAACTAAAATAGTGAAGGATTTTTTTTTCT
This sequence comes from Sinocyclocheilus anophthalmus, assembly GCA_018155175.1. NCBI lineage: Eukaryota > Metazoa > Chordata > Actinopteri > Cypriniformes > Cyprinidae > Sinocyclocheilus > Sinocyclocheilus anophthalmus. The sequence goes on from JADLZN010000485.1 coordinate 128,890, forward strand.
GGTAGTCTCAGTTGTTTGAAGTACCAGGCAAAGAAACGTTGACATGAGATTTGGCAGCCTTGCAGCACGGAGGCCTTCATCATGATGAATAATTGATGTGAAAATCTCAGTTTAAGCGTTTATTTTTTCTCTCGTGCCTTTGCTCTGCCGTAGCATGCATGTTTTTAAGGTCTGCATTGGCTTTCATTCCTGTGGGACAGCTACATGCTTTCATGCTTTTCCCGTACATTTCAAAGACAGCATGTTTCCTATTGTTACTTTTTTATTTTTTTGTTGTGTCTCGCTACTGAAGAACATTTGTGGTTTGATACTCTTTTAGCCACTCTCATTAAATGTTTTTATAGTGTTATATAGAGTTATATCTCAGTGTTGACCTACATTCATAAAATGTGTAACTTCACATAAATGTAATAGTTGCGTTATTTAAACCTACATTTTAAACTAAATATTATTATATATGTCTTTTATAATAAGTCATGGCCTAATGGTTAGAGAGTCGGACTTGTACTCCAAAGATTGTGGGTTCGAGTCTCAGGTCACATCATGTCCTGTCCTGTCCTGTCCTGTCCTACATAAAAATAAACCCTAAACTCATACCACATTTATTTTTTTTTATCCTGCATGAATAACATCTTGAATCATGCAATATGTGTCTGGGAAATGACACTGGCTGCTTGGATTTCTTGTCCAACCACACAGAGTCATGGCATAATCAGTGTCCACCTCCATTTCTTGCTTTTAACCACATCTCTGGATCTTTATTCACCTCCGGTTCAAGTTGTCATCCATGGTTACTGACTTCTCAGTTTCAGTCCACCTTATATTATTGACTTTTCAGACTTTCGAGAGACTCAACTTTGAGTATCGTAATTCTCTGCAGTGTACAACTAACTTCTTGAGCTCTTGATCTCTGAACCGTCTCAGGAGATGTCCCTTGGTTAACCACTAGCTCTTTTTCAGGTCCTGAACCATGAAACTTTTTAGAGCTCAAGGGGAGTCTAAATAGTTAGTCTCTTCCAAGACCTAGTGAGTTGCCTACGGAGGGAGTATTTTAACGCACTGTAGGCACTCTCTCATTGTGAAGACATTTCCAAAAGCTAGGCAACTTAATTGCACAGACTACTTCAATAAATTATTTTGGTCATATTCTTAATCAGCTTTGAATGTTCCTTAATGTGCCATAATGTCGACCCACGGCGGAGCCGACGGAGGGAGGAGCCATGGAGGAGCTGGCACTGGAGGGCGCTTTCTAGGAGCGGGCACTGAAGGGCTCTCGGGGACTGGAGCCATCTTCCTTTCGCTTTGGCACTTTCGCCACGCCATACTCGGCTACCCTCCAAAAATTCGTGCCCCGGTGCAGGGAGCGGAGCTCCTCTCCATGCTCACACCGTCCGCGGCTTCCTCCCTCGTGGCGGGCATTGTCGCCTGCTCTCGCACCTGATCTGACGGCTTGGGCTCTACTTGCGGGGCGATCCTCTGCTCAGTCGCTCGGCATTGCGCTGGCTCGTAGATCGCGGCGGGAATGGGCTCTCGTACGGTGGGCTAGGGCGTCTAGCTCAGAAACAGCGGGGGAGATGGTAGGCTGTGCTCTGGGTCCGCAGTGGATCTGGCAAGATCATCCTCGGGAGTGACAATGAGAGGCAATCTGTTTCTCGCCAGAATCCACTCCACAAACGCGGCGAAATCCGCTCGAGGACCATCAATAGCTGGTGGTGCTTGCTAGCAGCTGGAACAGTCTCATATGGTCCTTGAGCGATCTCTCCCCCTGCTCCAGCAGGAGGAGGAGAAATTCTGGGCGAAGGAGGGCATCCATGAGGGAAACACAATGGAAACAAGAACACTGAGAAAAAAAAAGAGTAAACAAACCGAGGGGAAAACACGGAGGTAACTGTTATTGGTCAGTTCTTCTGTCACAATCAGCGAGGAACGATGGAGACGAGGAATAAACGAAACAGTCTTTAATCCATGGAACACAGGGTACATCAACACTGGAGACAGCAGGAAACACATCAACATAACGAGTAGAACCGACAGAGACAGACTGCACAGACTAGGACTTAAATACAGGGGATGATTGGCGAAACACAGGTGCATGGGATCATAATCAAACTAAAAGAGGACAGGAACATGACCAAATAAGGGAACAGAAACAGGGGCAAAACATGACACAGACAGTCCATGATCCTGACAGTTTTACCCTGTAAAAAGTTGAGTGGTCTTTTTGCTTTCAAAGTTGTATTTACTGTAGAAGTATTATTTTAATTAAGAAGTTATATTATCAACATACTCTTGTACTCTTCGTAGCTTATATACAACTTTTTTTAGTTGAGTTTTTAAGCCAATAAGAGCAAATATGTACATACCAAAATGGACGATGGTGAAAATGTTCAATCTTTGTGGAGGAACTCCCGAGATGGCTGATGAACGTCTTGTATCTGCATCTGTCTTCATAAGATGCCACAATATATGTTGTTGAGAACATGATATTGTTATTGAAATAAATCCGCAAATAGATGTCTTTAAGTTGAAGGGGCAAATACTTCCATTGTCAACATACAAACCAGTCCGTAAAAACTTAAAACATGTTAATTGAATGGAAAAAAAAAGTTATGTCATCTTAAATTGCTAAACTTTTAAAACTAGCCCACTCATGTTTTTTTTATTTTTTCCTGTTTTTTTTTTCTATGTTGAAATAGCATTCCGGGGGTGGGGGGAGATTGCCTTAACCTGCGGACTTAAACAACACCAACAGCAGCAGTGTAAAAGTAGCCCAATTCTGTGGAAAAACTGCAGACATGGCAACACAGGTCTGGGGGCATAATCAAAATGGCCGCTGAGTTTACTGACTTGCTTAAAAGAACAGTAGAGTGTAAATGCAGTCTAAGAGCCTCAGAGACTATCAACATTACTTTTTTTGTCCATTTTGTTTTAAGAAACGTCTGACTAAAATAAAGTAAATGACCTCTGTTCACGTTTACAGGCAAAAAAAAAAGTCTGAAAAAGATGATACTGCAATAATAGACCATCGTTGTTTAAACTAATAGGACAGCAGTGTCTGTCCATGCACTATTGATTGTAGACATAACAGAAGAACATACTTATTTGTATGGTTGCGTATGCTAGTTGCTAAATATTCAGCCATTTTTGTTTGGCCATATGGATCAGACAGTCAGCAAATGGACTGTAGGTGGTCTGTAAGGGTGCCATCTGAGGCCGAAACCATCTCTGGCTTACACCCCAGATTCAGAAGTCATTGCAGGCTCTCTCCTGAGAAACACGCTAGTCCACCCCGCTTACTGTCTCTGTGTTTGCAGTTCATAATGCACTGTCTCCTATTGAAAAGCAACCCATGGCCCTCACTTCACATTGATTTTTATCAGCCTGCCAGCCCCATGATTGATCTTCCCTGCAAAAGCATCGATTTCCCCCGCTCACCCTCTTAGTCCCTTTGTCCGAGACTACAAATGGACCGCAGACACTTTTCTATTGTTATAAATGGAAAAAGGGGTCCGAGCCTCCCAATAAATGACAGCACCACCAGCTGTCCGCTGCGAGTTGCACAGTACCATTGTTCTGTTTATGACTGTTAATTCGTTTTTTTGTACCTGCTGGCTTGGGCGAGATAGGAGCTGTGTCGTCAGAGATGGGAAGCAGTTGATGACTAATAGTCAACATATGCCATGGCAGTGGACAGATTGTGTGTGCGTGCATGTATGTATGTGTGTTTGATATTGAGGCACTTGAATACCTTGAGCCTAATGACAACAGTCCTTCACAGACCCCATGAAGGGGTTTGATGAACATTGAACATTGCTTTCTTTTTTGTGTTGACGTCTGTCCAATTTAAAAAGGAATTTGTGGTGCAACATCAAGTAAAGAAAAAGCTATTGCTAGATAGAGGCAAGTGGTATTAAGAGGGAAAAAGCGCGTCATGGTTTCAAGATGCAATTTTATGACGTGGTAGTACTGTGTGTCCCAAAATGTTGCTACACACTGAAAAGAATGTTTTTTCCCTTTACAAAAAACGTACATCATTTTAGGGTAATTAAATCGAGTGCTGCAAGATGTTTTTTGTAGGCAGAAACCAAGAAATGTTAGCTTTCAATTGTTCAATTGTCAACCCATCGTCAGTGGGTTATTTTTTATTTTTTTTTAATGGGTTTTTGATTAGATGTCTGAAATTACTCAACTATTTGTCATGAAACATCAGCTACAGAAATTAAATAGCTATTGTTAGTCAGAGGCAAGTGGTATTAGGAGGGAAAACGCAGATTGTGGTAATTTGCGGACACAATTTTATGACATTGTAGTACCATATCTCCCAAAAATGGTCTACTCTTCTGCTACACACATTTAAAAGAATGGGTTTTCTTCACAAAATAGTATATAGTTTTAAAGTATTCAAATAGAGTGCTGCAGGGATGATATATCTGTGTAGGGTCTGTGTTTGACACAAGCTCGAGAAATTTGCATGTTTCATGACATAAAATACAATAGTGATAATCCTCTCTGATTTTTTTTTTTTAAAGCTTTTACTTGTCTTGAAAAAAAGATTGCTAACAAGTAGCTAAATGGGACTAGAGGTTGCCAGGGACAAATATCAATACACAAAACAAGTCTACTGTACTTTCACAGCTTTCTTGTGTTTATAACTCTCGCAAACTATTTTAACTCCAACTTTCAGGAAAAATGTTGGTAACACTTTACTTGAAGGGGTGTGCATAAGACTGACATGACACCTTCATAATCATGACATAACACGTCATGAATATGAAGGAGGTTTTATGCATGTTTATGACAACTGTCATTAAGTGTCATTCGCTCAGGTATGTCATTTTTAATGCAAATATGACATTATTTGACCTAACCCTAACCCTACCCCTACCCTTACCCCTAACCCATAACAAAGACATCTCAAACAATGTCATCTTTGCATTAAAAATTGCATAACTGAGCGAATGACACTTAATGACAGTTGTCATAAACATGCATATAAAACCTTCATATTCATGACATGTGTCATGTCATGATTATCTAGGTGTCATGTCATGATTATGAAGGTGTTATGTCAGTCTTATGCACACCCCTTCAAGTAAAGTGTAACCAAAATGTTTTTTTGTTTTTTTTAAAGACTGAAAGAGTTGTCGAAGTTAAGGGGTGACATGAACTAAAAACTATGTTTAGCTTTTTACTTTTGGCAATTGTATTTATGCTTCAAAATTGATAAAAGTTGTGTTCATTTGTGAAGATTATCATGATAAACAAGTCATGTAAGAATCATGAACTTTTGTTGGTCACAGAGCTTATTTTCTGCAATTACCCAAAAGCCAATAGAAAATCCGGTAACAGTTCAGCATAGGGAGACAATTCTCACTATTAGCTAGTTGGCCATTAGCATGCCTATTATTAACATATTGGCCTGTTTATTGGTACTTATAAAGGCACATATTCTGCATGGCCATATTCTACATCCCTAATCCTATCCAATACCTAAACTCAACAACCACCGTACTAACTATTAATAAGCAGTAAATTAAGAGTCTGAGGCGAAAGTCATAGTTAATGGTTGTTAATGGCGAGAATCGGACCTTACAATAAAGTGTGACAAAAATTCCGTGTTTGTAGATTTTGTAGAAGTTATGAGTTGGCCAACCACTACAGGGTGTGCCCGAAGCGTGAATCTGTATTCAGAAAGGCACGGAAAACTAATAATGCTTTCTACGGAGCCACTAAAGGGACATGGCTAGCCACTTGCTAGCAATTGCCTGTTACATTACAGTACATACAATTTCACTTACCACATAAACAGAGAGAGGTAAGGAGAGATGACTGATAGGACGACGGCGAATGATTTGCAGATCCTGAGTACCACTGACAAACATCTGACATTGTGAAATGTGTGGTAATTAGTGCCGCTCCGTAGTAGAGTAGGCTACATGTGATCGCGAATCTCGAAAGTGAAAGTAAAAAAGCAAACGTGCATTCATAGTTGATTCTGTCCTGCATATTAATAACGGCTCCCCGATGACCGCAATTTATATACAGGATAATTACCCAATGATATAATTGTGAGAGAAAGCATTGAAATATATTTTTCTCGTATAGCTCGTATTTATTCCCTTTAGGGTGTCCCCCCCCCCCCCCGTAACACATCTTACCTTTCCGAATACCATAGTCAGATTCGGGCACATCCCTACTAAAAACCCAACTCAAGGGTCATGGGAAATTGTCATGAATTCATTATTGACCTCTAAAATGGCAATGAATCATTGTTTTGTTTAATTTGTGTATTTGTTTATTACAGATTTTCCAAATGGACAGTCCTTTGAGAACTCATGTTTTTATTCTCACTTCAGCTGGTGAAGGTCTATCGTGATTAGCTTAGTGAACAATGCATCCTGGGAAACACATTAAAGAGGGTTAGACTGTGTCCTTCATGCTGCTTTCATCCTGCTGTGAACGTGGCCCCAGTTGATATTGGCATTCTTAATTTATGCTCTTGTCTTTAAAGTCTCGTATTTTCGACAGTCTCTTTGATGGCCAGTGTTAGCCTGACTGCACTTTATGCAGTTTATTTTTTGCTTTAAAGGGGTCATATGACATTGCTAAAAAGAACATTATTTTGTGTATTTGGTGTAATGCAATGTTTATGCGGTTTAAGGTTAAAAAAACACATTATTTTCCACATACTGTACATTATTGTTGCTCCTCTATGCCCCGCCTTTCTGAAACGTGTCGATTTTTACAAAGCTCATCGTTCTGAAAAGCGAGGTGTGCGCTGATTGGCCAGCTATCCAGTGCATTGTGATTGGCCGAATACCTGTGTGAGTGTGTGACGGAAATGTTACACCCCTTAACATACTATGATGCCGTGTCCCGGCGCGACGAGAAAAAAACCCAATAAAACCCATTACAAACGAGGCATTTGTTGCATCCAGTGGGGACATAATTACTGATTATAATGACTTATACTGTCTTTTTACACGTTGCGTTGCGTATCGCGCCACGTAAACATAAAACCATGTCTGCATTTGTGATCGGAGAAACGACAAACAACAAGCGCTACTCTATACACTGCTCAAAACTCGTGTTTGAGTCGGCAAATTCTTTAAATGTGAAAATGTATTTACAGGTTGTGAGTCAGAAGCGCCAGACTGTCCTTGCGAAGTTGGAACTGCCCCACTTTATAGAAACAGCCTTTGTGCACAGACGCAAGAGGCATTGTAGGCTACTCTGCAGGTTCAGGAAACAGCCCTCCATAAATGCGTGCACACATCTGAATATTTGGGTTGACTGTTCTGGAACAGTGTTGTAAATACAACTTAACCACTGATTTCTAGTTCTGTCCTCTTTTGGAAGGCCAAACAAAGTATTTTCGCTTTCACAACGAACACACAGCATCACACACTGCGGGCTTGCGATGACTGGAGCTTTGATACTGGCGGCCGGCGGGCGATTGTGCATCACATGTGACGACCCCGGGCTGGACTCTGCTTTGTCCACGGTGAAAGCTGATCCGGCGTTCCACAGCACGAAGTTGATGTATTTCCTTAGCGACCAGCACGGATCAGCTCTAGGCATTACGAAGCAGACGAAGTTTCGTTGTGAAAGCGAAAGTAGTTTCGCTTTCACAGCGGCGGCAACAGCAATACTACAGCGAGAATAAAAGTTACAAGACTTTTTTGAGACTTTAGTCTTTGCAAATTTAGGGATCTTATCTATGCACGAACAGCTTGTAACACTCCAAAGAGAAAGGAAAATTTTAAATTGCATCATATGACCCCTTTAATTTTTCTTCTTAGTCTTACAAAAACATATTGTGATGGTAAAATGACAGTGATGTTATCATATGGTAATACGATGTTTCTAAATTATCCTTGTGTTGTATAAAATATACATACTCTAAATAATACCATAGCATACCAGTTTAAAATAATGTTGGATGTGTAAGCTGCCAGTTTATAGTTTTTATTTACAATATATGTTTTGACAGATTCCAGCCATAGGGGGCACTACAGTCGAAAACCCACTATAACCCTGCAAACATTTGAACAATAAAGTGGAAAATTGTTGTCATCTTTCATACACATCTAATATATTATTTAAATATTACTTATGGTGTGTGCACACCAAAAGCAAACTTATTTATTCACATGAGTAGATACAATACATAGAATAGATACATACAAAGTGAATGCAAAGACACGAATAGACTCAAATTCGTGCCGGGTGAAGCAAATCACTCAAAAAAAAAAAAAAAAAAAAAAAAAAAAAAAAAAAATAAATAAAAACAAAAAAAAAAAAAAAAAAAAAAAAAGAAAATTGGGTGACGTGCTTGTCGTGAATGCGCAATATACACCTCAATAGTGTCGAACGGAATTCGTCGAACAATAGTGTGGAACGGAACTCGTCGAACAATAGTGTCGAACGGAACTCGTCGAACAATAGTGTCGAACGGAACTCGTCGAACAATAGTGTCGAACGGAACTCGTCGAGCAATAGTGTCGAACGGAACTCGTCGAACAATAGTGTCGAACGGAACTCGTCGAACAATAGTGTCGAACGGAACTCGTCGAACAATAGTGTCGAACGGAACTCGTCGAGCAATAGTGTCGAACGGAACTCGTCGAACAATAGTGTCGAACGGAACTCGTCGAGCAATAGTGTCGAACGGAACTCGTCGAGCAATAGTGTCGAACGGAACTCGTCGAGCAATAGTGTCGAACGGAACTCGTCGAGCAATAGTGTCGAACGGAACTCGTCGAGCAATAGTGTCGAACGGAACTCGTCGAGCAATAGTGTCGAACGGAACTCGTCGAGCAATAGTGTCGAACGGAACTCGTCGAACAATAGTGTCGAACGGAACTCGTCGAGCAATAGTGTCGAACGGAACTCGTCGAGCAATAGTGTCGAACGGAACTCGTCGAGCAATAGTGTCGAACGGAACTCGTCGAGCAATAGTGTCGAACGGAACTCGTCGAGCAATAGTGTCGAACGGAACTCGTCGAGCAATAGTGTCGAACGGAACTCGTCGAGCAATAGTGTCGAACGGAACTCGTCGAGCAATAGTGTCGAACGGAACTCGTCGAGCAATAGTGTCGAACGGAACTCGTCGAGCAATAGTGTCGAACGGAACTCGTCGAGCAATAGTGTCGAACGGAACTCGTCGAGCAATAGTGTCGAACGGAACTCGTCGAGCAATAGTGTCGAACGGAACTCGTCGAGCAATAGTGTCGAACGGAACTCGTCGAACAATAGTGTCGAACGGAACTCGTCGAGCAATAGTGTCGAACGGAACTCGTCGAGCAATAGTGTCGAACGGAACTCGTCGAGCAATAGTGTCGAACGGAACTCGTCGAGCAATAGTGTCGAACGGAACTCGTCGAACAATAGTGTCGAACGGAACTCGTCGAACAATAGTGTCGAACGGAACTCGTCGAACAATAGTGTCAAACTCTACGAAATTTGCATACCCTGCCCCCCCCCCCCGCCCCCCCCCCCCCCCCCCCCGGCCCCCCCTCACACAAGCAATCACAAGGCTTTTTTGACACCCCTGGTTGTTTCAGAAAATGGAGGAAAGCATTACGCAATGTTTTTATTTGCGCTAGTGACACAAAAAACATCCCACGTGTAATCTAGAGTGATAATGCAGTGCGAGTATTCACTTCGCGTTTGGTGTGCACACAGCATTAGACAAATGAAAAAACATGGCCACCAACAGCCAATCAAATTTCAACAGCTTGTAAGGTTGAATCAAAATGGCCGACTGTTATGAAAGTTAATATGTTCGTACATAGTCTCAAAATTAGCCTGTGTACCAAGTTTTGCAAGAATTGACCACAAGATGGCACTATGATAAGCAAATTTGCATTTTTGCTAATAACACTAGATATAATAAAATAAATAAAAGCACAGCATTGGGAAGAAGTGGAAACACTTTGTACCAACAAGCAAAACTGCATTAATCTTTCAAAGTTCTATGAATATACTTTAAAGTTCTGAACTTACCTGCTTTGTCTTTTTCACAGCCTTAACTTCAAATGATCATAACTGCTTAAACACGCAGGGCTTTTAAGTGTGTTATCACCGCTGGGGTTGGGAAATGCCATGTAATTGCACGCTTTGAATATTAACAACAGAACAGGCTTCGGCTGTAGACTTCTGTTCCTGCTCGGAGCCAAAAGCTTCATTCAGCTTGCTGTTTCTCCAGAGATCAAGGCCGGCATAATTGAGCCAGGCTGTGCTACTGCCAACATTATGCTCATGAATTATATGCATGGTTTTCTATTGTTTTGTCAAAATGTTCTTAGTGGTTTAGTTTGGTAGCTTTCAGAAAGAGGACTTATTTAAGTGTGATTTGTCTTCTTAATTTTCCGTTTATGGACTCCAGCTCACAGCTCGGACGTTTACAATTGTCCTTATGTTCGCTGTCTTAAGAGCAGCCCAGGTGTAGGAGTTTATGACATAATAGCTAGCTTTGGGATGCTAATTTTTGCAGTTGGTTTTCTACATATTTTACACCTGTGCTCTAACAGCTCCAGTAGCAGCTCTTTTTTAGAATGACTCTTTATCGTCCTGTTGAGTGTGAGTGTATGATTGAGAGTGAGATTAAAACCCAATTCTTTTGAATGCCTTTCTAGCATCTAGTGACACCAGTCTGGTCATTGAAATGCCATTTTACGTCTTAATGCCAAAAAGAGATAACCGGGTGTGTTTACCGTTGATCCGACGATCAGGTGCATTTTTTGTCTGTGAGGGATCACTAAACGTTTAAAGAGTCCTTATGGAAATTGGTGATTTCTCTTTACTGGTTTTTCATAGATAGCACTCCTCAAATTGATCTCTTTCTCGCTCAGTGGCTCTCAGCTGGTGTGATTAGATTTATGCAAATAAGAAAATGCAATCTTACAGTATTATTGTAAGTGGAAAGGGTAGCAAAATAAATTGGCTCATTTATTAAAAGGGTAAAGAAAACAATTGCATTTTGTCACTGATGTAGAAATCTGAAAATAGAAGCTACTGTTATTTTGATAGAAGTAGAATGCAAAAATAAACATTTTAATGTTTCAGTACATTGCATAAATACAGTTTAATTCTTTACAATTGTTTATACATTTTATTCATTTGTGTGTAAAATGAATTAAGGCAAAGGCATTTGTCACTGTCAAAGATAACAAAATGTAATATTGAAACATATGCGACAATAAAATAAAAGACAATAAAAGAAAAACGCTAATACCGTTAGTGGAATTATTTAAAAAGATTTAGAATACGCAAGGAATGCAAGGAAGCATTACATTGATAAAAAATGGTCAGTAAAGATATTTATTGTGTTACAAAAGATTTATATTCAATTTAATTATTTTGAAAATAATTCAAATAATTCTGGGAAACATGGAAAGTTGCAAACTATTTTAACCCTTTCACTGGTGAGTTTAAAATATTCTAGCGGCCCCCCCAGAGTGAGTTTTTTTTAGGCGACCATTATTTTAGAAGTTTCCCCTTTATTGTTTCCATGGCGACGCATCATGCTTGTCACGTGACACACCGCGGCCACAATAACACTATATGACAGATAGATCGCTTTTATTTCCTTTTTCCTTTTTTATTCAAAATATTCATAAACTTGCATACCATGTCATGAACAATCTGATATTCCGATTCACAAATATGGGTAAATGAGTGTGTTTTGTCGTTTAAAAAACATTCTAAATGATCTTGATCGTGATCTGTAACGTGAGATGGGTGCCGCCATGTTTGTTTGCGCTGCAGTTCAGAGAGTCCTGTCAGTTGGATCTACAGCATGTAAATTCATCAATTTCTCCCAAAATACATGCTAATAAGTGGCCGGTGAACTGGGAGAAGAATAGAGTGAACTTTATAGTTACTTTGCACTATGTGTATCTGATATTAAAGGGGTCATATGATGCGATTTCAAGTTTTCCTTTCTCTTTGGAGAGTTTACAAGCTGATTGTGCATAGATAAGATCCCTGAAGTTGGAATGACTAAAGTCTCAAAACCAAAGAGATTTGGTTCTCTATGTTCTTTATCAAAGTTAAGACTCTGCACGCCCCCCTAAAACGGCTCGTTCTAACACGCCCCTCATATCTACCTCACTATGTGGAAAATTTGCATAATGCCACCCAAATGTTCAAGCAAAGAAAGAAGGCATGGTTTCAGTAACCGCAATTAGTGTTGAAGCAGCATGTCAGTGAGACCTGTTTGTTTCTATGTGGGGGGGGGGGCGAAAGCAAGGCATTTATGTGGCCTTCCGAAAGTAGATCTTAGGAATCCTTAAGATGACTTACAACAGAACAGCAATGCCTTTTATGGACGACCGTTTCGTGAACCTAGGAGAGGAGGTAATTCTGACTTTGCTATGACAATCTGGCGCTTCTGAATCAGCTACTGTTTTGTTATTAGTTTTAAGTATTTGCTATTGACTGTTCAAAAGCGGAGTTTTGCACATCGTGTGTGTGTATTGTGTTGTGTGGTGTGAGGAGAAGAGAGAGAGAAGAGGATAGAGAGAGAGAGAAGAGAGAGAGAGAGAGAGAAGAGAGAGAGAGAGAGAGGAAGAGAGAGATAGAGAGTGAGAGAGAGCGAGCGCGAGAGAGAGAGAGAGAGAGAGAGACGCGTCACATCACAGTGGAGTCAGCTGTCTTAACTAAGGCTTGTGTACTGCATCATTACTGTGTCTGTTCCCCTTTCGGGCTTGAACTGATGGTAAAACTAATTACATTATTTACTGTCTTTACATTTAATTTGAAAGATGAAGCACGTGATTATGGTAAGGGGCGTTACATTCCCGACGAGTGCTTGCGGTGTTCGACCAATCACAATGCACTGGGTCGAGCTGGGCAATCAGAGCAGACTGCGCTTGTCAGAAGGAGGGGACTTTGTAGAAAACGAAGCGTTTGAGAGAGGCGGGGCATAGAGGACCTACAATAATGTACAGTATTTGAAAAAGAATGTGTTTTTTGAACATTAAAGCATGTCAACATATTCTGTTACACCAAATACACAAAATAATGATCTTTATAAAAGCATCATATGACCCCTTTAATAAAACACGTCGGCAAATATATTTGAATGGATTGTTATTGCTGCTTCCATAAACATCCGTGTGTATTTTACGAACTCTAAATGTATCGTTTTACTAGTACTAGTAAATACTATGTATTTACATGTCTGAAACCTAAAATAAACATTATGTGGTTCAAAACACTGCATAGTTGTGATTATATGACAAGTGCAGCAGCGTCTCAGCGTCAGCCAAAGCGCGAAAACGCAGTTTGAATTTAGCAGTTATGTGACGTCACCGAACGCTCTAAATCCCGTATGTGGGACCGTACCGCTCAAAGGGTTAAACATTGGTAATAATCAGAAATGTTTCTTGAGCAGCAAATTAGAATGATTTCTGAAGATCATGTGACACTGAAGACTGCAGTAATGATGCGGAAAATTCAGCTTTACCATCAGAGGAATAAACATTTCATATTTAAAATATATTAAAATAGAAAACGTGTTTAATTATAAATTATAGTATTTCACACTATTACTGTTTTTACTGCATTTTGATCAAACAAATGAGCAGAAGACACTTCTTTCAATTTTAAAATTTTAATTTGGCAAATACCAAACTTTTGAAAAGTAATAATACTATTAACGTATATAGTATTTTAATATTAAATAATATTTTAGGGAGCTGACGAAAAATATTACAAATTGGTTTGGAAAAGTGCACATAAATTTTGCATATATCTATGAACTAAAATGTTTTTGTTGTTGTAGTTGACTAAAGTGATGTGTCATTTCAGTCAGTGAAACTGACTAATTAAAGAATATCACATACAAATATTGACTGAATCATGAAAAATAAACAAAAACTACGACTAAAACAAATAAACAAAACAAATAGAACCGTTAATTTGACAATGGAAATGTAAATTCCAGTCGGGAAGATTGGATTGTGGGATACTGTGTCCTGCAGCATGCTGTGTTTGCATACTGCATATTTTGGGAAATGTCTTTTGTCAGTTGGGTATTTTGCATATGCATACAGAATATTCACATACTGTGCACAGCACGCACACAGCATACTGCAAAAATGTAGAACGCCTTTCCACATGTACCCAGTTTCCTCACACAAACACGTTATGTGACCTGAAAGTGTCGTATTTGTTTACTGGTCATCGCCGTGCCGCATGTTACCGCCAAACTCTGAGTCACATCTCACCTTCATCAGATTGTCATCCTCACCTATTAGTGTAATGATGAGACTCATCATGCGTGGCTCTCGGCACATGGCGTTCATCCTGCAACTGAGTGACCAAATGAACAGAGCGGGAAAAGATGGGAAAATAATTGCACAAACCACATGGTGAGAAGGACAGAGCCAAGGATAAATGGGTTTTTATTATGAGGGCCTTTCATAAAATACACATAGATTTGAGAGCAGGCACATTTGAAGCGGTACACATATGGCACAAAGAAAATCAATAAAGCAGAGAGGGGTGTTTTTGAAAGCACTTAAAAATAACACTGCATTCACGCACCTTTACTGTTATTACGTTTTGTGTATTTGTGTAATTGTGTAACAGTTTCACGGAAACATTTCCATTATTTGTCATATTTCTCGCTACAATTAGATTTTTGGGGGACTTTATCTGTTTTGTTTTTTTAAACATTAGACAAGCATTCGTAAATTGTGTGACGTAATTAAAGCCCATCGGGGGGGGGCTGGGCCGGGGGTGGGTGAGGGCTATTACTGTATTTCAGTAAAAAAAAAAAAGTTTTAATGTTTAAAGGGGCATAAATTTCAGGTAGTACAACAAAGTAACACTTATGATAATATGTATATATGGTAGAGTAGCAAGTAAAAACATATTTGTTTATGGTTGTGACGTAATTAAAGCCTATTGGCTATTACTGTATTTCACAAACACACAAAAAAACGTAACCAGATTTTTTTTTAAATAGCATAAATAGAAGGTAGTGCATCAGACTAAAATGATTTATACGCATTTAACAATGAATGGAATAAAATTATTTATGTTCGTTGATTTACTCATTTATTTTACTTTGTCAATATAGCAAGTAGTAATTCATGGCCGTGATGTAACTAAAGCCTATCGACTATTATTGTATTTCAATAAATAAATAAAACAAACTGTAAAAATGATTTTGTTTAAATCAGCAAAACTGCAGGTAGTACAACAAACTTAATATAATTTATAAACATCTTACAATAAATGTAATAAAGTAATCTGTTTTCTTTTTCTTTTTTTTTCTTGTTGGTGCTATAACATGTAAAGAAAACATGAAAATGGCTGTAACTAGTCTGACTGACTTGAAATTTGGCATGCACTGTCTTTGTCCAAGGTGCCACCAATACCTATGAGGGCATTGGCGTATTTTGAAAAACATGGTCGTCATCGGCCAATGACTTTTGAGCACCCATTAGACAAAGTTAACGAAGGCCAATCGGAACAAAATGTGGTGTGCCTGTTTGACTCATGGACCTAGAATTCTGTGAGAAATTTGAAATAAATTGGCCTCTGGGTATGTTAGATTTCCACATTCTGAAAAACTTGCCTCAAGAACGCATTTTTCATTAAATATTTGCTATTACGTAAATAACCTACTTTTTCTAACTCGTCCTTGATGGTTAATCCAAATTTCACCAAAATTGATACAGACCATCTTCAGATGGTCATGAAAAGCATTTTGATAGACCCAACCGTTCTCGAATAGCGTACAAATTAATTTGACGAAGAGTCCTCCAAAGTAGACCTGAGGCTATATCACCTCAACGCTTTATCATATTCAGACCAAATTTGGAGTTTCTTATGACAATCATGTTCTGAGTTTACCTGCACAGTTTCGGCACAGTGCCACCTGGGGGTCAGGAGATATGAAAAATGGCCCTTCCGAACAGTTTGGTTAAAAATCACAAAACTGGCCTGTTTCGAATCGGACCAGAATACAGAGTTGAATGTTTTTTCGTTTTTCCCATGTTGGCCATTTTGGGCGTCTGCTATTTTGAATCGTACCTACAAATGCTAGATTTTACGAACGCATTAGCGTATCGTTACAAAACTCGGTATGGATCCTCCGTCCCATGCCCTGAAGGTACTCCAAAAGCACCACTTTGTGGTAAAATATATATATATATATATTGTGCCACCTATTGGTCAAAGTGTTAAATCATTAAATAATATTACTACTGATTTTAGTGTATTAGATTTTTAAGCCTTTTTGGGTAAAATAATCTTAAAATGTCTATAATTGCGCAAAGGTCTTATGACGCTTGAACCTCAATAATTGCTGCTTGCAGCTATATTTTAATTTTAATTTTTTTATTTTTTTTACTTATTAACTAGCAGTACAACACTTGTGATGGAACTGAAGCCTGTTGACTATTACTATATTTTAGTTTAAAAATGCTATAATAAAATAATTATTCTGTTTGTAACATAACTACAGCCTATTTTAAAAGAAGAATAAGCAATTCGACATGCCCCGCTGTTTCAACAGGAAATACATCAAAGGGAAATAGAACTGCACTAAGTTGCCCAAAGAATGTCATGTGGTCTAAAAAGAGGTTTATATAACTTAATTTTACTTATGAATTTGGGGTGAAATATAACCTGGGCGTGATCTTAAATCGTTTTTTATTTCTTTCCCACCCACAAAACAGAAATGTCAAGTTAATAAATAACAGTAGTGTACAAAACCGATACTAGGCTGTGGTAAAGAATTGCGATAAGAAGTGAATGGCATGGAATTGAGGATGAGTGGGGTTTGTCTGGAGGAAGGGTGAGGTGTTAGAGTCAGGAGACACAAACACAAGCACATGGAGGCAGAAGATCGCAGCTCAGCACAAATGTCACAGGCAGCAATGGGATTGAGGCCATAATCCTATTAGAGAGTTAATAAATCAGGCCCAGCTGTGCCATGAGCCGCTGTTGAGCCTGGCTTTATGAGCCCTGAGCAGATTATGGCCATTGAGTTTCCAGTTTGGCTGCATCCATATCGATGGAGTGATTGAGAAAAACATTGATCAAAGACTCAATTTCATTTTGGCTCCTTCCAGAGCAAGGTTTGTTTATCCTAACCGCCACCTGTGAAATGCCAAAGATTTATGCCAATTAATTTCACAGTCATTTTAATAAGAATACTTAAGTATTATTTTGGCTTATATATAATGTCCATTGTTTAATTCATTATAAATATAAACATAAATATGTTTGTTTGTATGTATTTTTAGCTAGTAAGCAAAACAAAGCACATCAATTAGTAATTCACTGGAAATGTAAGCAGAACATTTTAAATAAAATGTTTGGTGCTTATATGAATTTTAATATACATTTTAGACTGAGAATAAGATAATTCTTTCAAAAAATATTTTCTTTCAAAAATATTAAAACATATTACTTATTCCATTAATTGATTGATTGATTGGTTCATTCATTTATTAATTAATTCATTCATTTTTTCCCTAAATAATACAGTTCAGCTGTTCTGTTTGATCTCTTGAATTCAGGTTAAAAATCGTAAAGTCAACATAAAATGGCATTTGCATCATAATTTACTTCTGTAACCTGACATATTTCTGTGTGAATCAGTGAGAAACAAAATGCAAGACAGGACGTGATTTTATCCACAGGGAACTGAAATACATAAATAAAATGTTTGCCGTATATATTAATATTAATATAAATGCATATTTTATTTTACTGTGGTCTAATGTGTTAATATGTTTTAATACAACTTTTTAATATTTAAAAAAGTTAATATAATTTTTTTTTTATTTCAAACATTTTAGATCATAGTTGTTTCACCTTTATGCTGTTACAAATTAAATACCATATTTTACATCAGCTCTCAATTTCATACGATGATATTTTAATCTGATTAGCATGAAAGATTTCTTCCAAACGTCATTCCAAGAACCACCTTCAACACAATATTAAGACGAACGGCTAGTGTTTACCTATATTTTGCATCATTATGACGTATTTCAACAACTCGGAAATTATTTTACTTAAAATTGATGAATTTGGTTTTGTTTGTTTCCTGTGAACAGATTTGAAAAGGATCACTGCTCACCACTGGACCTCTGCATGAATGGTGGCCGTCCGAATGATATTCCCAAACAGCTGGTAATCCACACCACTCCAGTCCGTCAGTTAACGTCTTGTGAAGTGAAAAGCTGTGTGTTTGTAAGAAACAAATCCATCATTAAGAAGTTTTTAACTACAAACTGTTGCTTCTGGCCAAAATATGAGTCCGAAATATAAGTTTATCAGCTGTTTGGACTCTCATTCTGACGGCACCCATTCACTGCAGAGGATCCACTGGTGAGCAAGTCATGAAATGCTGCAATTTTCCAAATCTGTTCAGATGAAGAAACAAACTCGTCTACATCTTGTTTGGTTAGTACATTATCTGCACATTTTAATTTCTGCTTGAACTATTCCTTTAATGAAAGGCATTTTTCAAATGTAACCTGATTTGGACCAACATAACACGTTGCATTTAAATGTAGATTCAGACTTGTAAATGTATGAGCTGTGAAAAGAACATTAGCATCTGTTCGTTAGGCCTTCTTCACTCAGCGGAGCATTTCAGGTTTGATCAGCAGTACCTACAGCAGAAGCTGGTGTGTTTGTGAAGCCGCTCTGATAATTACTGACAGCTGTGATGTGACAGTGGTTGTCTGACAGCCTGGGCTGGATCAGACCTGTCTCATATGAGCGTGTATGGCAGCTCCGTCACCCCTGCTGTCCCCTGTCTCCTCCGTCCCGCTGGCCTGTCACTCTCTTCGCCGCCACGCGCCCCTGACTGATACCAGATCAGCAGCGGGAGGAGAAAAGCACTGGTGTGAGATTTGCACCTGCTGGTAGTGCGGCATTACCGTCTTCACAGAACAAATCTGACGTGAGAGGTGTGAACTCTTTATGTTGAGAATTGATATATGAAGCAGTAATTATTTTAAATGATTTACAGAAAAAAAAAATCGGAACAAAATGTGTGTTTGGTGGTGGTTGCTTGCTGGCCCAAGTCAAAAAAAGCGGCCACACTCAATTCAGTGCAAGTCGCCCATTTCATTTCGTCTGGCAGAAGAAACTAAGATGTTGACCAATAAATCATGACATACAGAAAACATTCCCGAGAAACAAGTATTCCGAGGCTGCGTACATTAATAGTTTCAGACATCTTCAAACGTTGGATCATATGATTGCTGTGCTAGTGAACTTCCGGTTTATTTGATTCTTGCAGTCTTTTCAAGATGTTTTTCTATTTAAGTCTTTAACTATTCATATGTTCATCTGTAAATCGTTTAAAAAAAAAATCCAGGTAAAATTGTATGCCCAAAATTGTATGCCCAGGTAAAATTGTATTTTCTATAAAGATAGTTATGCATATTCTTCACTATTAAAATAATCTCATTATTGTAATTGAATTTGTAATGAATTTGAGCTATTATATACTTAAAATTGTACTTTACAAAATGACTTCATAATTTCAATTCTATTTATTTTTGTATTTATTTTCTTTTTTTGTTTATCAATTTTCTTTAGTGTACCACAATACATAGAAGTCATTCTTATTATTGTAACGCAAAAAATAAATAAATACAAAAATGAATAAATAAATAAAACATGCTTGTTTATTTTTGCATATAAATTTAATATTTCTGGCATTACAATAAATAACTAAAAATGCAGTAAATAAATGTATTATGCACAAACAAGTAAATAAATAAATAAATGTATTAATTTATACATTTGTATTTATTTATTCCATATAAATTAAATGTTTCTGGCATGACAATCAATCAATCAATCAATCAATCAGTGAATAAATGAATAAAATTGTGAAGTAATTTGTAAAGCACATTTTGAAATAAATGTTTGAGTTTCAGTTGTACTGATTTAAGTTTGAATTCTGTTATGACACTGAGATTGTTGTACATTATGGTGGTAAGAGTTTGAATTGAAAAAGTTCTCAATTACTATGAAAAGGATGTCACAATGAAAAAAAAAGATCTTAATGGTTGTACAAATAGGCTTAGTTTTCCTTATGCAGTGTGTAATTTTGCTCTTTTTTTTTTCTTTTGTCTTTGGGAGAAAAATGTTTCCTGGACAATTTACATAAGAAAAAAAAATCCTAATACAGGCTTCATTTTCTTTATGCATTTCTTTTACTTTTAGTTTTGTTGTGAAATATGGTTCAGATATTTATTTAGAGTTTTCCTGAGATTGACTCTCATAAGCTCTATTGACTCAAGAGTCCTTCATGACAGCACTAACAGAACAGCGTGTTCCCAGCGTCGCTGCATTACTGTACATACAGTTCCAGCAGATGTTCAATAGGTGGTTCAATATACCAAAGCAATTCTGAAAATATCAAAACACTAGTGCAAGATGGAAACTTCCCAACATAAATGAAGTCTTTGTCGCTGCTGTGGGTGGAGATCCTGGTGAGGCGGGTAAGAGCTGTTATGAGCTAATGCTTGACAGTAATTTTTCCGCTGTTTTCCCAGAACGGCATGTCATTTTTCCAGCCCTCTTGTCCAGGAACTTTGGTGTCCAGAGTGGCAGCATTGTGTCGGATGTGTTGAGGAACACTGGGAATGTTAGTCTGGGATACCAGCTAAACCGGCTGAACATCTAAAAGCTGGAAAACCACAAACAATTAAACTGTGGCTTCAAGTCAAAGTTGTCCTATAATGTCCTATAATATCATCCCACTGTCCAGCCATTCTTACTTTCATCTATTCATCCCTCCCTCCTTAAATTAACCTATTAATCAGTCCATTCATCTCTCCATCCCTCCTTTCATCCGTCCATCCATCCATCAATCAGTCCCTTCTTTCATTCCTCCATCCATGCATGCATCCATCCTTTCATGAAACTGCCCTTCTGTCCATGCATTCATTAATTCATGTCTCCATCCATCTATTCTTCCAGCCATTCTTTGTTACACCCATTGGTTCATATCCATCTATCCATTCATGCATTTGCATCCATCCCTCGCTACAGCCATCTATCCATGCATCTCATTCTTCATCCATCCATGAATTAATTCACGTTTCCATCCCTCCCTTCATCCATCCATTCATCCATTAATTAATGTCTCCATCTATCCATCCATCCATGTCTACATACCTCCTTTTACCCATCCATCCATTCTTTCTTTCTTCCATCCCTCGCTACATTCACCCTTTCATCAAACTGCCTTTCTGTTCATACATTAATTCTTGTCTCCATCATCCATCCATCAATCCAATCATCCATTAATTCATATCTCCATCAACCATCCGTCCATTCTTTATCATCCATCCATCAGTCCATTCTTTCATCATCCCTCACTTCATTCATCCTTTAATCCAACTACACTTTTAACCATCCATTCATTAGTTCATGTCTCCATCATTCATCCAACTCTTCTTACATTATCACCCATCCATCCATCCATCCATCAATCCATTAATTAATTCATCATCCTTTTCTACTTCCTTCCTTTTATCAAACTGCCCCTCTATCCATCCATTAATTAATTTGTCTCCATCATCCATATATTCATTCTTTCTTTTATCCATCCCTCGCTACATCCATCCATTGACTAATTTATGTCTCCTTCCCTCCTTTCGCCCATTCATCTATTAATATCTCCATCCATCCATTGATTAATTTGTCTCCATCCCTCCTTTCATCCATCCATCCATTAATTCATGTCTCTATCCATCCATTCTTTCATTCTTCCCTCGATACATTCCATTCCTCAAACTGCCCATCTATCCATCCATTCTTTGATTAAACCATCCTTCTATCCCTTCTATAGAAGTTGGAACACTCCCAGCTGACAACTTATGAATCCCTATAATTCAAGCTTGTCGGACTCTCTCATATTTGTTAGATCTTCTCCTGTTTACTTTATTAATTACCAGCCAGTTAAATCAATTATCACAGAACAATTTGCAGCAGCTACCAAGTATTATAAATATGACTTTCAACAATAACCCATTAGCACTGACTTCCATTGTGTGTCCTTCTAGTGTGTTTACACAAGATGACTTGGGCATTTCCCAATAGCCTTCACTGGTTAAGAAATGACCAGTCCTCCAGTTAACAGCTATTGAGTTTCTACTGTTCCGTTTTGAAGTCCAATATATTGACAAATCTGTCAGACTCACTTCACCAGTCACTGATCTAAGAACAGAATCGGTGAACTTGAAATTGAGGTAAATGTAGACAAAGCCTTTTTTACCCATACTTGTTGTTCAATGCATTGCATGAAGACAAATCATAAGCAAGCGCGTTTTTACGTAAACATGTAGCATGCTGTTGTTTGTCGTCGGACGAATGCATTAACCTTGTGTGTATCATCTCAACACCTTTCCTTTTTTTACTCCAGCTAGTGTTTGTAGTTCTTCAGAGCGGAGATGAAGATGACTGATGAAAAACGATCGCTCGGGTCATTATCCTCCACGTTACAGGGCAGAGAAAATTAAAATTTGATTTGTGGAGGGGCTGTTTTGTCGTTCTGCTGGATAACCGGATGTAAAAAATGTGCCCCAGTCTCCTGCTCCTAGAGTGAGCCTGTTTACCCCTGAACGAGGAGAATTAATTAACCTTCTTTATAGTCTGGCCTCGTACTTGCAAACCCATCCTGATATCTGGGATCCGTCTCAGAACTTGGTGTTTGTCCCTTTGTCTTGAGAGGAGATCTGACTTCAGATCAGTTCTGCTGTGATTGTAGTATTAGATGGGGCTGTAGTTTTGAAGATGGAAGCTGGTTACGGCTCAGCACTTGAGTGCCAGAAGGTTTAGTTTGATGAACGCTCTTGTTATAATGAGTGCAGTTGTGCACAAGTCACCTGAAACTCATTTGGAAATGTTTTCATGTTTTGCTCTGGAGGGTTTGCCTTTTGTTGTTTTCTTGCTGTCTTGATTCTTAATATTTGGCTGTATCAAGCAGAAAGATAATGACGATGTTTAAAATCAAATATTAGCTTACTGCATAAATACTGGATACTATTTATTACTTTTAAAATAATAGTATGTGAAATGCATTATCGGTCAGTGGTTTGGATATATTGATTATTCCTAAATTAAAAATGAATTTCATGTATACACTACAGGGATCAACGCTAAGAATTTTTTCTACTGGCCCGGTCGGGTTTCGCAGTTATGGTGTAATACAGCGTTTCCTTGGTTCCCGCTGTAAACACAGCAGCGCTGCGCATATTAAAAGGTTAGTTCACCCCACAAATATAAATTAGCCCATTAAGTACCCTCAAGGCATCCTACGTGTATATGACTTCCTTCTGTCAGACGAATCCAGTCGGAGTTATATAAAAAATTGTCTTTGATCTTCCAAGCTGTTTAATGGCAGTGCATCAGTCCAAAAGAAGTGAAATAAAGCGCATCCATTCATAATAAAAAGTGCCTCACGTGGCTGCGGGGGGTGAACAAAAATTCGCCTGTAGCGAATCGATGCGTTTTTGTAAGAAAAATATCCATATTCAAAACGTAATAATCACTTTAATCTAGCTTTCGCCAGCAGTTGTACACGGAAGCGGCACCGGGCGGATGACGTACGAGGTCAGCGTTGCGCATGTGCCGGTGAGTCTTGTGAAAACCAACGTTTGTTAACAGGAGCAAAGGAAGCAAAGTGTCCTTACCTTAGCAAAGAAAACCAGTCTCCTCTTGGCTTATATCGAAATCCTCCGACATTTCTCTTTACAAATCCTTGTTTTGTACTTATAAATAGTGACCGTTGTTTTGTTTTGATCTTTCCGCTCGCTTCTGCGTTCGTCACTTCTGAGCGACGCATGCGCAACCCGACCTCATACGTCATCCGCCCGGAACTGCTCCTGTGTACAATTGTTGTTCAAGTGTCCTATATTTCGCGCATCATGAACAGTGATCTTGTTCTGCCTGCTACAGTATTTTCAGCATCTCTGGCCTCTGTTAACGGCCGTTTACAGACTAAGTATAAATAAAAAATATTTCCACACAAATGGCCCTTGGAAAATTATTGCAGTGGTCGTTGTGTGTGCATGCACTAACGAAGATAGCTGAAATAAAACAAAAAATGGCCGGTCGACCGGTGCATCTGTACTCCACTCTATAATTTAAATATAGATTAATCATTGTTAAAGCTATAAAGTTGCTTGTCAGGACGGGTATTTTGACATACTTTTGTAAGTATTTGCCCGTTCAGGCGGCTCGTGCGTGTCAGAGATGCGGCTGTCTGTGCGTGTACTGAAAGGGGTTGTCTTTCGCACCCAAATGCTTTTTAATTGCTTGAATTTTTAACAAGTCTTAAAAACACATGCAAATGATAAATCATGACTATGCTGCAGTGGCCCAATCGGGCAAGTGACAAATCCGTCTACTGTCCCGAACGTATTTCACGCTGGCCCCGGGCCATTGGGCAGTCCTTATTGTCGAGCCCTGCACTACCTACAAAAGTGTACACATACACTATATACAGTACAAAAGTTTGGAGTCGGTAAGATAATTTTTTTTTTTCCGTTTTTTGAAAAAGGTCTCTTCTGCTCTCCAAGGCTGCGTTTATTTGATCAAAATACAGAAAAAAAACAATATTGTGAAATAATATTACCATTTAAAATAACAGTTTTCTATTGTAATATATTTTAAAATGATATTTATTTCTGTGATCAAAGCTGCATTTTCAGGATCATTACTCCAGTCTCCAGTATCACATGGTTCTTCAGCAATCATTCTAATATACCGATTTGATGCTTGACACACATTTATTCTTATTATCAATGTTTAATACTATTGCTGTCAAACGATTAATCGTGATTAATCGCATCCCAAATAAAAGTTTGTGTTTACACAATATATGTGTATGTACTGTGAATATTTATTATGTATATATAAAAACACACACATACCGTATATATTTTGAAAATATTTACATGTGTATATTTATATTTATATAATTTATATCATATATAAATTTATTTAATATATAAACATAACATGTTTTTCTTAAATATATACATGCATGTGTTTGTATTTATATATACATTGTAAATATACACAGTACACATACATATATTATGTAAACAAAAACTTTTATTTTGGATGTGATTAATCGTTAATTAAAAATAAATATTAAAAACTCTTGCAGTCCAATTAAATAATGAACCAGTGGAGTGATTATGGATAACATGAGGGAATACAAGGTCAATTTGAGTGCATTGCATTATGGGATAGAATTCCTAGCATAATATGCTCAGGTCATCCAGGTCTTGTTTGCATAGAGAACATATGCATTCACAGTATGCATACTTATACACTTGTGAAATATTAAGTATGGTTGTGGGTTTGTGAACATAACCAGTCATTCCAGCTGTCAAATGAGACGCATAATAACTAACACAATATATAAAGGCCTTTATTACTGCGACTTCTCTTCGACAGAATTGACTTTAAGCCACTCCTAATCGGGTTTTGTGATGCTTCGATGCAATTTTCAATTAGCACTGAACATTGACATGTGACACATGACTGAAGCAGGAGATTAATATGGAGAGAAATGAACTGAGAGCTGAAGAGAAGAGCTCACCAAAGAAAAGCTGCTGCATGTCTGACAGACCATCTTCTAATGGAAATGCTGTTTCTGAAAGATCAGTGTTATTGGAGTCAGGAAACCTGTCATAAACATGTCCAGGTCACATTTCACCCCAAGATGTATAAAAAAACATACATAATTATATTTTGCATTAGGAAAACTAAGCCTGTTTTAGAATCATTATGATTTTTTATATTCTGATATTATTTTCATGACATTTTATGCACATTTTTACCCCATATCCTGCATCCATTTTATTTTTATTATTCTCAAGGAAGATTCACATTACAGTATTTATACATTTAATATACATTTAATAAAAGTAGCATTAAAGATAATATCCAAATTATTTTAAATAACCGTTATTTAATTTACATCATATTATATTTGAAATGTTTTCTTTCTTTCTTTTTATTTAATTATTTACTTATATTTATTATTATTTTTTAATATGTTTGGAGATAATGTACCACCTGTCACATCATCACCTTTTATTTAAAAATATAATATAATAAAATAAACAATAATAAATGAATGAAATAAAAGCAATTCATATAAAATATATACCCCACAATATATAAAATATTTATATATCCATACAATGTCAGACCTATTTTCTTTCTTTTCTTTTGATTTAATTATTTACTTATTTTATTATTTGTATAATATTTTGGAGATATTTAACCCACCTGCCAAACCTTTTCTCATCTTGAAAAGCAATAAATAAAATAAACATAACTAAATTAAATTACATTGTAGATAAAACTATATCCCAAAAATATATAGAAATATTTGTATATCCATAAATTTCAGACCTATTTTTTTTGAACATAACCCCAGCACTTTAAATATATATTATATATATATATATAATATTAATTAGATATATTATCTATATATTAATATTATATATATACACACATATACACACACCACACACACACACACAAACACACAGATATATATATATAACACATCAGTAAAATGTTAATGTGAATATTTTAAAATATATTAGAAAATAACATGAGTTATTCATTTAATAACATCATTATTAATGGAAATGTGTCATGTTGACATGGCCGTCTCTTTTTCTCTCTTGCAGGAAGATGAGCCCAACGCTGGCACCCTTCATGACAAAGATCAAGCTGAAATCCGCAAGTTCATCGCACAGAAGTACAAAAAGTTGCCATGGAAACCAGAGGTATGAATATCATGCTTGTCGTTTTATTTTTTTACGTTGGACAATGACTCATTATCACTCTCTTTTGTTTGTCGTCAGCTGTGAAAGTTCTTAATGAGAAGTTCTCAAACCTTCACCGAAGCTCTTAATAAGCGCATGCTGGCCTGGACCATTTTCTGCAACGTGCAATTTTGTGTAATGAACAAACTGTATTTCTGTCAGATTTTAATATCCACTGTAATATCTGACTAGATTTAGCCCACAATTTCAGGGCTCGAGTTAAAGTGCTCTTTAGTATTCAAAGTTGCAGTGTGCTTGTTCTTGTGATTTTACTGAATTAACTGGATTGAACTGCTGAAC
This sequence comes from Sinocyclocheilus anophthalmus, assembly GCA_018155175.1. Lineage (NCBI taxonomy): Eukaryota > Metazoa > Chordata > Actinopteri > Cypriniformes > Cyprinidae > Sinocyclocheilus > Sinocyclocheilus anophthalmus. The sequence goes on from JADLZN010000485.1 coordinate 156,051, forward strand.
CTATTGGATAAAAAAAGAAGCAAATTTGGGAAATAACATTTTATTTCTGCCTATTTTTTTTTTGGCTCAATAATTAGACTAAGTTTGTGGAAGCATTTTCCGCCTGTATATAAAAAAAAAAAAAGGTAAGGACTTTTTATCTCACAATTCTGACATTTTTCCTCGCAATTCTGAATTTATATCTCACATTTTCACTCTGAATATTGTAAGTCAGAACTGTAAGATATAAACTCAGAATTGTGAGATATAAATTCACTATTTTGGGAAGAAAAGTCTTAACTGTGATATAAAAAAATAGTCAGATTCTGAGAAAAAGTTAGAATTGTGAGATAAAAAAAATGCAATTACCTTTTAATAATAAATTTTTATTATTAGTTATTATTATTATTATTATTAAAATCATGAGATGAAAACTCTGGAAAGAAATACTCCCTCTTATTTGCTAACAATTATGAATTTTAAATCGCTCATTAAAACACATCTAATCAGATTTTAATTTTTTATGATTTGTTTTTTTTTAACAAATGCTATTTCAACAAACCACTGTGGAAAAAAATCCCAAATATAATACATGATACAAAACATATCCAAACACAACATTTCGCAATTACTTTTAATTTTTTTATTTATTTGTTTGTTTAGTTTTGAAGCAGAAACAAACAAACCAACATAATTGCAAAATGTAAACTTAGAATTCTAAGAAAAAGTTCCGAATTGTGAAATGGCAGTCAGAAGTTCCAAGAAAAAATTCCAAATTGCAAAATCTAACTCCCACAGTTTCCTGAGAAATCAAGTCAGAATTGAGAGATTTAAACTTGATATTGCGAGAGTAATAGTCTGAACTGAGATGTGTGTGTGTGTGTGTGTGTGTGTGTGTGTGTGTGTGTGTGTGTGTGGCAGAAAAACCTATCTCGGAATTCCAAGAGCAAGAAAAGATTAAAATTGCAAGAAGAAAAGTCAGAATTGTGAGATGAAAAGCAATTATCTTTTAAAAAAATTTTTATTCCGTAGTGGAAAAAAGCTTCCATACCAAACAGTTGGATGATGATGATGTATTAAATTGGATGGTTTATCCGTCTCCATTAAAGTGACATTATTGTCATAATTATTCCTGTTAGATAAAGTAAAAAGGTTTTCTCCTAAGCTGCTTATTTGGGAAAGCACAGGATTTAGCGCAGTGCTCAGAACGGTGGGCATTTCAGCCCATGAGGCCGATCAACCAAACCAGCACATGCAGAATAATGAGCCAGAGCCGCTGCAGAAACCACTATGAATTCAGGAGAATTAGATGCACCATTTTAAATAATAACGGCGAGGTGGGAATATTCTGCAGGTCAATGGCAGCGGTTTGTTGACTCTCTCAGGTCCGGTAAATACAGAGCTCTCACACTCACTAGCCAGGCAACTATACAGCTATTGGCACAGTAAATAAAGTAGGATAGCGAGTTATTTTCCCGTCTTACTGTTGCTGAAGTCTAGTATCGCGCGCAGCAGCTGATTGTCCATGTAAGTGAACATTCAGAGATGAGGTGCCGCTTCGGTGCCTCCGGTTGTAGACGGATTCAAGCCGCTGTGGCGGTTCCAGCATGACAATACCCCTGTGCTTGAAGCGAGGTGCATACTGAAACGCTTTCCTGAGTCTGTGGAAAAATTCAACTGACCTTCACAAAGGCCTGACCTGATCCCTCTCAGCTTTTTCGAAAACTTTTTTTTCGAGTCGGGCTCATCTGGAAAGAAACCATCGTTACATATGATTTAACCTGGATCATTTCAAGTGTACACTGAGGTTACTTGATGTTAAAGTATTTGTTCTGATCATATTTTCAACCTAGTTTCATAGGGATGCACCGATATTATTATTATTTTTAAATGCTGTAGCCAATATTAAAATGATGCGATAAAAATATAAATACACGCTAGAAATGCAAGTAATAGTTTGAAATGCTACAAGTGAATTTGGGCATCACAACACTATAATGTACAGCACAAAAGATAACATTTGCCAAAGATTACATTTAACAGTGTTATAAAATGTAATATAAAAGTGTTTAAAGATTCATTATAAGCCGGTGTTAAATGACAGCACTTGCATTTCTTGTTTTATTTGTTACTTTAAAAAAAAAAAAAAATTATTCAGATTGAGTCCACGTTCTTTTAATGTTATTTAAAACTGTTGAAGTATTAAGATTTTGAATTAGATTTTATATTTATATTTTCAGTTTTCATTTTTAATATTTTATTTTGGTTTAACAAAAAATAAAAAAAAAAAGATTTTTTTTTTTTGTTCTTTTGTCATTTTTAATTAGGTTTTATTTTATATATCTTCCCTTTTATCTTTATTTTTATTTATATAAAGCTTTATTTTAGCTTTAATCACTTCCATTTAGCTTTTTTTATTTCGGTTTCAATTAGTATTTTAGATTTAACTTTTTCAATCTAATTTATATATTTTTTTTCAGCTTGATTTCAGCTACAATTTCTAGTTTGGTTAACAATAAAAAAGATGCCCGATTTTGGTTTACAACGTCTAATTTTGGTCTATAACACAACAACAACATTTTTTAAGTGATGCGTCCGTGTGATAATAAAAAATTATATTCTAATTTAATGTAAATTTAATTGAGGTAATTATGATTTTACCTCCTATAAGTCCTGACTAGATGTAAATAAAAAAAGTAAAATAAAAAAACGCATACGCAATGCAATGTTGGCTAAAATGTATACAATACTAAAATCTATTATTTAAATATATAAATAAATATAACATAGTATATAAAATGGAATGTTACCGATAAATAAAATAATCTGTAATATTGTCTTATAATCGATATGGTACTGATGTATTATGCATCTCAAAATGTTTTGTGACTGCTCTATCCTTAGCACGGTTCTTCATGTTGTCTGTTTTTGCTTTTCTCTTGTGTGTTGGCAGCTGAACGTTGTGTTGAGTGTTGGCCACAGTTGCTTCTGGGGAATGGATGGCCGGTCCCTGACAACTCTCAGAGGCCGTGTTATTTATAGGAGTGAGCACAGGTGATATCCGGCCGAATAACAGCCTTGAGATCAGGCAGATGTTCACAGCTTAGCAGAGCAAACACAGGCTGGTATCGCTTGAATTTAGAGCAATTCTTTTCTGGGCATGAGAGGTATGGCTCGTGGTTTTGTGAGATCTGGCCGTTCTGATGAGGTACAACAATGGAAAAAGTCTGACAGACCTTGAACCCTTCATGTGGAGAGATGTAGGTGTGAGGCTAAGGGGAACGCTTTGATGGAGGATTGACGGTAATGGGCACCCAGACCATTAGCAAGACTACAGACCGTTGACGGGATCTTGAATTTATGGCACTTTATAGATTAACTGTAACGCCAGTGGGCCACATGATACATCAGTTCCATATAGAAGACTTTGACCTCTCAGTTTCATTTCCACTTTTGTCGCCTCTGTGCTAAGAGCATCATTGCTTTTTCCCCTCCTCTGAAGATGTTATCTGTTTACCCCTTTGAGGAACTCTCTTTAGTCTCCCAGTTGCCACTAAATGACAGTGCTGGCAGCAGATATCCGAAGCCATTATGTGTCATTAGAGAGTTGAGAAAATTGTGAGCATCAGTGACTTCCCGTCGAGTTATTACAGTACAGTCACGAAAGACCAGAGCGGGTAGGATATCTGTATTCAATCTGTGATATCTCAAACTCAAACGTCTTCTGTAGTAGCAAAACTATAGATTCTCAAAATTGGCTAGTCATTGGGTTGCCTTAAAGGCTAGTTACAGGGTTCCCACGCTTCTTGAAAGTACTTGAATTTCAGACATATGGATTCAAGACCTGGAAAGTACTTGAAAACAAACATAGGTCCTTGAAAGTGCTTGAATTAAATTTGAAATAAATTTTGTTTATGGCGCTATTTAAAAATTGTCCTATATGTTCCGTCAAAGACCGAACAAGCGGCACTAATGATTGGGGGTGGAGATGGGGGAGCGCGAAAAAAATCAAACATGTGTGTTGACGCGCAGCGTAGAGCCCTGAGCGGGACAGTTTTCTTAAGCCCGCTCCCCCTGAATTTCTGACCATTACCGCCCACTCCCGCAACGTGTGTGTCACGCTCCCGCAAACATTCTTATTGTCTTATTGTATATATTTCATCAACGAAAATAGTTCCAAATATAGTAACAGCTGAGCCGCTGCGCATCTCTAAAAGCAAACACAGTCGAGTTTCATTCATTCAATGAAAGTGCGTTTTTGAACGAATCTAGTGAGTCAGTGATTCATGATTACCCATTCATAAAGATTTCATTCCTGAATGAATCAGCAGTTCAAACGAATCAATTGAGTGAATGAATCAGTGATATAATCAGTGACTTGCCGCCACCTGCTGTTGGATTTAGTTTCATTTTTAGCGTATAATTTCAGTTATTTAAATCATTTAATATTTCTGTATTCAAAATGTTATATTTAAAACATTAATCTCCACATGAATGTATGTTTTTAATTGCACTCATGCCACCTCTGAGTCTCATTAAACGTCTGAAAATGTACCTACAAGCCACTTTTGTGTTCTTCTGTGCCACCTCTGTAGTACAAATTAATTTATTAATACTAATTTCATATGATTGGTAACTTATTTGTCTTATTCTACCTCTTATTATATTGTTTTAAATAGAATGTCCCCTCGTATTAGGAAGGCAAATTTTTGATCAGAATTTGATTATTGATCAGAAGGTGCTCCTATTTTTTATTTTTTTTAATTAGGAGGACAAGCGCTCCTAAAAAGAAAAGTAAGTATAGAGCCATGTGTATCAGTATATTAGATCCGTGCATGAGGTCTTAAAGAGACAGCAGCCTAAATAAACCTGCTGCTGCCTTTCATTATACAGTGAAGACTATCCGGTGTTATTTTACAGTTGAGTATAGATTATAGTTAGACCTAACTGAAAACATTTATTGTTTTTGTTTGTGCTATTGATTGTCATTAATTTATTTGTTCTTATTTTCTTACGATTGTCTTTTTAGTTTAAAATTTATAAATTATAAACAGAGTTTTTCCTTCTTCCATTTTAAAAAAATCTCTGTCCACATGAAAACGCAAACGCGTGGTTCATGAGAAATAGTCCTGCCACCACAGCTGGAAAAAATCCTAGCGGAAACACTGCATGCATTTAATAAAATTAGAAAAATGCATTTACAAAGGTATAAAGAAAATGCCCCTGAAATCACTTTGAGTCAAATGTTAGCTCGTATTATGAAGGCTAATTCTTGATCAGAATTTTTGATTATTGATCAGAAGGTGCGCTTACATTTTTTAAGTTAGGAGGACAAGCGCTCCTAATTACAAGAAGAAAAAAACTGCTCTTAAACTGGGGGTGTGACAGGTATGGTTGTGGAATGGGGTTTGGCTGAGGAAAAATTTTCAGTCAAAAGATTTTTTTTTTGCTTTAACCCCATAATTTTCCGCACATCAGGGAGCTGCTATCAATATGCGGGGTATTGAAATCGCATTTGAATAAGTGCTTGCTGTTCAATTTCACTTTTGATTTCGCGATATGCGCAACGCGTGTAAGGGAGCACTTCAAGCATGCATAATTATTATGCACGTTGATATTCTGATCATATTTTTTTCCAAGCACATTTTACCAATTACAAACCACATCAATCTTAATAACTACTATTTTTTTTGTATTTAATCATTTATAAGTGATTGTCCATGAAGGCTGGAAATGAAAAACACCGTATTACGGTGTGCAGAATTATTAGGCAGGTTCTTTTCCGGATGAAATGAGGCAAAGAAAAAAATATATATTTAACTCCGACTGAGAAGTCCAAAAATGATTACATCTCCATGAGAAATATTAAAAACGAATGCAATACAGAAATGTCAAAGTTAAGGCATGACCATTGGTCAGCAAAATGCTCATTGGGTCAGCGGGGTCAGAAAAAAAAAAACGGTGGAGTAGAAAAGACGCATGTTAGCTGCAAAAGAATTAAGAATTAATGTGAATAATTAGGTGAGAAACCATCAGGAACCATTTAGTCTCCAGCAGCAGCATTTTCCAGACCTGCAACCTTCCTGGAGTCTCCAGAATTACAAGGTGTCGGGTTCTGAGAGACTTTGCTTGGGTTAAACATCCTAAGAAATGACCCTCACTTAATTAGAATAACATGCTGAAATATTGTGAAATACATGAAGACTATTTTTCTAGGCTTTATGGACCGATAAGTTGAGAGTGACTATTGAAGGACCAGCACCACATCTTCTTGTACCACTGTTTGAAGAATTGATCTTCCAGAATCTGGCAGTAAGTTTTAGGAGCTTATTTTTGTCAGTCTCTGCAAGACAGACTTTTCAGGATAGGAGATGGACTAAAAATGAACTCCCAAAACTTACTGCAACATGGAGCTAAGGAGAAAATTTAGAACTTGAAAAATTGGAAAAACAGCTTAGTAAAAAGCGTTTACAGTTTAAAAGCAAATAGAAAGTCCTGTTTTTTTTATTTATTTTCTTAATATTTTTTTTGCAGATTTGCACATGTACAAGGTTTAAAATATTCATTAAATCTTTCTTCAAAATATTGACATTTTGAGCAGCTGCATTCCTTTAGGTCAAAGATGAAAAAATGGGATTTACAATAAAAAGTAATTTACAGAATTATTTTGACTTGAGTTTATTTATTAATGAGTAACGTCTCTTTTGAGTGAATGTGCAAATGTTTTATGTTAACAGGTTTTACCATGTTATTGCAACATTTAACCCCTTTTTATTCATTTAAAAATTGAGAAGTTTTTTTCAAATTTAATCTGTACAGAACTACAGCAAACAGTTTTTTAGAACAATTTTAGAATTGTATGAATATTCCAGTACGGACCTTCAATGGATTTAATAACTTCCTTTGAAACACGAACTACTCAAACTGTCTAAATTATATGAAACCTTCCATCTCACATTCCCAAACATTTTATCTGAAATTTTTAATGTAAATGTTAAGTACTGTAATGTCTTTCATGACACTACATATGCTGGGGTGTACCGTTACCAAAACGTGACGTGTAAGCTCTGCTGATCACGTATTGGCCGGAGAGAATCGTCATTACTTGCGTCACTGAGCTTGCGACACAAACACAACAGAAGCGCTTGATTTAAATCAGCACAGCCAGCGAAAGATCGAACGCAATTGTTTTGAACGAGCGCACCTTTTTTAAGAACCAAAGAATGACTGTTTCGTGGTCTGTTGCGGAAGTACAGACATTCCTCTCGTTGATAGGAGGAGCGGATCCAGCGAGAGCTTGATGGGGCGACCCGGAATTAAAAAGTTTTTTTAGGAGTCGTGGCAGTAGAGGTGGTGCAACTATAACGACATGTCTATAATCCTGCCCACTTTAAAGCGGTACTAAACTGCAGTGGAAGCGCAAACCGAGCCGAACCGAGCCGTGCCGTGCCGTACTGAGCCATACCGAGCAGAGTCATACCACGCAGTGGAAAAGCACCATTAGAGGTCTCTAGAAGTGGGGAATCTCTTACGGATGTGTCACCCAAAAATGAAAATTGTGTCATAATTACTCACCCTCATGTCATTTCAAATCCGTAAGACCTTTGTTCATCTTCAGAACAGAAATTAAGATCTTTTGATGAAATCTGAGAGCTTTCTGACCCTGCATAGACACAAGCAACTGACACGTTCGGCCCAGAAGGTATTAAGGACTTCGTTTTTACAATGTTCATGTGACATCCTGTTCAATTTTTTTGATGAAAAGGACTAGACTATGACACAAAAAAGAAATTGTTGATAAGCTAACTTATTTTTGTTTTTCTTTGTCACAAGAAAGTATTCTCCATAGCTTCATAAAATTACGGTGAACCCTGATTTCACACGACTAATTTATCGATGTCCTTACTAGCCTTGGGCGATAAAACGTATCGATATTACGCGGTACAACCTCTTCTTTCGATAACGATATAAAAATTCGCTATAGTGCATGATATAGCACGTGCTATGTGACGCAGCAGCACACACAAAACACGAACAGAGTGCGTGCTGTCCTGTGATGGGAGATGTGAATAAAAAATGAATTAGTCGAAATTAAATAACCTTTTCATTTAATGCAAAATATACAACGAATTGTTGGTTTGCATCAGGTAGCGTCATCATGGAACACAGATGTGGTGATAATGATGTAAGTGATGTTGTTGCGTTTTAATGTTTTGTTAGTCTTGCCCACGAGATGCGCCGCTGCTGCGTTATTCATTCAAAAGTTTAGATAAATATAGAAGCTCAGTGCGGAGAAGATATTGATTAGGTTAAAACCAAAAAAAAGCCATTCACACAGAACGCATATATTCATCACATTTTCTAGAGGGACATCTATCACTGCTGCACTCGCGTCTTGCACAAGAGATGTAAGAAAACATCTAAGTTAAAACAGTTTTAAACTTTTAGAAAACACGTAACAATTTGTGGAGGTTTTATTCCTTTTCACTGCGTCTCATGTTTTTAAAGGCAATCTGTGTTATGGGCGATTCGGCTCTTTGTATTAAGCTATGCATAAATACATGATGATGTTTTGTTCATAATTGTTTATGCAATTTACAAAATTATGTTTGATTGATATGAGTTAATGTAGACACATTTTATTTTTATAGACAGTTATTTCCTTGCGTTGACAATTTAATGTGCTGTATTATTTTGCTCATTGCGCCCTCGGGAAACAAGACAAAAGTTTCCTTAAGACGTATTTAATCTGCATATAAAACATTATAAATCAGAATCAGAATCAGAATCAGAATGAGTTTTTATTGCCAGGTATGTTTACACATAAGAGGAATTTGTTTTCGTGACAGAAGTTTCCACGGGGTAACAGAATGACAGTGACAGAACAAAACCAAAAAAAAATAGTCGTAAATAAGATACAAATATACAATTCGCAATTGTGTACAGGTATATTATGTGCAAATTGAATTGTAGACTGAGTGTGTGTGTTAGATAATAAGTGTATGAGTGAATAAATAGTGTTGTGTGTTCCACAGTTATTGTCAAGTGTTCATGAGATGGATGGCCTGTGGGAAGAAACTGTTCCTGTGTCTGGTCGTCCTGGTGCTCAGAGCTCTGTAGCGTCAACAAGATGGCAACAGTTCAAAGAGTGAGTGTACTGGATGTGAGGGGTCCAGAGTGATTCTGCCATCCCTTTTGCTCACTCTGGATGAGTACAGTTCTTGGAGAGTAGGGAGGTTTGTACCAATGATTCGCTCAGCAGTCCGACTACCCTCTGAAGTCTCTGAGGTCAGATTTGGTAGCTGAGCAGAACCAGACAGTTATAGAAGTGCAGAGGACAGATTCAATAATGGCGGAGTAGAACTGTTTCAGCAGCTTCTGTGGCAGGTTGAATTTCCTCAGTTTGGCGAAGGAAGTACAACCTCTGCTGGTCCTTTTTTTTTTTCACAATGGAGTCTATGTGAGTGTCCCACTTCAGTTCCTGAGAGATTGTGGTGCCCAGGAACCTGAATGACTCTACTGCAGTCACAGTGCTGTCCATGATTGTGAGTGGGGGGAGTGCAGAGGGGTTTTTCCTGAAGTCCACGATCATCTCCACAGTTTTAAGCGTGTTGAGCCAGGTTGTTAAGACTCCACCAGACAGCAAGCACTTTACCATCCTGTCTGTAAGCAGACTCGTCTTCACCGTCCTGAATGATGCCGATGAGTGTGGTGTCATCTGCAAACTTTAGGAGCTTGACAGATGGGTCTTTAGATGTGCAGTCGTTGGTGTACAGGGAGAAGTGCAGTGGAGAGAGAACACAACCCTGATGAGCTCCAAACCTGTCTTGGTCTTTTTTCAAACCTGCAGTAGAACTCGTTTAGATCATCTGCCAGTTGTTGATTCTCCACAGTACTGGGGGATGGTGTCTTGTAATTGGTGATTTCCTTTAGACTTTCCACACTGCTGCCGAGTCACTGGAAGTGAATTTAATCCTTATTTTTTCTGAATAATTTTTCTTTGCCACTCTGATCTCCTTTTCCCGTGTGTATTTAGCCTGTTTATACAAGACATTATCCCCCTTCCTGTGAGCTTCTTCTTTGGCCTGACGGAGCTGTCTGAGATTTGCAGTGAACCATGGTTTGTCGTTATTGTAAGTTAGATGAGTCCTGGTAGGAACGCACATATCTTCACAGAAACTGATATAAAATGTTACACTCTCTGTGAGCTCGTCCAGATCGGTGACAGCAGATTCAAAAACGCTCCAATCAGTGAAGTCAAAACAAGCTTGAAATCCTGCTCGGCTTCATTAACAAAACATATCCCCATCTTTTACAGTCCTTACTACAGTTTAGAGCTGATTTAGTTTCTTCGGCCTGTAGGTCGGTAATTAGATTAACCAAACAGTCAGGAGCCCCAAAGCTGCCTCGTGGGACAGAGTGCTATGCATTCTTTATTGTGGTGTAATAGTGATCCAATATATTACTGTCTCTGTGATGTGCTGTCTGTATTTTGGCAGAGATTTGCTTTATTTTATTTTGTGTTTGACTATTAAAACAAAAAAATATTTGTTGTTTGTTTCAATAAATTTTGTTAATTTAAAAATACAGTGGTTAAAACATTTTTTCTATTGCTCTTTGTTTTAAAAAAGGTTATAAAACTGTCAAACAGTTATCGATACCGAACAGTATGAAACATCATATAGTTGATACATTTTTTAGCTATATCGCCCAGCCCTAGTCCTTACTACCTTTCTGGATCTTGTAAATGTCAGTTGCATTGCTGTCTTTACAGGGTTAGAGAGCTCTCGGAATTCATCAAAAATATCTTAATTTGTGTTCCTGAGATGAACGAAGGTCTTACGGTTTGAATTACAGGGTTAGTAATTAATGACATAATTTTCATTTTAGGGTGAACTAACCCTTTAGCAATTAGCATGAACCCAGTTTAACAGCTAGATGGATCACAACAGGACAAAGACTATTGCACTCTAATTGTTTTGAACTTGACACGTCGTTCAGTCTACTGTTTGTAATGCCTGATCAAACAACATTGTTCGTGTAAAACATAGTAGCTTAGAATAACGTCAAAATGCGGTCACACTTACCGTGTACGTAGCAAATTTTTATTGTTATTTCTTTTTTACTCCACACGATTTTATGTGAAGGCGAAATATTTCCCATCCAGATTTCATACAAATTTGCCACGTTGACCAACACAAAATTGAAAATGTGAGCTGTAAATTTAGGGCTGCATGATTAATCAAATGTGATTGTCATGCGTATCTTGTCAGTAAAGCCGGTTCTGTGATTAGTAGTAAATCTCCATCACCTTCTTTCAGATGCAGCAGCATTTACTAGACAGAGCTGTAGTTCACTGACAAGCTGAGATTCTGCCTAATCGCGATTTATCGCCTTTGCAATTTAATTTTGATTAATCGTGCAGCCCTACTGTACTTTATACATAGCTGCACTATTAACAATAAACAACGGACCTATTTTTGGTTATGAAATTTTGTTAACGTGACCACACCTTTAGTCGATTATTCCAATTGTGTAATCTGTTGGCCTATTGCAACGGTTCAGTTTAGCACATTGTAGACCAGATTGCTTTGACTGCCACATGCTAAACACATTAGCTTAGCTTGTATTTTTACACAGGGTAATACTGTAGACTAAGCTAACAGGCTAATCCACTAATTGTATGCTAAAACAGTACGTTAAATTATTAGTTTGCAAAATCGAATCTAATTAAAATACACAAAGACAAGTTGATTTAAAATTGATTTTAAACCATTGTACTGTGAAAGAGAGCTCAGTTCGGCACTTCGAACACAGAATTCAGCCCTCTTTCACATCTCCTTGCATTTGAATGGACGAATATACTCAAATTATGTCAAAATAGCCGTCTCAGCAAGTATTCCCATAAACACAGTCAGTTACGTCTTACATGAAGTGAACGTGAACAGAAAGCATTCAGATATGTAACAGTATATTGGATCCGTGCATTAGGTCTTAAAGTGACAGCAGCTATACCTGCTGCTGTCGGTGTCAGTTACCTTAATCAAACAATAAAACACAAACAACTTTAACAAAGATTAATCTATATTTAATTTCTACAATAAACACTTAAATGTAGACATTTGTTCCCCCCCCCTCCACACACATTTTTACTTATCTGAAAAATGATCTGATCCGTGACTGAAACACCATAATATGATCCGAACTGTGAGTTTTGTGATACATTGCACCGCTAGCCAATAGAGTGCAACAGTCGTTGTAAAAATGTGTTCAACAGCAGATTTCCAGGTGAAGACTGCATCACCCATGATTCTGTAAAGAAGTATCCACCAATCAGAGAACAGAAGCTAGCAAATCGCTCCAAATTAACTCTTTAGTGCCCTCCCCACTTTCATGAAGTAATGCGAGTGACGTAATGGAGTCAATAGTTTAATCAATCAATAGTTGTTTTTTTCCTCAGTATTTTTCTCCATCGTTTTTAATTTGATGATGTTATTAACATTGCTTCATGGGATTGTAGTCCTTTTCCTCAATAAAGCCATTGAATACAGTCCTGTACCTTTGTCTTTTTGTCTGATTTTAAAATACATTTTTGCTTCATGTAATATAGTAGTTCTCCTCATAGCTGGTTGGTTTGGTTCATGGCTGATAACTCTTTAATGAAGACTTTTTTTAAATCCCTATGGGGAAAATGAATGGGGAAAACACATCCGGAACCAAAGTTGCTGAAAAAATGCACTATGGAAATGCTTTGGGCTCTCAGATGACTTGGGACATCCCCAGTCAGCTTGTTGGTTGTTGTTGGATTAGCCGACCGTTTTGGCTCATTCCACATCAGCGGTGTAGCATACGGTCTGGACCGACTCGAGAGAGCAATCCTGCATTAGATGCCCACAGATGCATGATTGTGGCACACGTCACGTCTCTGATGCCTAATCCCAGAAGCATTATGGGTGACAAATGGTGCCATTGCTTGTCATTCTGAGCGGTGACTGATTGTTTGTCTATGTCATGCACAAACCTGCTTTCGTGGGACGTGATTCCTCCGTGGGTTGCTGTTGTGCTTGAGACAGGAGGAGAGTTTGGAGTGAAGCAGGTCTGTCTGGTATTAAGAGGATTTAGATCAATGAGCCTCCACCAGACTGACTGAGAAAAGTGAAGGTCATGTTTTTTTAGACATACTCGTGGGATATGGGGTTTGCTCTAAGAAACACAATAGGCTCCTGGGAAAAATATTGCTCTGGTTATTCTTTGTGCTGGAACGGAGCCATCTTTTCTGGCTGTGTAAAGTTTGTACGGTGTGATTTTCTGACCGGTAAGTGATTCTCACAGTTGTTTTATAGTATGTGAACCCTACCAGAAGATTCCCAAACACAACTCTCATGGGGCATTCACGGTGACAAAGCGACCACAAGCCATTTGTTTTTAGTGAGATTCTGAGCTCTGGTTAGCATTAGCATTAGCCACTGATAGATGCTGTAACTGCACCTTAAAGCATGAAATAAGCCCTACTAGTAGATGATGTAGCTGCACCTTTATTCAAGAAAAAACATTTTCCATTGAAATAAAATAAATAAATAAATGAATTCAATTTCTATAAAAAAAAAAAATAATAGTTATTTATAGTGTGAGGCATGAAGGGATGAGCTAGGACTCAATTGCAGGGAATTAGGGCTTTTTAGTAATAACAAAATAAACCAAACCAAACCAAACCAAACCGAAACTACCCCGTAGGGGAAACTGACTAACAAGGCAGGACAGGACACAAGGCACACACAACATTCGACGACAAACTCGCACAGGACTGCAAACACAACGAGAATACATAGGGAGCAAATGAGGATGTAACTAGGGAAACACAGGTGGGGCAAATTAAGCAATAATCAGGTAACAAGATGGGTGAGGTCAAGACAATTGACATGTGAGCACATGGCACACAGGAAACAAAGACAAAATCCATGTGCTCACACAAAACAAAAAATCAAGCACAAGCACATGGCCAGCAAAACAAAAATCACAAGCCATGTGCTAGAACAAAAAGACACGAACACGCAGCTAATGAGAATACTCATAAAGCCGTGTGTTCACACAAGACATGACAACATGAAAGCACGCAGCCAATGAAAATCACAAGCTGCGTACTACACAGCACAATATTTAACATGAAAGCACGCAGCTCGACACGAGACACGAGGACAGAAGAGCGTACGGCCCGAGTGAACTTGAGACCGCACGCTCCCACAACAAAACAGAACATGGAGCGTGAGTGTCCGACCCCCGACACCAGACCGAAACTGAATCTGAACAAGACAAGTGTGCCGGGATCTGAACACCATGCTCCAAAATGAAACAAGGCATGCAGACAAGAGAGCGCATGGCTCGAGCACACTCAAAGCCGCACACTCACAAGAAAACAAGACAAGACGGGAGTGTCATGGCTCCGTCACAAAACCATGAATAAACTAGACCGACGTGACAGAACCCTGACAAATAGATTATTAAAACTAAATAAGATAATAATAATATAAATGTTTTTTTTTTTTTTGAAAAAAATTAAATAAATAACATTAATTTTCTATAAAAATTAAACATGAATTCTCCAACCAGTAAAGGGGTCATATGATTCTGCTAAAATAACATTATTTTGTGTACGGTGTAATTACCTGGGTTTATGCAGTTTAAGGGTCAAAAAAAACACCTTATTTCCACATCTGTCATTATTGTTTCTTCCTCTATGCCCTGCCTTTCTGAACTTCATCAGTCTAAAAAAGCGAGGTTGCTGTGATTGGCAGCTATCCAAGTTTGTTGTGATTGGCCGAATACCTCAAGCGTGAGATGTAAATGTTACGCCCCTCACATACTGTTTATGCCGTGTCCGGCCGGAGCGACGACAAAAACATTGAAACCATTACAAACGAGGAATTTGTTGCATCTAGTGGGGACATAATTAATGATTATAATGAATTATACTGTCTTTTTATGCATTGGTTGCATCGCGCTGCGTAAGCATAAAAACATGTCTGCTTTTTTGATCGGAGAAATGACAAACAATAAGCCCTACTCTATACTGCCCAAAAACTCCTTTAAATTTATAAAATATAAAAACTCTTTAATATAAAAAACGTACTTACAAGTCTGTGAGTCAGAACAGCCGGCACAGTCTACTCTCCCAGGATCAGGACACAGTCCACCATAAAATGTGCTGCACACACGAATATTTGGTTTGAATTGTTCTGGAACAGTGTTGTAAATGCAACTTTACTGATTTCTAGTCGTGTCCTCTTTTTTTGAAGGCCAAACAAAGTAGTTTCGCTTCACAACGAAACACAGCGTCACACACTGCGGGCTAGAGTGAGCAGATGCCGGGATAGAGTGAGCTGAGGCCGGACTAGAGTGAGCAGAGGCGGCGAATTCGACGAAGGAGCGTCCAGAGGGCTTGCACAAACCACATGTGACGACCTCCGGGGGGAGGCCAGTGGGCTGGACTCCGCTTCGTCCACGGTGAATGCTGATCCGGCGATCCACAGCGTGAAGTTTGAAGTATTTCCTCAGCGACCAGCAAGAATCAGCTCCAGGCATGACGAAGGCAGATATCGTCATCTTTTGGAAGACCAAACAAAGTAGTTTCGGTTTCACAACGAAGCACACAGCGCCTTCACGACATGGCGGCGGCAGCAACAATACTACAGCGAGAATAAAAGTTACGCCTTCTTTCTTTGCGTGAACATTTGGGCGGCGTTATGCAAATCTTCCCACATAGTGAGGTAGATATGTGTGGGCGTGTTAGAACGAGCTGTTTTAGGTATGTGTGGCTGACTCTTACCTTTTATAAAGAATATCTCTTTAGTATTTGAGACTTTTAGTCTTTTGCAATCTTTACAGATCTTCTTTATGCACCAAGAGCTTGTAACACTCCAAAGAGAAAGGAAAAATTGAAATCGCATCATATGACCCCTTTAAGACATTCATTTTCTTAGCATAGGTTGGTATTTATAGCAAAAATCCAACAATGATGCGACAGGCTGATGTCATTGTGCCCCTATAGGCTGTGCAACATTAATCTGAGGAGCGGGTCTCTGTCTCTCCGTCTTCCCAAATACAGGTCATTAGCAGCAGTTCTGGGAAGCAGGAGGGTTTCCATTAATGCATTAATGAGAGCGTTTGATTACTATCATCAATCAATATGAGGCCATGTGACATCATAAAGGACACCGATGAGTGATCGCTTGAGAGATCAATTGATGGAGACATAAAACAGCACCACACACAACAACTAATCCAGTTGATGTATGGCATTTCTCACTATTCATGTTGGAGTAGATTCAAATCTTGAGTATATTGAATGACATAGTTCTGGCTTTTACTTGTTTCGTGCAATTAAACTCAAAGTGCGAATTGACATAAGTCAATGAAGTCCTGTGAACATTGACCTCTTGTGTATCTTTATTTGCAAAGTGTCTGTTCTGTTGAATACTTTAATTTAGTTTAATTTAATTTAATTTATTTATTTTGTTTTATTAAAAAAAAAACTAGAAAAACTCCAACAGCATTTGTTTGCAATTACTCTTGGTTTACCTTTATGTATATGTAAGTGTGGCTTGAGCGTCCAAATAAATAAAGGCCTCTGCATGAACCAGAGGAGGACATGAACTTGCATGTTCAGAAGGTCAGTCCTGCCCCTCCAAGTCACACCATAGAGCTCTATAAGAAATGCATAAGTAGGTTCTTAAATCAGATTCAGAACTGTGGCCTTTCTCTTTTGTGAGAAAGACGTGTTTTGGGATAAATATTACTGAAAGAGCAAATGTGAATCTCTATACGGTCACTGGTATCTTGTATAACCACATACAATTTCATAAAAACACCCAAATGTGAACTTTTGAAGGACCGTTGAGTTGAATTCTAATTCATTATTGAATCAGTCCATTTCATTCACAAAATATTCAGTCTGATTTGCGAACTGGATCACTGAAAAGAATTGTTTGCGCTTTTCAAATTCAACTCACTGAGTCAATGATTCACTGATCTGGTCTCAATGGTTCTTGAGTTAATCGCTGACTGGAGAGTAGATTCTCATTGAACACAAAGCTATTATATGACTTCACGAGACTTGATTTTGTTAGTAATCATTGCACTTTTATAGCTATGAATCAAGCGCGCAGGAGATATTACATAAGGATTATATAAATGTTGAAGACAGCTGCCATATTTACCCATGAAGGCGATTGAGTTTAATCAAAACCTCCCCATACAAATCCCTGTGGTTTAAACAAGAATGGCACTCCATGAAAATACAGTATGTTCTGCTTGCTGGTGTTTATTTATAGCCGTGGAATCGCAGGGTTAATCTCTGTGGCCTAGTTTGTGGGCTGGTACCGAGGATAAAAGCTCACAGCACAAATGAGAGACTGACTCACTGAATTCAACAGGGTATGCAATAAAACAGCTGCAAGAATCGAATCAAAGTGCATGTTATTGATGTTTATATCATTCCGTGTGGTTGCATGTATGTGTAGAAACAGAAACTATTTTCAGACTGTTTCTGTACGTCGGCAACTTTAATTCCCCTTAACAGAAATTTAGGGCGGGTGTGACATGTTAAGGAGAGGAATAAATGTGGTCTAAGATCACTATGTGTTCAATGCTTTCAAACCTGCTGTTAAAGTGGTCAAATCATTCACTTTTGAATCATTTTATGGTTTTCCTGAACATTATAAGCCCATTTATGCAACTTTTCTTCTGGGACACAAAAGAAGATATGTTCAAAAATGTCTCAGTGTTTGGACATTGTTTGGATATTGTTCTTTCTCATAACTTCATACAGATATATAAGAAAGTCATGGAGGTGTGGAACAAACATGAAGGCTAGTAAATGATGACAGAATGTTCTTCTGCTTGAGCTAACCTTTTGTTATGATTGGCTAACCTAAAAATTATTTCCATTCCAATTCTGACATCCAAAGGCACAATTTTTTTTCTCTTATTCCAATATAGTTAGCACTGCTTCACCCAAGTCTTCAAATGGTGACAAAATTTGTGTAAATGCAAAAGAGAGAAATGTTTCCGATAATATAAATATGCGGTTTTGTCATATAATTTCGTTAGGTGGAATTAATTACATATTTAAGGTGTGTTGTTACATTAGGGAAATTTTAGCGAAATTTCAGTGAAAATTTTGGCACGAAAAGATCCATTGTCTATTGTCAGTAGAACAGCGATATATATGAATATTTTCAAATCTTCACATTTTCAGATGTTTCAAAACTTTCCTGAATTTCGTCGAAGTAACGGGTAAATGTGACCCACTTTTTAAGTCGTCGTAACTATGATGTTCATTACACAAACAAATGACTCTCATGAACTGGTTCTTTCGAATGAATCGGTCAAAAGAGTTCACGAAGCGGTAAGTAAATAAATAGTATTTTAAAAATCATTCAGATATTTCAGAAAAATATCATTGGTCATTGTTTAGCATATTGAGGTTGAAGCATAATGTTTCTTAAATTGAAATTGAATGAATTAATTTGTTTGTTTGTTCGTCCGGTCTATCGTTCGTTCATTCATAGCAGAGTTATAAATTATTCTTACAAAAAAGTGTGACGTTTATATGACTACATGTAACATTTATATAAACTAATAATAATAATTAATAATGCATTTTATTGCACTTTTCTCATAAAAAGCACTACATAAAAAAAATAAAACTATGCTTACATCAAAATATGCTACATTTAATTATGTAATTATCTACATAAATTGTATTACGCAATATATTAGATTTGCCTTATGCTAAAACATTTTATGAGATATTTTTGATACATTTATGCGATATATTTTTACTATATGAAATGTATTTATATATGTATATATATATAGAAATATTATATATATCTAATATATTGTGACGGACGTCGGCTGCTACCCTAATAGCAGAATCAGCCCGTCCCTAATCGCGCCCTTAGCCCAGGCTCCCGACGGGAGTGGTGCGTGAGAGAGGAGGGAGAGACTGATAGCCAGGGCTGCGGAGTGGATGGGGGGCACACCGGAAAGAATGGGATCATCACCGACGCGTTTAATGCCGGAGCGCGCTTTCACGTGCATGCCCGTGTGTCATCGTGGTCCAGGAAGGGTTGTAGAGGACACAGTGCAGCAGTGTCGTGACTACCGGACTGTTGTCAGGGACGAGAAACGCACCCGTTACACGGCGTTCAGGCAGGATGCGGGCGTCTAGTCCTTCAACTGCCGTGGTCAGAGAGAGGACGAGCCGCTGAAAGAAGCCGCCGCCCCTCGCGCCCCGGAGCGGAGAGGGGAGCGCGTGCGGCCGCCGGAATCCGCCCCTTACCTGGACCCTTCCTTTCTGACCACTGCCCGTCTCTGCACGAACCCCGCAGCACGACGAGGACAACAGATCCCCTGTTTATTTTGGACACTTTGTTCCCGTTTCTGGACACTTTGTTGATTTTCTCGGTTTATCTCTGAGGCTGACGCCACAAACTGTGTTGGCGTTTGGTGATCCTCCAAATATATATATAAGATATATATATATATATATATTAGTTATGGGAACTAAACATAAACCCAAACAAGCCCCCTTTTTTTTTTATGTTGTTGTTGTTGTTTTTTTTGTTTCTTTTGGAGCTGTCCTTTGTCACAACCTTGAAGATAGAAGCTGAGCTACTTTTGCAGCTTTGTTTAGATTTTGAATGTTGGCATATATCTACAAATGCCTTTTTTAAAATCGTTTTTGCATGATATGACTCCTGTAGGAAAGGCCTTGAAATTGCATCATCAACCACTTCACACTTTCTCAGCAAGACGCCAACCATTCCTCCTGAACCCGAGGTCAGTTCCCGAAACGACTGTTAGATAAACTACAGAACTGATGGGCTGACCGAGTTCACCTCAGCTGTGATGGTCAGGAACATTTTCTCCTTTTTCATGAAGTTTCTCCACTTCATGAAAGCGAATAAATTTCCCTCCAGTACTTCAACCGCAAGGTGCCTTTATTCCTTTAGTCTCTGTGGTGTGTGCAAATGCGCTGTGTAACAGAATTGTGCTTCTGATCTTCTCATATTGATCGCATTTAGAGAATTCGCAGAGGGAGAGAAAATGAATCAATTTCGAGCCAACAGCAAGGAATAAACAATAACTCCCAGTTCTCTTCTGTCTGCTCCAGTCTAATGTCTTCTGACAGACACCAAATACCGGGAATAAAATATGCTGGGTTGAAAGTGTAGCCGGCTGTCTAATGTGAATATGTCGGTTCTATTTGTCGGGCTTAAAGAGCTTTAACTGACATCGGTGAGAGCTGGCGTTCTCGGTATTGCGCGTGGTCATCCGTGCTTTAGCGTGCTAACTGATGCTAATGGTTTGTGACGCGGCCCATCAGAAGTATCTGAAGCGAGCGCCGTGAGCACGTTCTGAAACGATTCGATTTTTCTACTGGGCTGGAAAATGTTCTGGTTTTCCTGCCTTTCGCTGCAGGCTTGTAACACCTCTGATGGTCTGCGCTGTGTTGTTGTGGTTTTTGGGGAGCCTGTGGATGCTGTGTGGAACAATGTGCCAGAACACCGGTCATCTAAACTGCTGTCGTGTTTTATTAATGCTCAACTCCCCGTGGATCAGACTGTGGCAGGTCGGTCCAGCTGAGGTCACACGGCAGTGGTCAGGACAGGATTAGATGCTCTGACGGATCTTCAGCGGTTTGGGGACTCAATCCCTGGTGTGGTTCTGCTGTAAATCTCATAATAGTTCAGAAACTGGTGTTTTTTTAAAGACTGTGGATATTGTATTTTCGTCCAGGAACACACGGGCTCCCTGCTGAAGAGACGAGCGCAGCTGGTGAGCAGCATGTTGGGTTTTGGATGCTGGTGTCAGCATGCGTTTCTGCCAGTGTTTGGGAAGCTACTTTGAAACTTTAACTTTCCGAACTACAAGCTTCTCAAAATGTTACACTACAGTCAACTGTACAATATTAGCCTTTCAGTAGATCCACACGTGCAGACATTTGAGTGTTTGTATTATCGACATTACTATCTATCTATTATCTACCACTGGACAATATCATCATTAATATGTAACAAATCAGCTCATGGGAAATATGAATAATTAACCATAACTAGTTATAATTAATTATGAATATTTTAGATCCGCTGTAGATATTTAGCTGACCTCTCAGGGTCAACTGTCTTGTCAATTCTAAGAACGTTAATTTCCTGGTAAGGGAAATAACTTCCTTACTGTACAAAAAGCTTGTAGCATAAATCTGCATGAATAAGTGAATCCAGTTATGAGCAAACAATGAACAAAGTCAAGTGTGATACAAGTAAGGTTTTATTAACTACATAAAAACTTAAACTAGTCCAACATACTACATAAAAACATAAACTGGTCTAACACACACACACAAACACTAAACCTGGCTAAACTATAACAGACACACACACACATACGTTGGTAAGGAAAGGGTTAAAGCTTAATCAGTACAGAAAAGAACATAAGGAATGAAAATTTATGGAAACCATGTTGCTATCAGCGATCTACAACGGGGAAACGTCAGATTTCTGAGTCAACACACACCGTTGTAAAAGGGTAATGATACTTAATGTATCCAAGTAATAAGACTAAGTTGCTACTTGCGGTCTGTCTGTCGGAAAGAGATTCTGATGCAATATAAGGCCAAGATCTTGCTGAAGTTGGTTGATTGAGAAAGAACCAGTTTGCATCAGAGTAACTTGATGAATGGAAAGGACAAGCCCGAAACCTGGACGAACTTGGATGTTCTGGAGGGTGGAAATCACATCTTATCGAAACCTCGCAGGCCCACGGAATGGGAGGGTCTGGAGCAGGGCCTTTAAGGTCGGAGAAGATCTCCGCCTTTCAAGATGGGGTTGTCCAATGAGAAAGGCAGAAATTCAGAGCGGGAGGTTGCAATTGCTGGAGGGGTTTACGACCCTTTGTCTCTAAGCGTGGTAATTTGCAAATGGACTTGAATCGGAATTACTAAAAGTTCTCAGGTCCCTAATATATATTGCCTATGTACCATTATATAATATACACGCTTGTTTCGATCTTAAGAAGGCGAATTCATAGATACTAAGTAAGGTAGGATTACATATAGTGAAAGGATGACAGGAGTGTGTTTCGATTATAAACCTGCATCACAGTATACAATTTCAAAGACAAAATACACGATGACAATAATATACCCAATGGCCTGAAGGATCATGTGTGTTCATTCAAAAAAAGGTTTCCCTATGAATTAATTAGTATAAAAGTCAATTTCTACACTGCCTCTTGACCTGGGACATGCAGGGATTTTCCCTGCTATGCATTCTTTTGGCCAATAAACCCAGTGATATCAGCGGTGGTTGCCATGGAACCAGGGGCCTGCGCGGCTTCCTGGGGTGTTACGCATTTAGGGGGGAAACACACACGGGTTCATCGGTCCTCATATGGCTTGTAACTGAGGGGTGGTACAGCGTATTTGGTTAATATAGCTAACAAATATATTTGTGTGTTTGATTGGTCAGCCGCACATATATCTATCTATCTATCCATCCATCTGTAATCTATCTATCTATATATCTATCTATCTAGCTGTCTATCTATCTATCTATCTATCTATCTTCTATCTATCTATCTATCTATCTAGTTATCTATCTATCTATCTATCTATCTATCTATCTATCTATCTATCTATCTATCTATCTATCTAGTCTGTCTGTCTGTCTGTCTGTCTAGGTGATATGGCAAAACAACCCTCATTGTATTATAGAATGTTTGACAGATGCAAGATATGTATTTATTTGTTTGCATTTAACTACTTGAAATGCAACTACAACATGATTCAAGTAACATTTTCTTTATTAACCATCTGGTTAAAGAAAGTTTTATTCCAAGTGCAGCACACATGAACTTGTTAAACAAAACAAATCAATTGTTAAGTATCTTTGCAGAAAAGATGTATGAAATATGAAGGCACATATTGTACAAACTTGTCTTAAACATATCCTATAATATATTTTCAGAATGGTAAAAATGAGCCTCTAAATGTCAAGGCTATTCAAATTCAAAATGACTAAAATTATAATACCAGTAGACTTGTTATTAACATTAAATATCGTGTTTAAAAATAAATCAAATTAAATAAAAAAAACAGCAGCTTTCAGCCTGTAAGCATCATGCAAACATGAAATATCAGACATACAGTAGTGGTTCTTTTCAGGTTTTTCATTCCATTGCGCTAATTTTCCATTGTTTTTCTGTAAATGTGTTTGATTAACATGTTTAACATTTGCATTGGAGTCTTATGCAGCGTCTCATGTTTGAAACGGCATTCTAAAAATATGGCGCTCAAGTTAAAAGAAGTTCAACTGATGTCTCATAACCTTGTGTTTTTTCCCCATTCCACCGCCATCATTGTCAACGAAAAAATGTATTCTGTTCTGTTACGTTACGGTCCTTCATAGAGCGCGCTCTCATCGTGAGTAATTTATCGCGTGTGCCGTCATGCGAATTAAAAAAAAACAAATTGTGGCAAAACATTAAATTCATTTTTTTATTCCAATTTTTATACACTTCAGCAGTGTGTCAGAAAGTAATCTTCAGGTCTTCCATGTTTCTTCTTCCCAGTTTAAAGGTCAGGCGAATCTCCACGTCTTTGAGGACTGGTGTGGCTCCTCAGTCGCTCAGCTCAGGAAGAACCTGCATTTTCCTCTCTACCCCCATGTGAGTATCAACAGAAACACAATCACCTTCTGCTCCAAAATCTGAGACTACTTCTATTTAGCATTTTTAGTGGCATATCATATTATTAGCATAACAATTTCAGAATGCATTAGCATTTGCTGACAGCAGCACTCAATTTGACATGGACAAAACCTCATGATCACGTTCTCCAGAAATGATCCGAAGAACATCTCGTGCTTTAATGGAAGAAATCCCAAACGTCCAGGTTTACATGAAGGTCTCAGACATTTGGTCAGTTGGATGTGTCTGTTTGTTATTTTCTTGAGAGTGTGTGCATGTCTGTGCTTCTCTGTGTCTTTCATAATTCAAAACTCCCACAGACTAGATCTCACGTTCATGTATTCTCGGGTGATGTAGAGATGAAATTGGTTTATCTATTGTCCTGGAGCAGCTATAACTCAGACTCCCGTCTCGAGAGACGTGTGTGCTCTGCTCACATAAACATCAGGAGTTTGTAGGGAAAAATAGTGGAAGATGATGTCCTGCTTATATACTGAAAATTGTGCGTAATTATGTTTTCTGAGATAATTAATAGCAAAACTGGTGTGGATTTACTGATGTGCAGTGCTTTGGGATATTAAAAATGAATCTTTAATTCAAATCTTGAAACAGTTTGAACTCTTTTTGATTGGCCCCGTGGCCGGTTTTTACTGCAGGAAGCTTTAAAGAGGACAATTTGTTTTTAGATGAGCGAGCTAATTATTAATATAAACACATGAATTACTGAATATCTGTTTAGCTTGTATGATTTATGAGATGGAGGATACTGTTATGATGGAGTTGAGCTAAATGGAAAGACAAATAGTGAAATCTGGAATTATAATTATGACAATCTTGTATAAAAAATTTATAAAATTCAGATGTGAGTTATTGGTACGGTAAACTTTAGTAGGGATATTCGAGCGTGTTGTTTTGGTTTGATGACAGCTGTCGTGCTGATATGAGAAAAACATAATTGAGTTTTAGAGTAATGTGACAGCGCTGTGTTTGGTTAGATTAAAACACAAGCCCACGTCTTTCACAACAGTGGCCGTAAATTTGCATGGGGAGCCCACTGAAGCGTAACTGAAACGGTGGAAAGTAAATATTAGCAGAAAGACGAGTAAACAAGCAGCTATGTGATCGTTGGGAGGAATGTGCTCTTTAGAAGAACTTGGTGTGTTACACTCAGTTGGACGAAATGAGAAATTAATTTGTGTATTGTAAAATAAATATAAGTAAAATATATGAGTTTATTGTTGGCTTAAAAATTATAAGATTATATATTATAGTTTTGATAATGAATTATGAATTATTTGGATTTATTATTATCATTATTATTGTTGTTAATGCATTACCTTTATTTTGGAGCAACACAACAAGTTCTTAATTTATCGCCCATGGAATCATTTTATTTTATTATATTATTATTATTTATATTACAATAATAATTTATTATAATATTATATGATTATTATGATTATTATTCATTACTTTTTATTTTGGGTCACCATGGAAATCATTTTATTTATTCTTATTCTTAGTTGTGATCACCATGAAAATATTTTATTTATTTATGTATTTATTTATTAATTCAATTATTCATTAATTTGCCATATTTGCCATTGAGCTGTGCTCACTTTGTCTTTTTTCATTATGTAAAGTTTACTTTGTAAAATGTTTAAATGGTCTTGCCCCTATGCACTTATGTAAATTTTTTGAGAGATTGTAGGGGATCAGTAGATCCACTAGAGCGGCTTCTAGTGGAAACTGTAAAGTTATACATTGCAAAACATAATTTGCTCAGACTGTTCTCTCAGTGAAAGGTGTAAACTTGTAGTCTTGTTTAGTGTACTTATATTATAAATTTGTGTACTATGTCAGACTTGTGTTTGTTGTGTTTTCCTCCCCCAGGTCTCCCTGCGTTTCCTTATGCCAATTTGGTTCGTCTGTTTATGTTCCTATTATGTTTCATTAGTTCCAGGTGTTTCTCGTCATGTCTTGTGTATTAAAAGTGTTTCCGGTTCGTTGTTCTTGGTCTGGTATTGTTTGTGTGTCAACCTCATCTGCTACATGTGTTTTCCTGGTTTCCTTGATGTTATTAAAGTCGCCTTGTTGATGTACTCACATTCTCCCGTTCCGCGATCCGCGCTCACTACATAATGATGTTCCCCATGACGAATACCGGGACCCAAAAGAAACCGTACGCGGCGCCCCTTCTCAGGCCCGCGGCGTGCTCCCGCCGTGCCGGACGCAGCGGACCCAAGCCTGCCGGCGGCCCTATTCACCTGTAACCAAAAGAGGTGGATGAGGAGAAAAAGATGGCTCACGGTCCTCTTCCTTGCCCGAGAGCGCCCCCAGAGCTCGCTCCAGTGTCGGCTACAGCCACGGAGTTCACTCCCGTATCAGCTTTATCCCCTGCAAGAGTCGAGAGAGGCTCTAGTCCGACCGCGTCAAGATGGGGCTTGTCGGGCCAGTCCCCTCATTTAGCCCACGGGGGTCTGTTCCGAGGTTTAGCCCAGAGGGCTTCCATGCACGAGTTAGCCAGGAGAGGGTCCCAGTGCAAAGTTTAGCCAGTGAAAGGTCATGTACCGAGTTTAGGCCAGTGAGGGCTCATGTCCCAGAGTTTAGCCCAGAGAGGGTCCTAGTCCCCGAGTTCAGCCCAGAGAGGGTTGCAGTCCCAGAGTTTAGTCCAGAGAGGGTTCCAGTCCCCGAGTTTAGCCCAAGGAGGGCTCCAGTCCACATGTCCTACTCAAGGAGTGCTCCAGTTTCCACATCCAGTCCAAGGAGTGCTCCAGTCCACAAGTCAAGCCCAGGGAGGGCCACAGTTCCCAAGTTAGGCCTACGGAGGGCCTCTAAAGACTACATTCTCCCCAAGGATTTTTTTTTTGGGGGGGAGGGGGTAGTAGGGGTCCATCCGTGGAGGCCGGGCCGAGTGCCAAGGTCAGGCTCCCTGAGCTCCCTTTTCTGCCATGGCCTCCTGAACTGTCTGTTCTGCCATGGCCTCCTGAACTGTCTGTTCTGCCATGGCCTCCTGAACTGTCTGATCTGCCATGGCTCCCTGGACTGCCTGATCCGTCATGGGTCCCGGAACGGGTACCGCTCTGGAGCCCTGCCATCCTGTGTCTGTCTGAGGGGCCTCCAGAGCGCCCACCCCCACCCTCCCCGTTGGGATGGTGGGTCTCCTGGAGGGGGAGTAAATGTCAAAATGTGTCCCGTTGTGTTGTGTTTTCCTCCACAGTCTCCCTCGTGTTTCCTTATTGCCCAATTTGGGTCTCCTGTTTCCGGTCCTCCTATTATGTGTCATTAGTTCCAGGTGTCAGGTCGTGTGGATTTAAAGTGTGTCGGTCCGTGGTCTCGGTCCGGTAGTGTTATGTCAACCTCCTCTGCTACGTTTTTTCCTGGTTTCCTGATGTTATTAAAGTCTCCTTGTTGTGTACTCCACGTCTCTTTGTTCCTCCGCTCGCGCTCCCTTTAAGTAGCGATGTGCCAAATACTTGTTGTTTTGGGAACTGGAATCTAAAAGCCCTCCTAGGGACAAGTGTTGCAAATTAGCTTCGGCTACAAGCACTGTGGTACATGCATGGGATGATTGTTTTTTCTTTTTTTATCTATGTTTATTGTATCTGTCCCTAACAATTAAAACATTAAATAAAATAAAATAATTACAATATTTTTAAATGTATTTTTTTTCATTACTTTTATTTTGCTATGACATGACCATGGCACAATTCTGATGTCATTTAACTCACCCATTTTTTCGGTGAAGTATTCCTTTGATTTATGGCAAACTGCAGTTTTTGTTTATTATTATAGGGTTTTGGAAGGTATGTCTGCAAACCTCCAGCGTTCTCTCCTCATGTGGGTGGTTGAATTTAATTGAAAGCCCCAAAAGGTTGTAATGGGTGGAATTATACAGTTGGCTTTTCCTGCTCTGTCTTTGTGAATTCTGTTTAGTTCAGACCACCTACACAGTCATCCCACCTCCTCAACTTTACTTTGTCATGTATTTATATATTTCATTTTTGGTTCTTTTTTGGCAGGCCTGTTTTTATAGATCACAGATCAAGATGTCTGACAGAACTCACCCCAAATTAAAAGCACGTACAGCCAATACTGTGAAAATACTTACACTGTTCCGGAAAGCCTTCTCTCTGTCCCTCCGCTTCTTTATCTCCATCTGTCTTTCCCTGTGATTTTTGTAAACAGATGACAGATATCTGAGATTCTGGTCTCACACACATTGTTATGTGTGTCTGTTTAGCATTTATGGCAGGGTGAGATTGGACAGACAGAGCAGGAACGGCTTCAGAACTCACAGAGGTGTTTTATTTGAAATAAAATGAGCCCCATTATGTCTCAGTGATTGAGTTTTATAAGATATAAGACTTTTATAACAATTTTATGACAATCACATTAAAACTGACTTGAAAACTTTTTATGTCTTCATTATTCATAGTTGCTTTTTTATTATAAATTTGTGAAAATCTAAACATAGTGGAATAAATAAATGTGTTTTTTTTATTAATTAATTAATTAATTTATTTATTGTGTGTGTGTGTGAGTGTGAAATTATTTTGTTATTTTTGTTTTACTCATTATAGTTGTCTCTCTGGCATAATCTCCAACACAACCATCAATTTTATGCCTATTAATGATTTTTTAAACGTTAATTAACATGTTTAATAAGGTGGCAACAGTGTCAGCAAAAGATAAAATATTAAATCTGAAAATATGTGACGTGTGAAGAAAACAAAGTAAATATCATTTCGCAACAAAATATTTTGTGTCACTTCCAACCAAGCTGTGATTTTGTCAAATTATGCTAAATGTGTGTGAAACAACACAAAATATTAGCTTTAGCAAGGCTAAATTATTCCAGAGATGTTTAAAAAGTAAAAAAGTACTGTATTTTAGCACACCTACCGTGTCTGTCTTTGCTCATCCCCACCACATACTAATTTCATAATCATGCGTTTTATCTCTCCAGACGAGAACTGCTGTGAAGAAGTTGGCCGTGGCTCCAAAATGGAAGAACTATGGCCTGAGAATATTTGGATATATTCTACCTTACAAAGATGGTAAATGCTTGTTTATATTAACAAGGTGCAAATGGGTGCAAACCCTCACAATCACACACATACATGTTATCAAAGAATAAGAAAGTATATTCTATATGCAGGTGATTTTCAGTTTGCGGTTTCTTCCGATGATAACTCAGAGTTCTGGTTGAGTTCAGATGACAGTCCTCTCAACGCCCGTCTGCTGGCCTACGTGGGAAAGGTAAGTGATTTCTATTTCTATATAGTTAACGAAACTAATACAATGAACAGTTACTTTTAATAAAAGATTATATTTTAAAATTATATATATATATATAAGTACACAGACATAAATACTTAAATTATGTAGTATATTATGTAGTTATATTCCTTGCCCATGAACCTGGATTCAATTGTATAGGTTTTCAAGAATAAATCATCAGGGCCATCTGCATTAGTCACTGAATAACAGATTCCAGAGTCACTGTGGGCAGCGGCGTTTATTTCCTCAAATGGAGGACCTTGCTGTTACTGCATGGTGGATTTCATTTAGATTTATTCCCCAGAGGTCTCAGTACTTAGAAGTGAAGATTTGTATGATGTGAGGGAGCATTGGCTTTGTAAAACACAATTAGCGCCTCAGCCAGAAGCCTGTGAGAGTGCACAGGGAATGTGCGGTTTACTGGCGTATCGATTACGTCTGGCTCAGACAGGGCTTGGCGCTCACGCTCGCCAGCCAAGGACTCAATACCCTGTCACAGAGACGTCTGATCGATTGAAACACCAAGGCTTGGAGGCGTCTCTTCGTCTAAGAAAAGAATTGCAGCCTGTCCGGAATTCCGAGCGACTCCTTACGGAAGTGACAGACCTTTTCCAGTCACCTGTAGATGGGGAAATCCATCCAAGCTGAAGAAACAGAGAAACTCGTTGTATCTGTTTCCGTAAATATAGATGCTCAAATGTTTCGAGATTCGTCTGAAGGTTCATTTAGCAAAGATTCATTTCAATTTTGATGCGACGACTTGACAAATAGGGAATGAAGTGGCAGCAAAAGAGCTGAGAGGGAAGATAGACACGAAGAAGAAAGAGCAATATCTTGCTTCAGTATAATAGAGGTGTGACTCCATTGCTCCCGTACCCCCTTTCCATTTATTCAAGATTCCAGGGTCGAAGATAGACGAAATTAGTTTCTTCAATGTAATTCTGTGTTTGGGGAATGTTCACATGGCTCAAAAATAGACAGAAGAGCATAAAGGAGAGAGGAGCAGTGGGGTAATGCCAACAGAAATACCTCAGGCTCCTCTGAAAGATGAAAAATACAGCTGCCAGGTTATGCAAGGGATAGTTCACTCAAAAATACAATTTTGCAATCATTTACACTTTATTGTTCCAATCCTGTATGACTTTCTTTACTTTCAACGGTACAAAAAAATATACCGTGTCCAAGATGATAAATATCTTACATTGAAAAAGACGCAGAGGGGCTGTCAGTCTCCAGAAATGACAAAAACGGCTCCAGAAGTGCCACTATCACTATATTCCAAGTCTTCTGAGAGTGAACAAAAGCTTTGTGTGAGAAAGAGACTGACCTTTGAATAATTAGTTAAAAATCCACCTCGCTGAGACCATGTCACGCCGCAACATACGATAAATGGTACGTTTTCCACAAGTTTTGTCCTCTTAACATGGAAAAGATACGTTTATTGTGTGTCGCGACTTGTCTTGTTAGGACACGTTTTAGCGAGGGGAAGATTCTTCGAACCAGCCGCCATGGCGATGCACAAAAAGCAACAGTTGACTCTATTTTGGAACATACAAATTGCTTTTCTAGAGTCATATTACATTGTGTCTGGTTAGGAAACATGATAAAACTACATCTTTACAAACAATTGAATATAATGCACCATGGCAAGCAGTGTTGGGGAAAGTTACTTTTAAAAGTAATGCATTACAAATTGCATTACTCCATAAAAAGTAACAAATAGTTTTGTGTTAGTAACTAATAGTTTTGTGTTACTTTTTGGGGCTCTTTCACACCAAAAGTGGAATGAATAAGCCTCAGGCTGACGGTAGTGCCTCTGCACTTACTCCCAATTTCTCTTAACATGGGGACAGGAGAGGTGTCAGTGAATAATTCAGAAAACAAAGTAACTTAAGTTAACTCAGATATTTGGATATAAATGTAAAAGTAATGTGTTACTTTACTAGTTACTTGAAAAAGTAATCTGATTACGTTACTTGTAATGCATTACACCCAACACTGATGGCAACAACGACAACAACAGCATTGGTTCATCTGTCTTGTGATTGATTGTTGCTTGATGTGTCATATTTCAATATATAAACATTTTCACAAGCATTTTTCCTCTTAACATAGAAAACATGGATTAACATGAAAAAGATATGTTTATTGCGTGTTGCCGGCACATCTGGTTAGAAGGAGGGGAGAAATTTTTCTAACTAGCTGTGATGACGAAACGCAACAAGCGTTTGTAAATCATTGAGGTAAATCAATGTACCTTAATTTGGCTATGATTTGTGATTGATTTTGTTGCGTTTTGTACCTGTCGCATCTGGTGTGAACAGACATATTGATTGTCACCAGAGTTATATCGCATCGTATTTGGTTAGGAAATGGTGTAAAACTACTAATCTTTACGAACATTTCACGATAAGTTGCTTGTCTTATGATTGATTTTTGCTTGATGCGACATATTTGAATGTAGTAAACATGGCCTATGGGAACATTTTCATTTTTCGCAATTATAACTCGAGCAAGTTTTCAAGTCCTGATTATAACGTTAGCTACTAAGACAACGAACAGCAGCATTTTCATTGTTTTCATCTATACAGTGAAATTTAATGAAGTCCAAACATTCTTCAAAATACCTTATTTTGTGTTCTGCATAAGAAAGAACATCATGCAGGTTTAGAATGACACAAGGGAGTGAAGGTCTTCCAGAATTAATTTTTTTTTGGTGAACTATCCCTTTAAGAGTTTCACCCGATGGACAATAAAACAAGCATACAAAATCCCATAGACATACACTGAAAGGATGACTCCATCCATATCTGGAGACTACGAGTGGACTCTTTTGACTCATAACACATAAAACACCCTGAATACCCGATTATAAACTACACAACAATGCCCTGTAGCCAAAAAAAAATTCCATAAGCACCATTCACATTTTTCCCTTTAGCAGGTGGATGTTCTGTGGAGCTCATGCAGAAAATGAGTCATCAGTGTAAATATAAATCTTCTAGCTGTAAAGCATTATGGGTATCCCTCCCACTGTTTTGAATGGAAACGGTACTAGAGTGGAATAATCATGTGTGTCCGTCTCATTTTTAATGTTCTTATGTCTCCTTTGATGCATCTTTTCATTTGCAAAACATCTGTGAAAAGAAGTGTGCATAATTGTATTGAATGTGCACTTGTAGTGTACTTCAGATCTTAAAAGTCTGTTTTAAAGAAACTACTTTCAGATCATTTTAATGAAAAAGGCAATTTGAGTGTACTTATAGAGTTCAGTTTTTAACAGTTTCTTAACCCACTTGAGTAGATTTTGAAAAAGAGCATGTTGTGATAATGTCAAATTAAACATTTTACTGTAAAGAACATTTTAAATCATGTTTTAATCATTTTTTGTACTTTAAAGAAGTATAATTATTTTGACATGTTAAAGGGATAGTTCACCCAAAAATGAAAATTATGTCATTAATTACTCAACTCGTGTCATTCCAAACCCATAAGACCTTCTTTCATCTTCGGAACACAAATTAAGATATTTTTGTTGCATTCCGAGAGCTCTCTGACCCTCCATAGACAGCAAGGAACCTATTTTCCTACAGCAAGGACATTTTGAAGAGTATCACATACGTAAACACGCAGCCAGATCATTTCCATAATGACCAGCGCAGTCTACCAAGTGCAGCGCAAATTAGTGCCTGCTTTAAGACATTTTTTGGGGGCGTTGAATAATGGCACAAATATCAGTAATTTGACGAGCACAAACATTAGTAAATCGCGTTGCGTGATTCATTTTAATACTCTCCTCCCATAAATTTTGCGTCTGAAAGGGAATCTCCTACAAATGCATAAGGTCAGCCACAAAAATAACTGTGTCCACGCCTTTTCAGCGCTAATTTTTCACTGTGCGTCTTTAGTAAATCCAGACAGGACTATTTTAACGCCAAAAGACGGTTTGCGCTTGCGCAAGCTGTTAGTAAATCTGGCCCTAAGACCTGTCAGTACTTATTAAATTGCGCAGAGTGTGTTATACAGTATTACATTTAAAATTAATATGTATTTAAATGTCTAATTGCAGGTCAGCATTACAATATCTTTAAGTACCGACCAGTGTTGCGGGCAACACATTACAAGTAACGTCTCGGTTACGTATGTAACCCTGGGAACGGAGATGTTACGTCGACTGACGTTAGGGGTCGCATCGGGAGCCCAATCATCTCTGAGATTTAGAAGAAAGGGCCAATGAGAATTGGTGAGTGGACTTTGGCCTGCCAAGCCATCCCCGTACATACGAGTATATAAGATGGCGGCGTGCATCCACTCATTCAGGTTTGTGCTAAGGAGCCGAGATGCATCCCAGGATTCAGCACAGTTTGAGGTTGTGGCATGACGGATGTAACGTCTCCGTTCCCTACTCAGGGACCGAGGGTTACATACGTACGAGACGTTCCCTTTCAGTCAGTCACATTCGATGTTACATTGACCGACGTTAGGGGTCCCTATGGAAAATGCCACAACCCGAACCGTGTTACGTAATTTGCGAATGCAAATGTTGACAGGCAAGCATGGAGGGGGACAGCCTCCGCTCCAACTTTTCCTGCAAGAAGGAAAGCACCACACCACAACAGAGCAGCTCTGAGGGTCCTCTCAGCAGGAGGAACACCACTCAACGACTAGACCCCACTTCAATGCATAGGCCTGCCTCGTAGAGGGGGCTCTAGCTTGAGTGATAGAATCTATCACGGCCTGAGAAATGTCAGAGAGGTCTACCACGTCCCATTCAGAAGCCAGATGTGCAGGTTCCATAGATCGGGTCACGGGTGCCAGATCGTGGAAAGAAGGTCCTTCCTCAGGGGAACCCTCCAGGGAGGGGCTGTCGCAAGAAGCATGAGGTCGGCAAACCAGGTGCCGGTGGGCCAAAACGGCGCAACCAACAGGACCTGCTCCTCGTCCTCCCTGATCCTGCACAGGGTCTGTGCAAGGAGGCTCACTGGGGGGAAGGCATACTTGTGTAAACCCTGGGGCGAGCGCATCCGTGCAGAGGGGAGCCTCGGTCAGGGAACAAAACAGTCAGCAGTGGGAGGACTCTTGGGAAGCGAACAGGTCCACCTGGGCTTCCTCGAATCGACTCCAATTAAGCTGAACCACCTGAGGATGGAGACTCCATTCTCCGGGGAGGGTAAGCTGTCGTGAGAGCGCATCCGCTGCACGATTGAGCTCTCCCAGAACATGAACGGCACGCAGCGATTTGAGCCGAGTCTGACTCCAGAGGAGGAGATGGCGGGCGAGTTGCAACATGCAATGGGAGCGTACACCACCATGGTAGTTCATATATGCCATTGTCACTGTGTTGTCCATCCAGACAAGTACATGCTTGCCCTGCAGCAATGGTCAAAACCGGCGAAGAGCAAGCAGCACTGCTAGCAACTCGATGCAATTGATGTGCCACTGCTGTCAAGGTCCTGTCCAGGAGCCCGAAGCTGCATCCCCGTTGCATATGGCACCCCAGCCTGTCTTGGAGGCATCTGTGGTGACAACAACATGCCTCGACACCTGTTCTAAGGGCACCCCTGCCCATAGAAACGCAGGGTCTGACCAAGGACTGAAGAGGCGACAACAACCTTTGGTAATGCCGACCTGGAGAGTGCCACGGCGCCATGCCCATCTCGGGATCCGGCCGTGCAACCAAGAGAAACCATAGAACCATTGTCTCATACTGTAACAGGCCGAGCGGCTTTGTGGCTGCAGCGGCCATATGCCCCAGAAGCCTCTGAATAGTGCTAGAGAAACCGCTGTCTTGCCCCGAACAAAATTCAGGAAGTCAGCATGAATTGACGCCACACTCGTCGTTGAACCGAATCCAGATCCATACCGGAAAAGAGATGCTTGCACAGGGGAGAGCTTGCTTTCTCCCAGTTGACCCGAAACCCCAGCTGGCTGAGGTGCTGAAACACCAGATCCCTGTGCTTGCACAACAGATCTCGCAAGCAGAGCTATTACGTCAGTCGTCGAAGGTAGTTGAGGATCCGGAATGCCCTTCTCCCAAAGTGGGGTACAGGCACCTCTGCCAGTTTCATGAAAAAACGAAGGGAGACCGAAAGAGGGACAGCAAGGCGAAACCGGAGGACTTTGTACTGATATGGTCAAACCCTCAAAGGCAAACCGAAGAAACCGTCTCTGTGTCGAAGATAAGTAAAGACATGAAAGTAGTGTTCCTTCAGGCCGATAACTGCAAACCAATCATCGTGAGTAACAGCTCGAACCGAAAGAAAGAATGTGCTTCTGCATCAGCATCTTGAACGGAAGCCTGTGCAGGGATCGGTTCAAGACTCGCAGAGCCAGGATTGGCCGTAACCCACTGCTCTTCTTGGGTATGATGAAATAGGGACTGTAAAAACCCGAATTCATCTCGGCTGGAGGGACAGGCTCAATTGCGTAATCTACGCAACTCTGCACGCAGAGACAGAGCATCCTTGTCCGTTTGAAGATGTAAAAAAGGAAGCCCCTGAACTCGGGAGGGAGCCTGGCGAACGAATACGCATAGCCAGAGCCGGACCGTCGGATAAGCCAGCGGCCAGGCGGGCAGTGATACCACGAAACACAGCCCCTGTACAAGTAGAATCAACGGAGCGGTTACCGACGTCCACACGGATGGAGCAAGCTGTGGGAAGAAAGGTGGCTCAACCCGGGAAGCGTAGTGTCCCGAAGTAGAGACTAGCTGCTGGAAGCAGCACGTACCTGATCCTCCCGTCAGTGGAGTGCAAGAAGCGCAGTACCGCTGCAACTCCACGGTGTTGAGAGGAGAAATCGTGCCCAGAGATGAAGGAACCCCCAGGGGAGGGCCGGGGGCACAGATGTCAATGTCCAATGTCAATCGAGAAAGCGAACTGTTGAGAAAGCAATTGTTGGCGTCACGCATCTGTGCCAGGTTCAGCCAAAGATGACGCTCCTGGACCACCACGGTGGACATCACCTGACCGAGGGACCATGCGGTAACCTTCGTCGCTTGGAGAGCAAAGTCGGTCGCCGTACACAGTTCCTGCATCAACCCCGAGTCAGGACTACCCTCGTGCACCTTTTTCAGTGCCTTCAGTGGCTTGGCCCACAGCGCTGTAAGCCTTGGCAGCCAGGGCTGACGACAGCTTACAGGCTTTGGATGGGAGGTGCGGACAGTTCCTCCAGGTGGCGCCGTTTTGTGGGTACACGTGCACCACATCCGCACGCTCCACCTGGGGAACAGCCACTTAACCCCTGGCCGCCCCACCATTGAGTGTAGTGAGGAGGGAAGAGCCCAAACCAGGCGGTGTACAGGGCTTTCCATGCTTTGGTGAGCTCTTCATGAACCTCCGGGAAAAAAAGCACTGGGGCGGAGCGTAGCTGGGAGTCACGTCCGTAGCCCAGATACCAACCGGCGAGCCTCAAACGCTCGGGAGAAGGTGGAGAGTTCACCTCCAGCCCGATGCTCTTGGCCGTCTGGAGGAGCATGGCCATCAACTCAATCTCGGACTCCGACTGAGTAGCCGCCGCGGCGGGGGGCTGTTTAGCAGAATCTTCAGCTTCCGAAGATGATAGCCCCTCCTCTGATGCAGTAATAGACATCCTATCCTCTTCCAGAGCCCCAAAAGAGACACTGGGTCTGCCGTGGGATGAACCAGCGCCATCTGCCGGGAGCTCAACGGGGCTACACTGAGAGGGACCGGACTTCCGTGGGGGCTGACCCGACGAAGCATTCCTGACCATGATCCTCAGGTCACCCTTATCCCTAACCAACGCAGCCGCAGAGTCTTTACGACCCACGACCTTAGCGTAGCCATGGACATGTGCTCACAATGTGGGCACGAGCCATCCACGAAAACCGTCTCGGCATGCTTACGTGACCGTCGTCAGAGGTAAGGGCACTACCGCACCCAGAAGCACACAGTCGGAAAGACATCTTGAAAGACACTCTCGAAGACCGTGCTTGCTGTAGGAAATTGCTCTTTTAGGCTGGTTCTGACTAAAGGGGATGAGGACATGGGCAAACACTTCTCTTACATCTGCTGCTACAACCGGGCAACTCTCGCCGAAATGACAAGCGAAGCTGACAGATCTCAGCAGCAGGAAGGCCCCCTCCTCATGTACGGCTATAGATGATGAAGATCAGTTTATTCTTTCCTTTCAGAAGGCAGGCTCACGAAGCGCATCCCCCCCGGTCCGAAGCAAAAATCTGAATGAGTGGATGCATGCTGCCATCTTATATACCAGTATGTACGGGGGAGTGGCTTGGCATGCAAATTCCACTCGTCAATTCTCATTGGCCTTTTCTTCCCTAAAACTCAGAGTGGTGAGTGGGGGCTCCCGAGTGAGCCCCTAACGATCACGCGACGTAACAAAACGGGTTGGTCAAATGGGCTGAGGGAAAGGGAACTTGAGTTAGGCTAATCAGATTACGTTTTTCAAATAACTAGTAAAGTAATGCATTGCTTTTTAATTTACAGTAAAATACTGAGTTCCTTTTTTTCAAATAAGTAATGCCGGTTTTCTAATTTCTTGACTGACAGCTCCGTGTTGACATGTTGAAAGAAATGGGGTAAGTTGCAGAGGCGTTGGTGCGCTGTGTAAACAGATAGTAAGTAGTAGGCTGACTAGACGCAATGGGAACATGCTTTTACTAAGTCTAACCTGCGCAAAAACAGCTACAGCTATTCCTCAAAATAAAAAACAGTGCAAAATGCCAACTCAGAATATGACACCAAAAAAAAAAGGCGTCTTTGATTTTATTTTCCTCTAAACCACTAGATGGCATAAAATCTTGGCATAGCATTTTCCAAAACATCCGCTTTTCAAGATGCTCGTGCAAATGTGACTGATCCTTGACACGATCTTTGGATGGGGGGGGGGAGGATTTT
Organism: Sinocyclocheilus anophthalmus; assembly: GCA_018155175.1. Classification (NCBI taxonomy): domain Eukaryota; kingdom Metazoa; phylum Chordata; class Actinopteri; order Cypriniformes; family Cyprinidae; genus Sinocyclocheilus; species Sinocyclocheilus anophthalmus. The sequence continues at coordinate 193,943 of JADLZN010000485.1, forward strand.
GGGGGCGGGGGGGAGGGGATTGTTTTTATGTTTTTTTTTTTTTTTATTTTGGGGGGGGGGGGGGGATCTTTTTGGGGGGGGGGGGGGGGGGGGGATTTGATTTTTGGCTCGGCGAAGCGTAAAGTTGATTCTGTGTTTACGTGATCTAATATTTGATGTTTTTTAAAAAAAAATGTTGTAGATTTAAGTAGCAAATGAAAATCGCTAAAAGTAATGCATATATTTTGAGACAAAGGTATTCTTAATGATTTAAGTTTGTTTAAGTAATAAAGCCAACATTATTTAAATAATGAAGAATATGTAAAGGATGGGTATTTGGTAAAAAGCGCCGTCGGTTGGGGCTAAAGGCACACTTATTAACATGATCCTTAATAGAAGCTGACTTTCATTTGTTGACATGACACATGGTTAGCTTCCGATGGTGAAATATCATCTGTATGTTGCGTGTCCATCTTAGAGATAATCAACATGTTTAAAATGCAACCTCCTATTAAAAACATGTATTAATATAGCATATATAAAATATAATTTGTTGTTACTACTGTAAATCTATTAAATTATAAGGGATCTGCTCAATGTTTCAGAATCTTTACTTGGAAAATGTTTTTTTCTGTATTTAAAATCCAGAAATGTATTATGATTAACATATTTTAATAACAGGTATGTAACTGAACATTTTTTTTGTTAATTTATCAAATAAGCAGAAAATAGTACAAAACTTGCTAAAGTGAGTGTTTTAACAAGTATTAAATTTTAATACAGTATTTAAAACAATAAAAAAAATTATGTAGCTTACAAGTATTTGTATCAATAGTGTGTGCCTTTTACCCCGTGTGTGGGGTAAAAGGCCCACCTTGCCACCTCATACATTTATAAGATTGTTTTAAACGAAATAAACAACTTGTATGATGTATTTTCACACAAAATATGTTGCTCCATAAATGTTCAATACAAAAGTATATATTTTTCTGCAATCATACACTTTGGGCACAGTGAAAAGCAATGTTTTTCTTAGGGTGTCCCTTTAGCCCCTGGTTGTACCCTACTCTTTTAAAAGTACCCTAAAGTGTCTTCTTCACAATGAAAGCTGTGATTTGTATTGAACTTAAACACGTTGACTCTAACAAGTGCGCTAGCAAGAAGTTTCCACCCAATGTTTTCTCTTACCCTCACATTTTCCTGTAGTCACCTTCAAGTGGAAATATACTGTAGCTTTGGCCTCTGGAGGCAGATGCACAAACACACACACACACAACACATCTTTGTCATCTAATACCTGCGAGAGGCGAGTTGTGTTTGGCAGCGGTGATTAGCATTGGCACGAATCACACAGGTGTTGATGTTGATGCAAGGTTGGGCGCCACGTAAACTCGTTCCTTTTGGCGAATGCGGGCACGTGGGAGGAAATCTGGAGCTCTGCGGGACTTTGTGGTCAGGTGTGGTGTGTGTGTGTGTGTGTGTGATGAATGAAAGGAGTCTTTGAGGGCAGCGGGGATCGTGGATGATCCAGGAGGCATTATGATTCATTACATCGATGTGTGATGTGAAGAGAAGCATTGAGAGCGAGAGAGATGCCACACATGACAATTAAAGAGAGGCATGCTGGGATGAACGCTGGAGATTTCATTCTGGATCACTGCTTCAAAAGCACGCATTAGTTACCGAGGTTTGGTGGGCAAATCGCTGCACTCGCCCTGCGGGTCAAGAAAGGGATGTTTTGGATTGTGTTTATAAAAAAAATATTTGCTAGTAAGAAGTGTTATTATTAAAGAGATAGTTCACCCAAAAATTCTGTCATTAATTACTCACCCTCATGTCGTTCAAAACCCGTAAGACCTTCGTTCATCTTCGGAACCCAAATCGGTATATATCGGTATATATCGGTATCGGTAAAATAATCCATGTGATATCAGGGGTTCAACCGTAATTTTAATTTTAACGTAACGTAACGTTTAAATTTTCATTTTAACGTAATTTTTTGTGTGCAAAGAAAAAAAATACTTTATTCAACAATTTGTCTCCTCCTCATCACCGTAGCACCATTTTGGAGAATATCCACTGAACGTAAGCAGCACAAAAATATCTTAATTTGTGTTCTGAAGTTGAACGAAGGTCTTACGGGTTTGAAATGAGGGTAAGTAATGACAGAATTTTCATTTTGGGGGGAACTATCCCTTTAAGGTTTTTTGAAGGGAACCAAACCTTTCTGAATGTTTTAAAGGGGTCACATCATGAGGAGTCAGTTTGCCCTTAAAAGGCTTCATTGTACTAAAAAAAACTTTGCAAAACTTCTTCCACATGCTTGAGCATTTATTGAAAGCATGATGTGTACCTCCACTCCACCAGTGCATATTTAAAAAAAAAGGTGATGTAGGTGATGTTTGATCTATAAATAAATATAGACTTATATATATAGAAATTTATAAATTATTATTTTTTAAATTATGAAATATTTTCTGCAGTTCTCCAGCGTGACATTGCCTCACAATAGCATCCTCGCCTTGCTTTAAGATAATATCGACACACTTACAGGCAGAGGTAACATTTTTTGTCTCAATATGTACTCAATATTCCATGAGGGGTGGAAATGGTCATTTCATGTTTAGATATTCTTAAAGTCACTTTCTAATTTATGAAGCTCAGTTATCTTTTTCTGCACATCAGAAATATATTCTTTGGATTTACTACTTGTGATGGATGATTACGGGAATTTGGCCTCTGTGTTTTTCATATTTATACAGTAGTCCTGTGAAACAGAAAGCCATGGCTGCATAATTTCATGTTTGTAGTCACTCTGGTGTCCTGAAAATTGTAAACATGACTGGGAATGATATTTTACTCATAAGAATTTCTAGAGGTGCCAATAATTGCGGCCAACATGCATTGGAGAAAAACATATATTTCATAATGTGTTTTTTCCCCCCACTTTTGAAAGATCAAATTGATTAACAATGCAGATTTATTTTCACAGCTTTCTTTGATCATATTTACCAAGGGTACCAACAATTCTGACCACGTGTGTACAATTGACATGAAATGGTAAACTTTCTTGAAAAACACACTCACATTATATCATTTACCCAGATATATACCACCCACATTTACACAACTATTTGTTATTCAGAAGCCTCACCTAAACATTCATGGTCAGATAATGAGAAATAAATAAATAAAAATACTAGAACAATTATTATGAGTAAATCGAAAAAAAAGTCTATTATTATCAAATTTAAATGAAAAAGGATCATATGAAAGGAATAGTTACTCAAAAATGAATATTTGCTGAAAATCCAAGATGTAGATGAGTTAGCATTGCATCAGTGTCTCAGCAATGGCTGCTCTGCAGTGAATGGGTGCCATCAAAATTAGAGTCTAAACAGCTGATAAAAATATCACAATAATCCACAAGTAATCCACACCACTCCAGTCCATCAGTTAACATCTTGTTAAATGAAAAGCTGTGTGTTTGTAAGAAACAAATCCATCAAGACGTTTTAACTTTAAACCATACCTTCCAGCCAAAGTACGAGTCCATAATTCATAATAACGCTTCCCTCCAGTGAAAAAGTTCATCCCCTTTTGTCTCTCACATCAGAATCCACCCACATATTTGTTTAGAACATGATCTGTGCATATTTCCCTCCTGATTCAGATGAGATGACTTTTTCATAATCAATTATGAAATCCGAGGACTCCTATTTTAGCTGGAAGCAATGGTTTAAATTTAATGTCTTAATGAGGGATTTATTTTCTACCAACACGCAGCTTTTTGTTTCACAAGATGATAATTGATGGACTGGAGTGGTGTTGGTTACACGGTGGATAATTGGGATGTTTTTATCAGCTGTTTGGACTCTCGTTCCGACGGCACCCATTCACTGCAATGCTACATTTCTCCAAATCTGTTCCCGTGAACAAACAAACTGTTCTTTCAAATCTACATCTTGGATGGCCTGAGGGTGAGTACATTTTCAGCAGATTTTCATTTTTGGCGGGTGAACTATTCCTTTAAGTAAGAGAAGTCTCATTTAGTAGATCATATTATGTAAACCAAATTACACATTGATTACAACGTTAATGATCAAGGAATCCTTTGGTTTGTTCTGTGTTTCAGCTGGGATCTGAATGGACCGCACCAGGAGAGTTTACCAAGTTCAGGTCTCAGGTGTCCAAGTCTGTGCAGTAAGTACATACTGTATACACACAGTCACATCTTAGGATGCTTTGAGCGAATTTATTGCGCTGTGGGAAATTGTATTGTGCAGATTGAGATCATTAATACAGAAATGTGCATGCTGTGTATGTTTGTGTGTATCACTTCCTGTTGTATTGTCCAATCAAGGGCCTCAATTCCTCCTTTGTAAACGAACCTCCCACACTCATGTCTATTGATGCAGTTATTTTACCCCCGATGGTGTTGATTGGGTTGGTAATTGGAGGAAATTGCTGGCCTTTATCTGATCGGGCATTTAATGATCGCCTTTCTCCGCTCGGCTCAAAGCGCTCACATCATTTACAGCTGTACGACTGCTGTGATTTAAATATCACATCGAAGAAAGAGCAGTGTCGCTTCAAAGATAGAAACACCTTTTCCGCTTCAAATAAGCAGCGCACGAACGGTCGATTAGCATATCGTATTTCTAGTCTTTCCATAAAAAGCCTGTTTCAGCCAGCAAACCGTTTTAATTCAGCACTCTGCACTAATTCTCCATTATTAATGGCTTCAAATGGATCTGCTGGAATTAGCAGTGGGTTTGTTTCCATATGTGTGGCTGTAAAGTGATCCATAGCCTGGCCTTTATCTTGAGTGTATTTAATAATGCATAAACTAATCCGACCTCATTTCGTGAACCTGAGTGTATAGATAGTAACCACAGAGGCACCGTTTTAGATTTGTACTCCAGCAGATAATATGCTGCCTAGATGATTTAAGCCTTTATATTTAGGAATTCCATTTCCATTTGTAAAAGTGCAGGATAATAGACATCTGGGGTGCCAGATTGAGGCTGTGTGTAATTTGACAGTCTTGTATAATTCCACCTTGTTGGTATTTGTTTTGTGACTCTGTGATGATATGGATAATGTATATGTCTCATATTCTCATATATGAAGCTTATAAATGTACACTAGTATTCAAAAGTTTGGGGTCAATAATCATTTTATTCAGCAAGGATGTGTTAAATGATCATAAGTGATAGTAAAGATGTTTGTAGTGATGCAAAATATTTCTGTCAAATAAATGCAGTTTTTTTTTAACGCACAACTCGTCAAATAGTTCTGAAAAAAAGTTAAATAAATAAATGTTTTAAAAAAATCATGGTTTCCAAAAAATATTTAGCAGCACAATTGTTTCCATCATTGATAATGAGCAGCAAATCAGCATATTAGAATGATTTCTGAAGGATCATGTGACACTAAAGACCGGGTAATGAGCGGAATTGCGCTTGCATCCACAGGATAATAAATACATTGTCAACTATATTAAAGCAATAAGCCCCAAGAAGCTGTGGTTTACAGTGAAATTATAACAGCTAAGGGGCGTTGTTAGACACGAACCGGAGTGCTAAATCCCCCTTAGCTGTTATAAATTCACTGTAGATTTTTGTAGGGCTTATTGCTTTTATAAAAGTGACGTGACTGGAAGTATGTGACCCATACTCGGATTAGTGCTCTGCTTTATCCCATCAAAGATGAACAACACCCAGCAGTGAACCCACAGCAGTGAACACACACCCGGAGCAGTGGGCAGCCATTTTTTTGCTGCGGCTCCCGGGGAGCAGTTGGGGGTTCGGTGCCTTATTGAAGGTGGGAGAGAGCGCTTACAGTGTAGTAAATGCAGTCGTGGTGAAAATGATTTCAAAAGTATAAAAAAAAAATTGTACTGACTCCAAGTTTCGAACAGTACTATATTCAAATATTATTTAAATACTTTTTATGAAAATTAGATATATGCAAATTATTATTTTTAATTATATGTAAGGTATTTTGAGACTTAAGCTACACATGATCATATTTGATCAAAAAACACAATATCTGCATAACTCAATCGAGCTATTCTAATCTAATTTGAATGTGCATTCAAAGAAATTAATTAATCAGATATAAATGAGCACAAATAAATCTCAAACAATTACTTTTATCCCACATTTATTAAGGTGACACAGCAGAAAAGTGGTAGATCTGTATCTGTATTAGGGGTTTACCAAATTAAAAACAGAACTAAATTTGAATGCTGTTTTCTGACACACAGCGCACTCACCTGCTCTTGACCGTTGGCAGTGAGTCACTAAAGAGCATTTGATTTTTCTGCATTATTCATTCAGTGTACTACGTGTAAGTGTTTCACCTATTACTGCCCTTGACGTGGGGCTGGATGGAGGAAGTGCCCCCTCGGGAATGACATTATGATCCCAGACCTGCATAGAAACACAGCATTTAACCCTCCTTCTGCACCATCTGAGGTTTTTCTTTAATGAAGACCATTGAATGGAGATGTTTAGGAAAGTCTACAGAGAGGGCAAGAAAACAGACCAAAGCACTAAACCCATTTTGAGATGATTAAAAGCAAATTTGCCAACATGAATGCTTTTAATAAACTGGCTGCTAATGTTTGCCATAAGTCCAGGGATTCTTTGTTCATCTCTTGTGATGTGTGCTATGAATTACAAGGCGTATCCATTACTGGTGGACGCTAATAATGTCTTAATTACTTTACTTTTTAATTAAGGAGATCCATAATTAGCCTCAGATTAGATATCAAAGAACAACCCACTTTATTTGATGCATATCAGCCAGTATAATAATATTAACTGCATTGTTTTGTCTATATTTTCACTGCCATCCAAGAAGGTTCACAACAATATTAAAGAAACATGATGATATAGTTTCATCTTCATTCAGAACTTCTTGAGGAACTACTTCTTCAATGCTGTTGTGCATTTACCATCCATTGATATAAAAACACACATTCAAATCTTCTTCCCACTTCTGGCAATGACTAATTTTAGCATGATTTGCCCTTAAGTGAATGAAGCTGTTTAGATGAAGTCGCAAGAAGATAATAGACCTTTAAATTTGTATCCTTGAATTCTGAAGTTTAAAAGCTTTATAGTGAGCTGCCATGCTGTCTACTGCCTACAAGACAGCATCCTAATGTAAATGGAGCCTCATTAGTGACTGATTTAAAATATTTACATATTAGGGAGCAACTGAAATTGCTCCTCACCTTAGTCTAGACCAGGGGTGACCAACCCTGCTCCTGGAGAGCTACCATCCTGCAGATTTCAGCTCTAACCCCAATCAAACACACCTGAACCAGCTGATCAAGGTGTTCAGAGTTGCTTGATAATTACAGACAGGTGTGCTGGAGCAGGGTTGGATAAGGCTAGCATTGATGTAGACTCTCACACCAGGAGCAGAGTTGGACACCCCTGTTCTAGACCTACAATGAATTCCAATAGAGTTTGCCGTTAGCATGTTGCTAAGCTAACACTTGAAGTTGTAAAGGGTTAGTTCACACAGAAATTAAAGTGAAGTCCTCGTTCCAACACCGTATGCCCTTCTGTTCTGGAGGTATATGGGAACAAACAAACCAAAATTGAATTGGTGTTCTGTACACAACTGTGCATTCATGAGACTCTTTTAGCAACTTTGTTCACACCGACTCACCCGGAAAAAACACCTGAGTGCACCTTTTTAACAAATCAAGATTTATAAAAACACAACAAAATTCCATCAACTTACTTTCTTCTCTGAGGTAAATATATCTTTTGTGTTATTCGCAACAAGTTATCACGTACATCTGTCAACAGACAACTGGAGATTCACTCTGTAGATATTCAACTCATGTATAGATATACAGCACTTTTCACGATACAAATCATTGCAAAGCAACTTTACAGCAAATTCAGTTTCTACAATATTTAGTGGTAGTTTATCAGTGGTGACTGTCAGTCAATGTACATATGGCAGAAATGTACAGAAAAAGCAATTAAAGAAGTAGTCAAACAGATGATGAACACTATTAACGGCAATTATTATGAAGCAATCAAACTTCTAGCAAAATGTGGTAGTTCGGTATGTTGTTTCAGGGTTGGCATCATCTGAGGTCCTCTGAGGGCTTGCATCATCTCTTCTCAGGTGTTCGGGATCCAGACTGAAGCTTGTGTAAATCCTAGTTAGAAACAAAGAAACAAATAGAGACATAATTAGCGTAGCTGCTGTTCCAACCAAGCAAAAATTATTTGTTCAACCCAAACTAAAGAATAATAGTGCGCATTTGATCAGATATAACTGCAGTCCAAGATTATGAGATGCATTATTTGAATGCTTGGCCAAAGAGATGTGTCTTTAATCTAGATTTAAACAGAGAGAGTGTGTCTGCACCCCAAACGTTATCAGTAAGGTTATTCCAGAGTTTGGGAGCCAAATGTGCTCTACCTCCTTTAGTGGACTTTGTATCCTAGTTACTACCAAAAGTCTAGAGTTTTGCGACCTTAGGGAGCGTGATGGATTGTAGCGTGGTAGAAGACTAGTTAGGTACGCAGGAGCTAACCCATTAAGGGCCTTATAGGCAAGTAATAATATTTTGTAACTGAAATCAGTGCAGAGACTGTAAAATTGGGGTAATATGATCATATTTTCTTGACCTGGTAAGGACTCTAGCAGCTGCATTTTGGACTACCTGTAGCTTGTTTACTGAAGATGCATGACAACCACTTAGCAGTGCATTACAATTGTCCAGTCTAAAGGTCATGAATGCATTTACTAGCTTTTTTTGCATCAGAAACAGGTATCATGTTTTGTAGTTTGGCAATGTTTCTAAGATGGAAGAGTGTTGTTTTTGTAACATGGGAAATATGATTTTCAAAAGACAAGTTGCTATCTAATATAACACCCAGATTTTTGACTGTAGAGGAAGTAACAGTACACCCGTCTAGTTGCAAATTGTAATCCAAGAGATTCTGTGTACTGTTTTTTGGTCCAATATGTGCGAATTTGCTTCTGATTTGCATCTTTGCACTGACTTTGAATGTAATCTACTCACGCAAATAATTAAATTCTCTTTTGGTGTGCACACACCATTAATTTGGCTTTAGCATTTTGCTAAGCTAACAACCAGGTGTTTTGTTTGTGAAGTTCATGGTAAATCCAATCCAAGATTCCAGTTGAGTTTATTTTTAGCACTGCTAAGCTAACAACCGGATGCTCACATTCACAATAGTATTTTGTTAGCGCAATAAACTTGAACCACAATTGAATCCAGTTGAGTTTGTCTTTAGCATTTTGCTAAGCTAAAAACTTGATACTCTAAACAAAAATGCATGCTACACAAATACTGGGTAAAAAAAAAATAACTCATTATTTTTTTCTCCAGCATTTGAATAAAATATATTAATTTTCAATAGACTTTTCTACCGAGCTCAGCGCAGTGCATTCTGGGACTGCATTTTCTGTAAATGATCCATGCAATGCTGCCTTAAAACTTAAGAAGGTATCTCAGGTCACCATAATTATACTCTTTAGACAAACCTTCATGTCTTATCGAGACATAAAATCTCAGTAATGTTTTGTAACACAGCTATTATTTCAATAACATGAATCAAGCAACGTCAGTAAAAAATGACAAATGTGTAGGCATAGTTAAGATTTTTCACAATGCCGTTTATCATGATTACCGTGATCATAAATCAATGCCGTTATTGAGTTTGAGGAATAGAGAAAGAGAAGGGGAATGATGGGTATTGATCGGAGGTTAAGCACTTTGCTTTTAAGCAGGATAGTTCATCCTGTAGAAGCAGGCATGAGTCTTTTCCACCCTTACAAAGCATTGATTAGATAAAGTATCTTATCTAAGAGCACATCTAGTCGACACAAGAAAAGACAGACTCCTCTGCTGGCACCCATTCAGAGTGCACTCACTTGCTTATATTGAGTTGAGCTGAGGACCTGCTTTTATGCTGAAGAACTCCAACCTGCGTGTGAATCAAGACGTGTTTACTGAAACATCTTTCTTTGCTGAGAAAATTACTTTATCTATGTTCATAACTTCTGTTATGACAACATGGAGAAACTTACATTTGTTTTCTGAGAGGCATTTAAACGGTGACTCATCTTTGAACTGTTCAGAATGTCTCAAAAGAATGTCTCAAAATGTTATACGAGTCATTTGAGACTCAGGCTACAATGGTTGTGTTGTGCGTTTTTGATTCATTAAAAGAGCAGGTTCATAAGAGTCCTTTGTTTGTGAATCAGTCTACTCCACTCGTGCTGAATATTTTTAATTCACTAAAAGAACAGGCTTAATTATACGCAGTTAAGTCAGGGGCGGAGCTAGGGTTAGCCACCACACTCACAACTGCTTCTTCTGTCTCTTTTTTTCTTGACAAGAATTGCATTTATTTAGACGTCTTTACGACCACATCAAACAGGAGAATTTTCAGACGTGCAATCCACTTCACCTCAGCATCAGGTGTGAGTCAAACGAGTGTGGAAAATGGTACAGGTGATGAGGAGCTTCAGTAGAACGTCAGTGAACTGCGGTTGTCAGTCTGTATGTCAGTAAAAACTAATTTTCCTGTCCTGTCGACCGTTATACTGTGCTCGTAGTGCATGCTCTTCTGTTGTTCACTGTATCAATCATCATTATTTAAATGCGAAACGAATGATGAGCATGCAATGTCGTAGTTATATTGTCAGGTAAGTGATGATTAAAGCTGCCTTAAAACTGTGCAGGTATGCAACTGCATATTTGTTATATGAGTCAAATTTAAGAACATGTCTCTGAAATGCAGTGGTTTTCAGAACTGTCCTGGAGAGGCCCGCAACTGTCTCCCTCATCTAACACACCCGATTCAACTTGTCTGCCCATTAGTAGAGACTTAAAGACCTGAAGTGGTTCAGAAAAGGTAAAGTGAGTTGATAGAAAATACGATGTGTGTCAGATCCGTGTCATGTTCAGCAGCAGCAGCATCTGGGTTAAATAAGAGCAGAAAAAATAAATTAAACTAAATACCCAGCTGCTGTTGATTTCTGTTAATCAATAAAAAAAAAGAGAAAATCAATAACTTTTGTAGCTTTAAGGATTCTTCTATTTTTAATTTAGAAGTTAGTGTTTGATAACTTTATTGAATTTATGTACGTTTCCTACTTGCCGAAGGGCACAAGTAAATATGACATTTATTATAAAGGGTTTATGTGAAGACTGTTTTAAGTTAACTTAAATTAGAAGTAATTTTTTTAAAGTCTAATAAATGTTAAAATTGATAGCTCTCAATGATACTGTAATGTTGAATGGTTATAGTCAATGGTTAAATATTAGGAAAAAGAAAACAATTTCATAGAGAAATCAGTAGTATTGGTATAAGTGATACTCGCCTTCTGTCATAAAAAAGATGCCATTAAGCAAATGTTAAAAATACACTGTCTTTATGTTGTTTATACATTAATTTGAAGATTGCATGTGAAATTATTGCAATATAAAAGTATATTTAAAAACTTTAAATGTTAGGTGGGATTAATTGCGATTAATCGTGATTAATTTCAGAAAAACTTTTTGTGATTACATTTATTTTATTAATCGTTTGACAGCACTAATATACATATATATATATATATAATATATATATATATAGTATATCTATATTAATCACATCATGTTATTTAAAACAGTTTTAACTTTCTGGAAAAGCTTAAAATGCACCTTGAAAGTGCTGTGATTTTTACTTTGTAAAGGTGTAAGAACATTTTACAAGGTTTCTTCAATACCTTTTACAATATATGTATATATACTACTATATATAATACCTGGCCACACCTTTTTTTTCTCTCACAGAGAGAACTCATGCCATAATTTCCTCTGTGTCCTCATCTTCTTAGAATCTGGATCATCTCTCAAAGTACTTTTGTGGGAAACGTATACACTTTCATCAAATGGCTGACGAACATGAGATCTGAATCATGAAGTCTCTGTTGGGCTTTCCATTAGATTAGTGCTGCTTATGTGATTGGATAGTGATGTGATTGGAGGACAAATGGTGTGTGGGAAGACCAGGTGGCCCTAATGCCTGTGGAAAGGCAAAGAGGGAGGATATGGAGATGGATTCCACTGGATGTGACTCACCCCTTGATACGACAGATCTGTTTCTGCCCTTTAACAGCAGAGAGATAGAGAGCCCGGCATATCCAAGGGTTTTTAGTGAGGCTTCTGGCATTTCCACAAAAGTGCTGTGTCATTTGCGCGTGGAAATCCTGCCACTTCAGGTTATTACTTGTAGTGATGGGTATTGATACAGACTTTCAGATTTATTTTGAATCTGATTCATAAGCTCTCGGTTAGATTAAGATGATTCAACTTGATTGATTGATTCATTGTCATTCAGTTATGCACTGTATACAGTATTTTGGTTATTTTAAACTATTCGTTTAAAGAAAGGGCTAAGAATCATTCATGAATCAGTCTACACTGCTTACACTGCATTTTTTACATTTATTCACAAAGAAAATACAAGAAAAAAGACATACAAGAGATGTTTTTTTTTTACATGAATCACACTTCTCTGGCTATTCTGCATGTTTTTGATTCACTAAAAAGAACCAAGTAATTTGTTAGTGAAGCAGGACTACACTGGTCATACTGTATCTTTCTGATTCACTAAAAATAACTATAAGACTCAATTGTTAGTGGATCAGGACTACACTGGTCCCAATTGTTTGTTTCTGATTCACAAAAAGAACCATTTCAAGAGTCATTTGTTAGTGAAGCAGGACTACACTGGTCATGCTGTATGTTTTTGATTCACTAAAAAGAACTGGTTCGTAAGAGTCATTTGTTTGTGAATCGGACTACACTGGTCATGCTGTATGTTTCTGGTTCACTAAAAAGAACTATAAGACTCATTTTTTAGTGAATCAGGACTACACTGGTCATGCTGTATGTTTCTGGTTCACTAAAAAGAACTATAAGACTAATTTGTTAGTGAATCGGGACTACATTGGTCCCAACTGTTTGTTTCTGATTCACAAAAAGAACCATTTCAAGAGTCATTTGTTAGTGAAGCAGGACTACACTGGTCATGCTGTATGTTTCTGATTCACTAAAAAGAACTATAAGACTCATTTGTTACTGAATCAGGACTACACTGGTCCCAATTGTTTGTTTCTGATTCACTAAAAAGAACTGTTTCATAAGGGTCATTTGTTAGTGAATCAGGACTACACTGGTCCCAATTGTATGTTTCTGATTCACTAAAAAAATTATTCATAGGAGTCATTTGTAATATAATCGGACTACACTGGTTGCACTGTATGTTTCTGATTCACTAAAAAGAACTGTTTCATAAGAGTCATTTGTTAGTGAAGCAGGACTACACTGGTCATGCTGTATGTTTCTGATTCACTAAAAAGAACTATAAGACTCATTTTTTAGTGAATCAGGACTACACTGGTCATGCTGTATGTTTCTGATTCACTAAAAAGAACTATAAGACTCATTTGTTAGTGAATCAGGACTACACTGGTCCCAATTGTTTGTTCCTGATTCACTAAAAAGAACTATAAGACTCATTTGTTAGTGAATCAGGACTACACTGGTCCCAATTGTTTGTTCCTGATTCACTAAAAAGAACCTGTTCATAAGAGTCATTTGTTTGTGAATTGGACTACACTGGTCATGCTGTATGTTTCTGATTAACTAAAAAGAACTATAAGAGTCATTTGTTAGTGAATCAGGACTACACTGGTTATGCTGTATGTTTCTGATTCACTAAAAAGAACTATAAGACTCATTTGTTAGTGAATCAGGACTACACTGGTCCCAATTGTTTGTTTCTGATTCACTAAAAATAACTGTTTCATAAGAGTCATTTGTTAGTGAATCAGGACTACACTGGTCCAACTGTATGTTTCTGATTCACTAAAAAGAACTGTTTCAAAAGAGTCATTTTTTTGTGAATCAGGATTACACTGGTCCAACTGTATGTTCCTGATTCACTTAAAAAAAACTATGATTTGCGAAATATTATATTTTTAATGAGCCCTAATACTTTATATGGATGATAAAACAGACAAAAACCCATAGACTTATAATGAAATAGGGCTCTGAGCCATATCTACTGTAGAGTCCAGAATATCACAGAGAGCCTAAACTTTCACATATCTCTCTTTAAGATTAAACAGTAATGCAGTTAATTGATGGTAGCTGATGCTCGTTGGATTCTGAACTCCTACTGTCTCTGGAGACATCCGTCTGACGTCTGCTGTGAAGTGGCTGAGATCCCAGAAACCATGCACTTCACACTAATACTCTACACTACAAACACACAGAGCTGAAAGTGTGTGAATCTTAATGATACCGCTGCTGCCCGAGAGTTTGTGGAGTTCACTAATGTGATGAAGTCAAAGTCAAGGGTGTCAACACTGCAGCGACGCATGTTTTAAAGTCTAAGCAAGATTCAACTCAAGTTCGATTTTCCTTAGACCATCTTCAGATGAAGCATACATAGGTCTACAATGTTGTCGTACAGGTCTGCCAGATCACTTTACGGATCAAAAATGGTAAATTATTGCAATGCTGTTTCAAATAGCACGGCCTCAAATTTAGCCCATATTAAGCTGCCACTCAGTATATCCTCGCTTTCATTCTCTTTGAAGTCAATGTGAAATAAAAATGGATTCCATTTGTTTGTGATGTTAATTAATTGGCATGCATTGTTTTTTTTTTAAAGTTTAATATTTATTTAAACTTTTTGGTCAAATCTTTCTTTGGTCTGATGTCACCTGTCTGTATCTATTAATTTACGAAAAATTCTGAATTTCAAATTATTATTTAATTATAATCTAAATTTTTTAGAGGCTCACCATAAATGTGAGTATGACCATTCGTCCTGATAGTATATGTGGAAAAAAGTTTTCATTTAAAATAAATAAATTCTTGAAACGATATAGTTTGGCATAATTTTCATTATTATTTCTTAAAATAATAATAAACTGCACCACTGCATATGATGTTTTGCAGTTTGGTCTTGCAAAATCAAAGTCAATCAGTGTACACGAACCAACATGCGAAAAAAATCTCAAAAATCGATATACTTAGTTTTTTTTTTACAGGCAACGTAAATGTTTTAAAAATGCATGAGCTGTGACTCTCAAAAAACCTAATGAAATGTATTAATTAATTTATTCATGTACATGCAAAACAAAAATCTGGGAAAATGTTATTTATTTATTTATTTTTAAGTGGTGATCATACTGCAAATCTTTAAATATAACTGACGAAAAACATTTTAGAGCAATAAATATATTTTTTTTAATTGTGTGTGTGTGTGTGTGTGTATATATATATATATGTATGTTTGTGTGTGTGTGTGTGTGTTGTGGTCGTGGCGGTTGCTAAGATCTTAGTGTACAAAATAGAGAGAGACAACCACGATCAGATGATAAGAGCAGGTCATTTGTAACTCTAATGGGAGCCGTCTCAGTACTACACTGAGCAGTACTCACAGATACCATTTTTCTATTAGAAGGAACATAGTTGTGATAATACTACCTTTTCTAGAAATGTATCACATGCAATGTATTATAGAAGTAAAATGGTTTGTATTTTATGTTGACTTTAAATTAAAAACACTGTCTACTCTGATGAAGTCAAACTTCAGTGTAAAGCATTTCCATCTGACTCTGCTGTCAGTAGAGACACTGTGCTTTCCTGGTTGTTTTTTGATATGCTGCAAAGAGAGGCGATGCGCCCGTCAGACCATCTGAATTATTGACAAAGGCACTGGCCCGCTCTATTTGTGAAGAATCTGAAGTTTGAGTGTTTTGCTCAAGTGCCGTATCGTATATTTTGGCGAAAATGGCTTGTGACAGATCTTGTTGGCACAGTGTGTGACGGTAATGAGGTTGTTAGATTCTTCCTCGCATTCATCTTCATGTCTGGGCTCGACTCGACACAGTTACTGAGAGACTGAGTCAGAGTTTGCAATTAGTCAGACAATTAGGAGCTTGTCCTCTCTATCACTCGCTCGCTCGCTCTCAGTCTGACTGTGGCTCTATTCATCATCTCTGGATGTGTGAATGAGCAAACACACACACACACACTCCTCTGAGACAGACCTGCACACTGATTCAGAGAAAACTCCAACCCTTTTCTTTTATAAGCCAATGAACTTCCATCCTTTGAAGAATTGTGAATGACATAATCAGATAAAAATGGCAGTAAAAACACTGGCACTAATACTAATACTTGCACTTTTTTACAGTCAAATTGAAAGGGAATATATATATATTTATGAGTAGTCTCATTTACCTCATCCTCATGTTCTTCACGCAGTTCCGAATTCCAAACCTGTATGAGTTTACTTTCTGTTGAACACAAAAGAAGGTATTTTGAAGACTGTTAGAAACCAAACAGTTGACGGTAACCATTGACTTCCATATAATGGAACAAAATACTATAGAAGTTGATCGCTACCGTCAACAAGTTTGGTTACTAACATTCTTCAAAATATTTTAGCTAACTAAACAATTAATGTGGCCACTGTTTAATTAGCAAGGAAGCTAATTATTAGTTTGGGGCCATGATTTAACTAAAAGTTGTGGAAAATAATTCTTAATTTGTGGCCACAATGCATATTTTTTTGTCTGCAGGGCTCCATATCATCTAGTTACTCTCTGAAATCACATCACTAACCTTCCATCCAAACATCTTGTAAGCACATGTAAAGATATATAAGTTATAATGAAGTACTATTCAAAAAATAAAAGCAAACCACAAGAAGAAAAAAGGTAACACTTTATTTTAAGGTGTCCTTGTTACACATGTTACATGTACTTACTATTATAATAACAATTAATTATGCATGATTAAATGCAAGTAACCCTAAGACAAACCCTAATCCTAACCCCAACCATATAGTAAGTACATGTGGTTAATTAATATTACTTCGTACTTTAATGTATAATTACACTGTAACAAGGACACCTTAAAATATATGTAAAGTGTAACCAAAAATAATAATAATCTGTATGACATTGCTTTTTAAAAAAGATACATTTACCTAAGGAGCAAAACTGTGTAAGATTTTTTGAAGAGGTTGTACTGTGTCTTGAATAGATTTTAACTTTTTTAATATTTATAAAATGTATAAATTGTATTTGTCTATTTAATTTTGAAAGCACTGCTACCGTTTTATGTTCTAATATTGCACATATTAAAGTCAGCATGAAATTCACCCTATATTGTTTTCTAAATGTGCCTTAATTATTGTGAACGAATCATGCATGTTTCATTTTTACGATTTAATTTTTTAATTTTTTTATCTCATAATTTTTAACTCGATCTTCCAGTGAAACGACAGACTTCTCTCTGGTTTCTTATGCTGGACTTCTCCAATCATTTCATCTACATAAGCATTGCCACTTTCATACATTCGACTCCAAGCTCGCATTTCGATCAACCGCTGATACGCTGCTTTTCCAACATCAGGCCAAACCATTCTTATTACTTAACCGTTCCATTCCATGCAGATCCATTCCATGCAGATCCAAATGTTTACGTACAGTTTGAGATGTAAATAGCGAGAGCGTTATGGAGGATGATCAGATATTTCTGTTTATTTCGCTCAAATAGCGTTCTTGGCCAGCTACAGAGAGAAACTAGTAGCCAGATAACAGACAAGTGGCCGATCTTGAGTGGCGACGTCACTACACGCATTCTGCTAGCACAGTTCAGTACGGTTAGCTAGCCATGCTGAGAATTATGGACCAAGAACGCTTCCTAACTGTGCTTCCTGTGCCAGGTTTAAGTGGAAAAATAACTGGAATGGTTCTTAGAACCGTTCGGCCCAACAGTGGAAAAGCAGCTTTAGATAGACTTAAGTTCAGTTCTCCATTTCTTTTTTTCAATCCAGTTCACGTATGAAGTATGTAGCCTAGCTTAGTGTTAGCTAACTCCCTAGCATTGTCTCAAAATGTCATATCTCATGGCAATATTTAAAAGTTGAATATGTTTTCACTAAAATTAGTGTCCAAAATTTAATTTTAGTGAAAACATATAAAACTCTGCCATGAGATATGGCGTGTTATGGTTTGTTTAGTCAGTATGATGCTAAGCTAACAGCTCAGTACACTAATAAGCTACAAAAAATGCCAGGGGCGTGTCCTCAGAGGAGGCAAGGGAGACAGTGCCTCCTCTAAATATTGGATGAGAAAAAAATAAATAAATAAAAATAAAACAACGGCAGTATTACAAAATGTAACATTAAAAAGTGTATAAATCACTCGTTTCTCTAAAAAACACCAGCTGTTAAAGTTACAGCATCTCTCTTGCCTCCCCTGAGCCCATTGAGTTTTAACAGACCCCCTAAACAGTGTGGTGAGTTTGCTGGGCGGTAATTGAGAATGAATGGGGGAACGTCACGTGAGAGAAGGCAATGGGATATGATCAGATACAGAGCCGAACCTAGACTTCTGGGGGCCCTACGCAAAACTGTGTCAGCGGGGTGCGGGGGGTATGAATGAAATGCCTTTGTCCGCTTGAGAAACGGTGTCTCTTCTGCGGCTTGCTACACTTTCAACTCGTTTTTTTTTTGTCTCGAGTAAGACACTGTATGACATTCACGTTACATGATTTGACTGATTTTTACGTAGAAAGGATGACAGCGCACCGCATTAAAAGAAATAAACATTCATGTTTTCATAACCGCTGGCCAAATTCAAAAACGAAACTAAAATTAAATCATCTTTGAGAACAAGGGGGCCCCCTGGTGTTTCGGGGCAGCTTGCGTACTTAACGTATAGGGAGGATCACCTCTGATCGGATATGATCGGATATGACTGGTTATGTTCAGCTGTGATTGGTTCATGTGGTAAATACCGCCTCCCGCATTCGCGAATCAGTCTGAATGAACAATGTTTCACTGTTCGCCCATGTATTCTTGTTTTTACATCTTCATGAAAGATTCATGAAAAATATGGCCTTAGACATTTTATAATTTAAAACAACCTTTTCGGCAGTGGTGCCTAAAATGTAGCCTAGGTGGGCAGCTCGCTATGAGAGAGCAGAAGTGCACAGATCTTGAAGGCCCTGGTTGTTTTGGCAGGATGCCGGCACACCTGCTGTGATTGATTGTAGTGTGAATCAGTTGGTGTGAAGTCGAGGAAATTGCACTGTCACCGACACCCTCCTCTGAGCATAATTCTCAATCGGAGAGCTCTCTGGCCCACTCACACTCTTCTCCTGCTGAGAGCCTCGATTTTCAAAAACTTCCTGTTTTTCCTCTTTTACGTTTTATCGGTTCCTCCGTTTTGTCTCATCGGCTCTTAGATTCTTCCTCGTCTTAAACGATGGTTTTCTTTCTATCAGTAATTTTCCAGTACATTACTGCAGTGTTTGACGTATGAGGGGTACATACCAACCACATCTCAGAGAGCCATTGCAGTGTGTTATCAGGTGAAGTTGTTGTAAGGTTTGTTTACATGTATTTGTTTTTATGTTTTTTATTTTTTTATTTTATAAATATTAAAGGGTTAGTTAACCCCAAAATGACAATTCTGTCATTAATTACTCTCCCTCATGTCGTTTCAAACCCGTAAGACCTTCGTTCATCTTCGGAACACAAATTAAGATATTTTTTAAAGGAATCTGAGCGCTCTCAGACCCTGCATAGACAGCAACGCAACTGAAATGTTCACAGGTCCAGAAACGCAGTAAGGACATCGGTAAAACAGTCCATGTGACATCAGGGGTTCAACTTCAATTTTGAAGCTGCGAGAATACTTTTTGTGCGCAAAGAAAACTAAAATAACGACTTTATTCAACAACTCTTCTCCCCCGAGTTACGTCTTCCGCCATTTTGGAGAGTATCACAACGCATACGCACGCAGCTCAGAGGCGGACAGTAGTGAAGTATTTTGACTTTACTCAAGTAAATTAAAAAAGTATCTGTAGTTTATTGTCGGTTAAAGCAGCATGCGGTAAACCTGCGCGGTTTAAAACATCTGGAGCTCACATCTACACAAGACTCTCCAGATGTAGAGCTGAACGGGAAAGTTATCAATGGGTCTGTCCTGTAACTAATGATGAACGCGCAGTTTGCAGAGAAGCATTTCAGTTGCTCACGGTGAACTGTCTGACTTAAAGGGACAGTTCACCCAAAAATGAAAATTTTGTCATCGTTTACACACCCACAAGTTGTTCCAAACCTGTAATAAGTTCTTTCTTCTGTTGAACATAAAAGAAGATACTTTGAAGAATGTGGGTAACCAAACAGTTTCCGTCCCTTATTTTGCCTCACTGAAGCGGTGAGTGATGTCTGTGATGTGTCACACTTGGAGGTGTAAGAAGGTGTGAAATCAAGCAGGGCTGTAATTTTGCTGCTCTAACAGCAGATGTGGCCCATTTGAGGAGATGAGAGTCACAGCAGAGAGCAAACGTTCACTCATACACCACTAACACAAGTGTGTTCACTCCCATATCTTTCTGAACTGGACATATCATTCATTATGACATAACATATATACTAACGCTCAGTTTTTTTAAAATAAATTATTTTATTGAGCAAGGACACAATCAAATATGACAGTAAAGACATTTAAAATGTATAATTCTAGTTTTCTGTTTAAAATAAATGCTGTCTTTTGAACTTTATATTTATCAAAGAATCCTGAAAAATGTTTCCACAAAATATTAAACCGTTTTTAACATTGATAATAATAAGAACCATTATTAATAACTGAGCACCAATAATAACTGAGCATCAAATCAGCATATTAGAAGGATTTATGAAGGATCATGTGACAGAACGACTGAAGTAATGATGATGAAAATTCAGCTTTGATCACAGAAATAAATTACATTTTAAAAATATATTAAAACAGAAAACAATTATTTTAAAATGTAATGATTTTTCACTATTACTGTTTTTTGTTTGTTTTTTAAGCAGTTCATATTACGTGAGCATAATACACTTCTTTAAAAACATTTAAAAAATCATGTTACCAAACTTTTCACAAGTTCTGTAATTACTGATATTTCATGAATATATGAAAAAAAATCTGTGATATTTGATATAACACAGCACAATATGTGTTATTTATTTGATATAATACAGGTACATCTCAATAAATTAGAATGTAGTGGAAAGTTAATATTTCAGTAATTCAACTCAAATTGTTTAACTCGTGTATTAAATAAATTCAATGTAAATAGACTGAAGTAGTTTAAGTCTTTGTTTTTTTTTTAATTGTGATGATTTTGGCTCACATTAACAAAAACCCACCAATTCACTATCTCAAGAAATTAGAATATGGTGACATGCCAATCAACTAATCAACTTGAGCCTTCAAAATGGTCTCTCAGTTTGGTTCACTAGGCTACACAAACATGGGGAAGACTGCTGATNGCCGGAGTGAAGGACATATGGGAAGATCGCGTCCTGGGTGCACCAGTCCTGTGCAGAGAAACACACGGAGTAGAAGTGCTGGGAGAGATAGCAGCGCGCTGTATACTTACCTCGGACTTGTGAGCGTCAGCCTGGGATGTTTCCAGCGCGGCTTTCCGCTCTCTCAGCTGGGTCTGCCTCCTACACCAGGTCGCGGATCTGCTTCTCCACGGCCTCCAGCTCGACCTGCACCGAATGCATCTCGAACGTGTCCTCACCTGCACTCAAAGGTAGACACACATCCGCCATTAAAGTAAGTAACAGTGAGTAAAACAATGGAAATGTGTGTGAATAGAGTATTAGTGTAAGCGAGATTAGCGGCAACCACGCTCGCGATGCTAGCGGGCTATATGCTAATAGCGGACTCGGAAGTCAAAAATAGAACTAGTGATAACAAGGTGCTCTGATTGTTTTTGTTGTAGAATAAGATAGGGGATATATTCACACATTATAAAACTGAAAAAGGATGGTGTATAAAACTGATTTTAAGATAAAAAATAGACGATAAAGAAATAACTTGACGGAGCTCAAACTCAAACCACACGGCAGCAAACAAACAGGAAGTGACGTGACCACAGAAATTCCCTTACAATGTCATCTGCTGGTGTTGGTCCATTGTGTTTTTTGAAAACCAACGTCACTGCACCCGTTTACCAAGAAATTTTGGAGCACTTGCTTCCTTCTGCTGACCAGCTTTTTGAAGATGCTGATTTCATTTTCCAGCAGGATTTGGCACCTGCCCAAAAGCACCAAAAGTTGGTTAAATAAAACCATGGTGTTGGTGTGCTTGACTGAACCGCAAACTCACCAGACCTGAACCCCATAGATTGGTATTGTCAAGAGGAAAATGAGAAACAAGAGACCAAAAAATTCAGATGAGCTGAAGGCCACTGTCAAAGAAACCGGGGCTTCCATACCACCTCAGCAGCGCCACAAACTGATCACCTCCATGCCACGCCGAATTGAGGCAGTAATTAAAGCAAAAGGAGCCCCTACCAAGTACTGAGTACATGTACAGTAAATTAACATACTTTCCAGAAGGCCAACAATTCACTAAAAATGTTTTTTTATTGGTATTATGAAGTATTCTAATTGTTGAGATAGTGAATTGGTGGGTTTTTGTAAATGTGAGCCAAAATCATCACAATTAAAAGGAACCAAAGACTTAAATACTTCAGTCTGTGTGCATGGAATTATTTAATACACGAGTTTCACAAGTTGAGTTGAATTACTGAAATAAATTAAAACTTTTTTCCACGACATTCAAATTTATTGCGATGTACCTGTATATAATACAGAATAATGCAAATTTAATTTGATATATGATATATGATATGATAGTGTTCTGATATATTACAATAATATTTCATTCCCATATTGCAAATATAAATGTAAATAAATAAATTATGTTTAATGTAAATAAATAATAGATAATTTATAAATACAACGGAGAAACCACCAACCTACAACATTTGTGTATGTAGGTATGTGTATATTATATATATATAAAATCTATTATCATAGAATTATAAATAATAATGAAAAGTGAGCGAATGTAGTAGAACTCACTATATTATTGGAAATATTTACATTTACATTTCCATTTAGTCATTTAGCAGACGCTTTTATCCAAAGCGACTTACAAGTGAGGACAATAAAAGCAATCAAAATCAACAAAAGAACAATAATATGCAAGTGCTATGACAAGTCTCGGTTAGCCTAACGCAGT
This sequence comes from Sinocyclocheilus anophthalmus, assembly GCA_018155175.1. NCBI lineage: Eukaryota > Metazoa > Chordata > Actinopteri > Cypriniformes > Cyprinidae > Sinocyclocheilus > Sinocyclocheilus anophthalmus. The sequence goes on from JADLZN010000485.1 coordinate 217,109, forward strand.
ACAAGTAGCAAGGTGTGTATATATATATATAATACACACACACATATATACACACACACACACAAAGAAAAACAAGTAGAGAGAATAGAAAAAATAGAAAGCTAGTGATTATTTGTTTTTTGTTGTTGTTTTTTTAAAATAAAGAACAAAAAAATGAAAAAGATAAATATAGATAAAGTAGAATTTTAATAGAATAGAAAGTGTTAGAGTTAGAGGGTCAAATAAAGGTGGAACAGATGTGTTTTTAGTCATTTCTTGAAGATTGGGTAGGACTCAGCTGCTCGGATGGATTTGGGCAGGTCATTCCACGAGGAGGGAACAGTTAATGAAAAAGTCAATGAAAGTGATTTTGTGCCTCTTTGAGATATGGCACAATAATACGCCATTCACTAGCAGAACGTATGCGCTATGGCACCGAACTCTGAAAGTAATGAAGTTAGGGGGGTTTTTGTTAAAGGGGTGCAGAGCAGTGGTGGTTTTGTAGGCAAACATTAATGCCTTGAATTTAAGGCGAGCAGCTACTGGTAGCCAGTGCAAAATGATGAACAGAGGTGTGACATGCATTCTTTTTGGCTCATTTAAGATTATCTTGCAGCGGCATTTTGGATTAATTGTAGAGGTTTGATAGAAGTGGCTGGAAGACCTGCCAAGAGAGCATTGCAATAGTCCAGCCTGGACAGAACAAGAGCTTGAACAAGGAGTTGTGTTGCATCTTCTGAAAGAAAAGGCCTGATCGTCCTAATGTTGTATAAAGCAAATCTGCAGAACCGAGCAGTTTTAGCAATGTGGTCTGAGAAATTCAGCTTATCATCAATCACAACCCCAAGGTTTCTGGCTGTTTTTGAAGGAGTTATGGTTGATGAGCCTAACTGGATGGTGGAATTCTGATAAAGTGATGGGTTTGTTGAAACCACAAGCAGTTCTGTCTTAGCTAGTTTGAGTTGAAGGTGATGGTCCGTCATCAACAAGAAATGTCTGTTAGACAAGCTAACAGATGCGAGCATCTATCGTCGGATCATCAGGAGGAAATGAGAGGTAGAGTTGAGTGTCATCAGCATAGCAGTGAAATGAAAAGCCATGTTTCTGAATGACAGAACCTAGTGATGCCATGAGACAGAGAAAGAGAAGTGGTCAGTACTGAGCCCTGAGGTACCACAGTAGTTAGATGTTGTGACTTGGACACCTCAACTCTCCAAGATACTTTGAAGGACCTATCTGAGAGGTAAGATTCAAACCACTGGTGTGCGGTTCCTGAGATGCCATTTTCCAATAGGGTTGACAGGAGAATCTGGTGGTTCACAGTATCAAAAGCAGCAGACAGATCCAGCAAAATAAGTATAGAAGATTTGGAAGCCGCTCTTGGCAGTCTTAGGGCTTCAACAACTGAAAGCTAGGCAGTCTCGGTCGAATGTCCACTTCTGAAGCCAGATTGGTTGCTGTCCAGGAAGTTGTTCTGTGCAAGAAACATAGAGACTTGGTTGAACACAACTCGTTCAAGAGTTTTTGCAATGAAAGGTAGAAGAGAAACCGGTCTGTAGTTCTCTAAAAGAGTTGGGTTAAGAGTGGGTTTTTAAGAAGTGGGGTTATACGAGCCTGTTAAAATGTTGAGGGAAAAACACCAGTGTGAAGGGAAGTGTTAACGATGTGAGTGAGTGTAGGTACAATGGCCGGAGAAATGGCTGAAGGAGATGAGATGGAATAGGATCAAGATGACAAGTAGTAGGATGATTAGAAAGGACGAGTTTGGAGACTTCTGCCTCAGAGAGTAGAGAGAAGGATGAAAACGAGTGTATGTTTGCTAGCAAGATGTGTTTGACAGTTTGTGGTGTGGCAAACTGTGCACTGAGGTTTTTTATTTTATTAATCAAGAATGTGGCAAAGTCGTCAGCTGATAGAGTTGATGAAGGAGGGGGAGGAGGAGGACAAAGGAGGGAGGAAAATGTTTTAAAGAGCATGCGAGAGTTAGGCGAATTGTTAATTTTGTTGTGATAGTATGTCCTTTTAGCAGTGGAGACATTAGCAGAGAAGGAAGAGAGAAGTGATCGATATGCATTAAGGTCAGTAGGATTTTGTGATTTGCGCCATACTCTTTCTGCAGCTCTGAGTTTAGAACGATACTCACGGAGAACATCAGATAGCCAAGGGGCAGAAGAGGTGGTACGAGCTGGCCTGGAAGACAAGGGGCAGACAGTCCCTAACAAGATGTAAGAGTGGAGCAGAAACTATCAGTAGCACGGTTAACATCAAGAGATGATAATTGCTCAGGGGAAGGAAGCAAAGATGAAACCAGAGCAGATAGCCGGGAGGGTGAGAGAGAGCGTAGGTTACGTCGAAAAGTGACATGTGTAGGGGTATGTGTTGTGTCAGGAACCATGTTGAGGTTAAGAGTGAGGAGGACGTGATCCGAGGTGTGCAGTGGAGTAACCAGCACATGATCAGTGTAGCAGTGTCGTGTGTAAATAAGGTCCAGTTGGTTGCCTGATTTGTGAGTAGCAGTAGTTGATCAAAAGAGGCAAGCAGAGTGTGGTAGTCTGCAGCCTGAGGTTTATCTAGGCGGGTGTTGAAGTTTCCAAGCATAATTAGGGGAGTACCATCCTCAGGAAAGTCTGAGAGCAGTTTGAAGTTTGATCTAATTCTTCCACGAAGTTACCTAATGGTCCTGGTGGTCGATAAACAACTATAAAATGGATTTTAAGAGGGTGGGTAATAGTGGCTGAATGTGATTCAAAGGAGCTGTTGATACTCAGAAATGGTAAAGGATTAAATTTCCAATCATTAGATATAAGCAGACCAGTACCTCCACCTCTTCCAGTCAGACGGGGGGAGTGGGAAAAAGAGAAATTATTGGAGAGTGCTGCAGGTGTAGCATTGTCCTCAGGTTTGATCCACATCTCTGTCAGGGCCATATAGTTTAGTTTTGAATGACTAGAAATAGATGTAATGAAATCAGCTTTGTTTACTGCAGACTAACAATTCCAGAGACCAAAAGAAAAATAAAGTAGTGTATTAGCAGACATAGGCAAAGTGCACAGGTTGTTAGGATTGCGCTGCCTACAGTGTGTGATGCATGGTTTGCGAGTGGTAGTGATAGTAGGGATTTGGAAACACATAGTAAGAATTGGTTAGCATAACTGAAAACAAAAGGGGAATAAGTAGTAGGAAAGAGAATGATTCAGAAGTGATACTTATGTGTCTTGCCGGTGTCCCTGCTCGGGGAGTCTCAGAAGTCGCATGGTAGAGTCGATGGTCTTTACACTCTTCGGTATTCACACGAGGAGGGCTTCACACGAGGGATGCCGCGACCGCTGCCGCGGTATAGTAAGCTTTTTATATTCGTCTAACAAAACTCAAATTAAATTCAGCTGGACACACTTTCCTGTTTATCACACCAAATGGCCAAGCAAAGCGCACGACACTGACAAGGTACGCGATACAGTACGAGACCAAACGCGATTTCAGCACAGGAAATATAATAATATAATATCATATTTTTTATATTTTGTAAATACATGACACAAAGGTGTGATATGTGATACAATATTTGATATAATACAGCACAGTATTTGTTATTTATTTGATATATGTAATACAGAATAATGCAAATTTCATTTGAAATGATATGATATATGATATGTTAGTGTTCTTATATTACAACATTTCATGTCCCATATTACATAATTCAGTAAAGCAATACAGTTATAACATAAGATACAGTATGTCATGATATATAATTCACTGTTGCAATATATGATGCAATCTGAAACACTACAGTACGATACAATATTATGATCTGTGATGGGATATGTTATGATATATTATGGGGTACATAACAACAAAATATGATTTGCTACACTGTTTTGTTCCATTTATATATAGATATAGACAAAACAATGCAAAATATTACAGTTCTGGCTGGAATTCTGAGCTCAAGTTTGAAGGCGTTGTGAAATGCATGCAAACATGTGGCCACAGATTCTATATTAATATTTAATAGTTTTTGTGTTGCTCGGCAACTGTAAACTGCTCACAGTTTGACACATATCACTTGGCAAAAGAACTATTTTCCAATTATTACTATTAATAAATGTAACTTTATTGTACATTCTTCCTTTTTGACGTATTGCTGTTGTTGCTATTTTCTGAAAATAATAATTCACTTTATTGCTTTAATAAGATATGCTATGATGTTACAATATAGGAAATTATGAGATATAATAAGATATGAAAATGCAGTAATAAAAATACAGGACTTTCAAATGAAAGGTATTAAGATTTCATGTCTGTTCTTTCCTCTCCAGTCTCATGGCCTCCAGACGATACTACTTCGAGATTCTCCACAAGCAGGACGACAAAGGCTCGGATCACGTTGAAGTCGGGGTGAGTTTGAATCAGCTCAACTCAAGCTCAGAGATTCAGAGATGACTCTTAATGTGCTCCAGACCACACAGTGCTTCCCAATTCAGCTTCTATTGATCCCGTCTAAACATGCACAATCACCAATCCTTCACTATCCATTATCTGCAGCGCCAAAACAGCTGTTATTGTCCACTTTGATAATCACTATTATACCAGTCCTTTCAGTCCACGGGCTATTCTGACGATTGAGAATACAGGCTAAAGAAACTGAATGGTCATATCTGCTTTCACTCACAGCTTTGATAACAGTCCATTCAGTCGGCCTTAGAGAGCCGAAAACCTCGGAAAGCCTCGCGTTTGGGTTGTTAAGAGTGGGTGACCAGGTCATTTCAATTCAATTCAATTCAGTTCAGTTTATTTATTTATTTATTTATACTATCTATCTATCTATAATTGTAATATCTATTATCATCATTATTCTACATCTGACAGATTATATCTATTCTAGCTATATAAACTCTTATTCGCTGTTATTAATGGTAGAAGGTAGTTGTTAAGTTTAGGTATTGGGTACGATTAGAGATGTAGAATATGGTCATGCGGAACATATGCTTTATAACAATAATAAACAGCCAATATTGGCATGTTAATAAGCAGCTAGTAATAGTGGGGTCGGTCCCTGTACGAAAAGTTTTACCTACATTTTATTGTATTATTTGTTTTTCTATTGTTTTTTTCCCTCAGGTTAATTATCAGTACTGCCACGCGTTCAGTGTCTTGGAAAGACTTTTTTAAAGATGCTATTATAGCCTTTACTTAACGTGTTCTGTGGTTTGAATGAACAATTGATTATTATAAATGACTTAGACATTAAATAAAATAATATATATTAAAATAACATGAAACTAATTTGATATAATATATAAAAAAAATACATTTAGAAATTAAATAAATGTCTATAATAAAAAATACACACTTTTTTGTGGCAAAATATATTTTGTGTAACCCTCCTCTAAACAGCACATATGAACAAAACTGTCTGTGTTTGGCCATTTTAAAGGTTATTCAGGCAGTCTTTTCTTGTCTAAATCCATACCAGTACTAGAAATTGACTTTTTAAATATTTGCCCCTGGAATTTATTTTTAAGAGCACATTTTTAGAGGAGAACATTTTTGCATGGTTTCCATTCATAACAAATGCTTGGAATAATTATAACTACTTAACTGGAGTTATTTGGATTTTTTTTAATGAAATTTATATATTAATATGCAGTAGGAATCTTTGTTTATTGTACATGGACAAGTACTGCCTGTCTCTTTATCACTCTTTCTGACCAGATGTCTCCTTCTACCTCAATGAATTCAAACGTGGTACTGTGAAAGGATGCTAGATATTACTTGGTCAACTGTAAATGGTATTATTGGAAAGAGGAAACATTTATGAACAGAAGAAACTCAGCAAAGTACCGAGTGCTGAGGCACATGGTGCGTAAAAGTCGCTGACACTCTGCTGATTCCACCTGAAGAGTTCCAGACTTCCACTGGTGTTAATATCAGCACAAAAACTGTGGTGGGAGCTTCATGGAATGGATATCCATGGGCATGCAACTGCATGCAAGTCTCACATCACCAAGTACACAGTTACTGGACTCTGGAGCAGTGGAAACCTGCTCTGTGGAGTGATGAATCTCACTTCTCTGTTCAGCAGTCTGATGCACAAGTCTGGGTTTGATAAGTTGGTGGGTTTGGACATGCAGAACATGCAGGATTCATATTTAAATAGTATTTTTGTGGGTTAATATTCACAGACACTAGTCTATACTTGGTTGATTTAGGGGAATTACTAACTTTTGATTTATTCATCCACAATTTGGCAAATTCCGTTACATTCCGCATTATACAGAAAATTCCGCGACTTCATCCAAGCTTTCTGCATTGCGGAAATCATAGGGCCCTATAAAATGGTACGGGTTGTTTTTCAGGGGTTGGTCTGGGCCTCTTACTTTCAGTGAAGGGATAATAGTTATTGCTTCAAGCAACACAAAGACCATTTAGGGGGGGGGCAATGCTATGCTTTCAACTTTGTGGGAATAGTTTGTGGAAGGCACTTTTTCTATTCCAGCGTGACTGTACCTTAAAGCAAGGCCCATAAAGAGATGGTTGGATGAGTTTGGTGTGGAAGGACGCACAGAGTCTTGACCTCAACCCCATCCAACACCTTTGGGATAAATTGAAACAAAGACTGCACTTCACTGCACTGCTACGGCATACTATTATTAGTGAGCACCAAAAAGGAAAAAAGCTATTTATCCCCACTAATTATATAGACAATGCTGTAAGTATGTGAGGGGAACATAAATAGTTCATAAAAAGATGTGCAAGGCCTTCTGTTGTTTTAGAAAGAAGCAGAACAAACATGGTAAATTAAATGAACGTCATCACATTATCATCACAAATGCCAAAAATAACAATTAAAGCCCCCTTTTGTGAAGCCATCAGCAAGCATCGGTCCGTAGCAGACGCTCTGCGGGAGAGAGAGAGAGAGATGCAGAGAGTGCTTCAAACTACTTTAGGTTTGATTTAGCTGCAGCTGGCTGCTCCTCATTTCACTAAAAGCATTGAGCAAATACAAAATGGGCCTCCAAATGAAATTTTCAGAATGTATTTCCTGACTTTGACCATCTGCTCTGGACTGAGGTGATGGCGTTGGAGCTTCTGAGAAAAGATCTTACGACAACATCTTGAGCTGAGCCGCTCTATGAGCTCATGAGGAAAAAATAACGGTGATAAGTTTTTAACAAAAATAATAAAATTTAAAAACATATTTCCATAAAATAATTGTTCTCAGCAGCACAAAACTCTTTATAATTAATTTGGTGCAATGCAGTAAGCTAACAATGTTACAGGGACAAAAAGAAAAAGAAAAAATGCTTATTAACTTTTTATTTATTTCTAAAAAAAAATTAAGTGTTATGAGTCACCTTCTATTAACTGCTCAATAGGGAAAATAGGGTTGAACGTCTTTTCTGGGACCAAGAAGTTATTATTATTAAGTGACATTGGAAAAAAAAATCGTTGTTGTATTAATACTTTTAGTGGCCAATGGTAAGACATATTTGAATTAATATATATGGGAAGGACAATTTTGACAATTTTTAAAGTGGTCATATGATTTTGCTAAAAAGAACAGTATTTTGTGTATGTGGTGTAATGAAAGGCTTTATGTGGTTTAAAGTAAAAAAAACACATTATTTTCAACATACTATACATTATTATTTCTCCTCTATGCCCCGCCTTTCTGAAACGCGTCGATTTTTACAAAGCTCATCGTGTGCTGTGATTGGCCAGCTATCCAGTGCGTTGTGATTGGCCGAATACATCAAGCGTGTGACGGAATTGTTACGCCCCTCACATACTGTTGATTCCGTGTCCGGCCGGAGCGACGAGACACAAACATTAAAACCCATTACAAACGAGATTTGTTGCATACAGTGGGGACATAATTACGGATTATAATGACTTATTCTGTCGTTTTACGCGTTGCGTTGCATTGCATCGCGCTACGTAAACATAAAATGCTTTCACAACGAAACACACAGCGAAAGTTACGCCTTCTTCCTTTCTGTGAACATTTGGGCGGCGTTATGCAAATCTTCCCACATAGTGAGGTAGATACTGTATGTGGGGGCGTGTTAGAACGAGCCGTTTTAGGAGGCGTGGCTGACTCTTAACTTTTATAAAAAAATATCTCTTTGGATTTGAGACTTTTTTGCAACTTTACAGATCTTCTTTAGGCACCAAGAGCATGTAACACTCCAAAGAAAAAGGAAAACCCAACATTTAAATTGCATCATATGACCCCTTTAAATAATCTTATAATGAAACATATTTATTGACAACTAATTTTGGGGAAGATGCATTCCACTATGGTGCTCCCTCAATGTCAGTTGAGGTCATGGCTGTGGTACTTGATATTTTTTTATATTATAATATTTATTTGGTAAATATTGTAAATGGGAAAATAAAATATGAAATATTTTCTGAATATATTCTATTAGCAGTAAATGTAATCGCATACAGCAGTTGTTGCTGGAAGACATGCGTCGAATAAAAATAGAGCTGTTAAAGAAACTATAATTTACTGAAAATGTCCTCACCCTCAGTCCATCCAAGATGTAGATGAGTTTGTTTCTTCATCAGATTTGGAGAAATGTAGCATTGCATCACTTGTTCACCAATGGATCCTCTGCAGTGAATGGGTGCCGTCAGAATGAGAGATCATAACAGCTGATAAAAACATCACAATAATCCACAAGTAATCCAGACTCCAGTCCATCAGTTAACAATCCTGTGAAGTAAAAAGCTGTGTATTTGTAAGAAACTCTCTCATTCTGACGGCACCCATTCACTGCAGAGGATCCATTGGTGATCAAGTGATGCAATGCTATGTTTCTCCAAATCTGATCTGATGAAGAAACAAACTCATCTACATCTTGGATGAACTGGGGGTGGAGTACATTTCGGCAAATTTTAATTATTGGGTGAACTATGTCTTTAATGTTAAGACATTAAAAACAACATTGTTTTCAGTATGAATTGACATTCCCAGTAATCCAACTTCGTCGGAACGTTTGATAGAGAAACCACATTATAAAACTCTTGTCAGGCACAGAGCGTAATAAAATACTCTCAGCCACACTTGCACTTTTCTGACTATGTGTTACATTTTGTTGTTTTGCCTCTTGTATTGATTTTTGTCTCTTCACACGGAATGCTTCAGGCCAGTGAATCGGACCTCTGTTTCACTGAAGAAATGTCATCGGGGACATGAGACCGTGAAGACAGGAATAGCTAATTCAAAGCACACACATTTCTTTAGCTTTCTCAATGGGGATATATCACAATTTATATTAAATATTAACTCCTTATGATTACTATAAACTATTCCTTCCCCCTATTGTTAAAAAAGGAAGAGTTCACTGTATTTGAATGGCTGTTGTTTGCATTTTTAGATATTAATTATCGCATAATTTAGCCTTTTTATTAAGTTACTGTCCTCCTGGGAACCATTGAGAGGTTCTCACATTGTAGATAATTTCAGGTTTTACTTTCATTAAGGGCATTTGGTCAAAACCTGACACACACACAAGTACAAAGCGTTTTTCTCTGCCACAACACATATTTTTCTCACGCTCTCTGTCTTTCTGTCTCTTCTAAAAGCTGGAATGATTATAGTGTCCACAAACCCAGACACCTACATTTATCACAAAGAAGAGGCTTATAACTGCCAATCGGTTTTATTATACTTTCAAGTGATATTAGTGGGTGCTGTTTCAATTTCTCTTAGAGTGCCTCTAATCTTCATTCTGAATTCTAGACCTAGTTTCTGAATTTACGTATGTGTAAATCTCACAAAATCAGCCGAGAACATGTCCGGGTCTTTTCTGGGTCAAGAAAAATAAAGGACTATCTTTTAAAAATTTATTTTTAGTAGTAGTAATAGTAGTAGTAATAATAATAATTAATATAATAATAATAATTAATATTATTATTTTATTATTATTATCAATTAAGTGATTTAATAATATAAGAAGAATGATATATTATGTTATCATTATTATTTTAGGATCTATGTTTTACATGTTTTTTAATTATCACGATGCAAAAAATTTTTTTAGCTAATTTTATAATTAAGTAATTTCCTTTATTAAATAAATTTAAAATTTAGTCATTATATATGCTATTAATGGTATATTATTTGCACTGCTTTTAATTGTAAAAAATTTAATTTAATATTGGACATAAAATAAAATAATAAAATTAATGAAAATCAGATAATGGACCCACCCCCACACACACACCTAAAAATAAATAAAAAATTGGAGTGGAAATATGACATGATGAAATTAAAGCACCTGTCTATGTGCTTTACACAAAATCATATTTGCGCACTCCAAATGAAAAACATACATATCTCAACTGTTGTCCTCAAATAATGTTGTGTGTGGTGTGTGTGTGTGTGGTGTGTGGGTGTGTGTGTGTGTGTGTGTGTGTGTGTGTGGTGTGTGTGTGTGTGGTGGGTGTGTGCGTGTGGAAAATAGCCTGTCTCCCCTCATTACAGCGAGCATAAGCAGAAGTGACATGGTAATTGCACAACGTCATTAAAAGAATTGTAGCTTGTCTGATGGTTTGTAAGTGTGCTGCTGAAGAAGCTACTGTTGATGTGAGTGTGTCTCTCATTTCCTGCTGCATGTTGTGTTGTGATTGGACGGGTGAATCTATTTAGTGAGGGTGACCTTGCTTGAAATGTAGACAAATATATAGCAATGCAGAATATCCCTCCATCTCTTATAGTTCCATTCATTGGTCATCAATACAATTTTTCTCGACAATCAATACAGGAATATAGGATTCCATGGGGGCCTTTTTGGTTCCTATTTCTTAAAAAATAAAAATAAAAAAGACGACTTCTCAACATCTCCTAAATAGGATTAATGTGATAAATCGGCAAGCAATTCCATCTCTTCTATCCTAGTCGGAGTTTCTAGACTTAACTCCCAACGTGATGATATTTTGTTGGTCGCGCAACATTTCCACATTGAGATCAGAAACGTGCCATCACATTTGATTAAGGCACAGTTGCTATGTGTCTACACCATTTCAAAACTTTCATCAGACCTGTCGGCACTAAAGGGTTTGATGAGATGTCCATCGTCAAGAGGTGATTTCGTCACTTTGTGCCATACTTTTTCCACAACTTAGTGTCTCATTACTTCACAGTTTCTTTTCAGTCTTTTGTTGCCAGACTTTTGACTGTCAGCATAAAGGCTTTTTACTGTCAGGTCTACTTTGCCACTTCTTCTGGCCAGGAACCAAACACTTAGACAAGAAGAGACCCTCTGACTAATGCAAAGGACCCAAACTCATAATTTGTTCCCTCTCCATTAAAATTATTGCTTTCTGGGCCACACTCAAATGCAGGCCCAGGACAGAAGGTCCACCATGTTGAAAAAACCAGCATATGCTGGTTAGGTAAGTTTTGAAGCATGGCAGCTGGTTTAAGCTGATCCTTAGTTGGTCATGAGCTGGTCCTAAACTGGTTATTAGCTGGTTATGAGCTGGCCCTGAGCAGGAGCTAGCTGCTTAGGACCAGCACATGACCAGCTTATAACCAGCTTATGACCAACTAAGTTAGGCAAGTAATGGTAATATTTTTTTAGGACATGTTTCAGTATGGTATGATTCCATATTGTTCCACACATGTAAAAGCAGCGGATAGCACACACATGCTCATTGCAAGCACCCAGTGCAGAAAGAAATTGTCCTGTATTTAGACATGCTCTTATTGGCTTCAAACCGGAACAGTAAAGGGCTTAGTTCCCAATCAAAAATGAAAAATTCTAACCCTAATGTCATTCCAAAACCCGTAAGAAAACGTAGCAAGGAACATGTTAAAATAATCAGTGTGCAACAGGGGTCAATGTAATTTCACGGAAGCTACGAGAATACGTTTTGTGTGCAGAGAAAACAAAAATAACAACTTAATTCAACCATTTGTGTCCTCCACTCCACCCAAGTTAGGACATTTTGGAGAGTATTCAAATACGTAACAACGTATGAACGTATGTACGCGGATACGTTGTTTACGTTCAGATCAAAGTGTAAACAACATATCCGCATACATACGTTGTAGGGCTGGGTATCGATTCAAATGTCCCGATTTGATTTTGATTCGATTCTCGATTTTTTTTTTTATTACTTTCAGTGAATATAGTTTTAATACAAATGCTATTTATATTTCTAAAAAAAATTAACAGTAAACATCCGTTTACAACTGGTTTAAAATAAAAAGAAATAAGAGCAACAGGCCTGTATTTTAAAGACCTTATTCTTTTTTTTTGTATTAGGGTCCTTTGTTTAAAATAACATACAGGGCCTATACAAATGTTTTGGCGTAATTGCTCTGCGTAACAGATGAAGGCAATAAACATTATTAATGGATCGTAATCAATTGAAAAGTAAAACCCTTCTTTTTGTTCTGGCATGCCCACGTGTGCACAACAGAGGTTTACTGGAAACTTTAAAAAGGGGGAAAACAAATGTGATAATTCCTTTTAAAAATAAAAATTTATGTATATTTATTATTAGTAGTTGTAGTAGTAGGTAATAGTTCGCATTGTTGTTACATTGAGTCTTGAGACTGCACAATAATAATATATTTCTGTCACAGTTTCTTCACGTTAAACTGAACTATTATTTTGACGGGTTGCCGTGAAGAACTTGCAGTTGCTGTGTATGTGATATGACGGTAGTTTCCTCAAATGAAACGGTAAAAAAATGCTAAGAAGTGACCTCTCAGAGAAAGCTGGAGGATGACAATTCGTCGTCATATCATCATTAGGAGAGACCGGCGAGGCTGAAAACCCGCGAGCGGGCGTCCGTCTAGATGTGTGTAGTAAACAAAACCAGTGCGCCATTAGTTCGTTCGGAGATCCTGGAGTTTACGCGTTGATGTCAAATGATTCTGCAGACTTGTAGTATTACTATAGCATTTCATCTGAGCATTGCATATCAAGCATATTTGTTCTTGGTTCTTGTCAACAGTATCTCTGCCATGATAAGCACTGAATGAATGACAGGCTTTCTGATGTAACCCCAGGCGCATAGGTATAAAAAAACATATAGTGGAGAAGACTAATGATAAGATTAGATTAGATAAGATTCACATTAATCAGATCTTGTTTTAAATGTTTGCTGAAATAAATACCGGAAAAGATCGATTCGCAGCTTTTGAGAATCAATATCGAATCAACGTCATTTAAAAAAAACGATTAATCGAAAAATCAATTTGTTTGCTCAGCCCTAATACATTGCATATGTTGTTTACGTATGTGATACTCTCCAAAATTAGGATCCTTGCCCTCTATGGGAGGGTCAGGGCTTTTTTTGTTTGCGGTTGCATAAAGTCCTTAAGTAATTTGACTTAGGGGTATCCCTGAGGGGGAATAAATCCCTGAGGTAAGGGATTTCTATAGGAGCGTTGCAACAAATGTCTTAACTGTCACACTTACCTAAGTGTTAATATGAAGCGTTTCACGGTAGTTTCTGGCAACATACGGCAATGGGCGCCGCGGTTACTATAGTTACTACATCTCACAATAAACAGATATGTACACATATCTATGACAATAAACAGAACATAATGAAATACAAACCTAACCAACTAAAACACAGACAAACATTAATTAAACACAAGCGCTGCCCGTTTTTGCACTGCTTTTTGTACAGTCGTTACCGAGGAAACTGCTTTGTTTCTGTAGCGAAAGTGCCTCCTGCTGACCAATGACGGAAAATTTACCAAATGTGAAAATTATTAACCCGTTTTGACGCTGCAAACACGCAGAGTTGTAAATGTGAATAGGCGGATCAACAAGATAATGCATTATAAAAATCTAAACAATTAAGACAAATTATATTTATATTGTTATGTAATTAATGTAATAATTACAACTATATACTCGTCCAGTACTCGTCCAAATAACTCGTCCATTTACTTAAAAATGTATATAAAACTTTTTGTTTTGTGAAAACCTGTAAGTCATGCTTTTTACAGTCATTTTACATTTTAATATGTTACCATAGTCATTGCCCTACTGCGCTCATATATGATATTTTATTTGTGCAGGTCTTAAAAAATGTCTTAAGTCTTACATTTGAGTTTAAAAATCCTGCAGATACTAAGTTTAAGATGACTTAAGGGAGCTCTTTTGGTCCCTTAAATTTATTAAGGTGAAATGGTTACTAAGGACTTTGTAGCAACACTTAAGGGAACACTTAAATAATTAAGGGGAATACTTAATGGCAGCCTTAAGGTTCCTTAAGTTGACCCTTACGTTTTTATCTTGCAACCTAAGTTTCACTAAGGGCTCCCTTAACCTTATAACTAAGGGATTTCTTAGCATAAGGGCTTTAATGCAACCGGGCCCAGAGCTGTCAGAAATCATCAAAAATATCTTAAAGGGGTCATATGATGCAATTTAAATTTTTCCTCTCTTTGGAGTGTTACAAGGTCTTGGTGCATAAAGAAGATCTGTAAAGTTGCAAAGACTAAAGTCTCAAATCAAAAGAGATATTCTTTATAAAAGTTAAGAGTCAACCACGCCTACCTAAAAGGCTCGTTCTAACACATGTCGACATACAATGTGGGAAGCATAACGCCGCCCAACGTTCACGCAAAGAAAGAAGGTGTAACTTTTTATTCTCGCTGTAGTATTGTTGTTGCCGTGCTGCCATGCCGTGAAGGTGCTGTGTTTCGTTGTGAAAGCGAAACTACTTTGTTTGGCCTTCCAAAAGAGGACGATATCCGCTTTGTCATGCCTTGAGCTGATCCGTGCTGGTCGCTGAGGGAAATACATCAACTTCGCGTTGTGGATCACCGGATCGGCTTTCACCGTAAAAAAAACGATTCCTTCGTTGAATCGAAGGCCCGCGCCGTTCCCTAGCCCCCGGCCTCTGCTCACTCTAGGCCGCAGTGTGTGATGTTGTGTTTCGTTGCGAAAGCGAAAATACTTGTTTGGCCTTCCAAAAGAGGACATGTCTAGAAATCAGTGGTTAAGTTGTATTTACTGTATTTACAGAACAGTTGAACCCAAATATTCCGATGTGTCCAGCACATTTCATGGAGGACTATTTCCTGATCCTGGAAAAGTAGACTACAATGCCGGCATTTCTGACTCACAGACTGTAAGTATGTATTTTATATTTAAAGAATTTGCCACTGACGATTCAAACGCAAGTTTTTTGGGCAGTGTAGAGTAAGACTTGTTGTTTGTCATTTCTCCGATCAAATGCAGACATGGTTTTATGTTTACAAGGCGCGATATGCAACGCAACTCGTAAAAAGACAGTATAAGTCAGTATAAGTAATTATGTCCCCACTGGATGCAAAAAATGCCTAGTTTGTAATGGGTTTTAATGTTTTGTCTCATCACTCCGGCCAGGAAAAAGCATCACAATATGGTAAGGGGCGTAACATTTCAGTCACACGCTTGAGGTATTCAACCAATCACAACACACTGGATAGCTGACCAATCAGCATAAACTCGCTTGCAGACCGATGAGCTTTTAAACGAACACGTTAGAAAGGCGGGGCATAGAGGAGAAACAATAATGTACAGTATGTGGAAAATAATGTGTTTTTTGAACCTTAAACCGCATAAACACATTTCATTACACCAAATACACAAAACAATGTTCTTTTTAGCAGCATCATATGACCCCTTTAATTTGTGTTCTGAAGATGAACGAAGGTCTTACAGGTTTAGAATGACATGACGGTGAGTAATTAATGACAGAATGTTAATTTTTGGGTGAACTATCCCTTTAAGCAAAAGGTGAAAAAGTACTGTCTCAAGCATCTCCTACAAAATTCTAAAGTGTCTTTCAAATGATTTAATAGCATGAACCTCATCAACTTCATCAAATCCTACAACTGATTGTTTCTCAAAAGCACTTGTTGCGTTCAATTGGTACCCAAACACAACACTTCTTTCTGGTGGACTGATGAAAACCTATGTGCCCTGATTCCTAGAAATTGCTAGAACTGTTGATTTCAGCCGAATCTTGCTGGTTTCTGTGCAATATGCTTCATGCAGTCTAAGGATGGTCTGTTGGCCAACCGTGGCCATGCCGTATGAGGCTTGAGACTAGTTTCTCTCTAAATGTCTCTCTTTGTCTCCATTACAGTGGCGCCCTTTCCTGCCAGGACTCAAGTATGAGGTCATCGATTCCGCCTACATCTCCTTGTACACAGGTAACCCTCCCTCCCTTACAAACTCCACCAATTTCAAAACTAACCAGCACTGACTAGCCATCGTACTGCCGCCATGCCATCATGGTTTGAATGGCTTGATGATGTGATAGTTTGAACTTTAGTTATTTATGTTATTCTCCGAGGTGCTTGAGAGGTTTCGGTGTGAACTGTTTATGAAACAGACCGTGCCTCTGAGAGTTGTCAAGAAGGAAGAAAGTGGCTTTTTCAGGATCATTGAGATTGATGACAGTGACTCCTTCTGCCGGAGGCTGTTTCCAATCGCTGGTCTTTGTGCAGGGATTGATACAGTGTGTCCCATCGGGCTTGAAATGACTAGATGTATTAGCCGCATTACACTTTAAAGTTGTTTTCCGTGCCCTAAAGTTGTATGCACAAAGACTTTTAATAGCGTCCTACAGAGTTTGCTACAAAATTGATGAGTTTAGTGGACATAATTTGCTTTCAACACTTTTTGGTACCAGTGCCCTGAGGTGAAGCAAAATTTAAAATGTGCTTAGAGCTGTTGTGACATAAAGAGAGAAAGGACACGGGAAAAACAACAAGGTTATAAAGACTATGTTGGATCTTGCGTGCTCTCAAAGGGAGATCAAGCATGGAGTGATAACATCCATAGCTTGCATACTGTTGCCATAGTGATTATGCTGACCTTCACGGATAGCCTTTTGGAAGTGTCTTCAGTACAAATGCCATCTTGTAACACAATGGAGCGTATCTGTTTTCAAGCATTTCACAGCACACACACCCTGGCCTCATAGAGTTTACATTCAGTTTGGAAAGAAGAATCACAAATGAAATCTCCATACAATTTAAATTGGTTCTTCTAGAAAGCAATGACATTAACTAGGCAGCAAAGTAGAAGTTTATTGCTTTTAAGTGTTCTCCTGAGAAAAAAGACCTGAATAATCAAACATCTATTCTTGAATTTCCCAAGACATCTCCCCAATGTCTCAAACTTTGCTCAGATTTGCCAATGTCTACAATCAAAAGTCAGAGAGCTCAGTATGGACTATTCATCCATTCTCCAAACCAGTGGTTCCCAACTACTTTCCTTCAGTACCCCAAATCTGCACATTTTTGCATGTCTTATTTATCTGACACACCCATTTCAGGTCTTGGAGTTTCTGCTAATGAGCTGATGAGTTGAATCAGGAAGGATACATGCAAAATGTGCAGTGCTGGGCAGAACTCCAGAAAGAAAACGTGTTATGTGGTATGGTTGGGAACCACTGCTCCAAACCATTTGTCCTATATACGGTGGTGATCAAAATTAGAGAACAACCTATAATTTCCTCCATTTTAAAGGTTACTGCTTAGTCCTATTTGAAGTGATCCCAACAGGAGAAGAAGGGCAGTTTTTAAGCATATTTCACAAATTTATTGTATTCTGAAGCACAGTATAAAACACTTAAATGAGATATTTGAAAAAGAACTCTGATCAAAATTAGAAAGCACTTACAGATACCTCCCAGTTATTGTTTGAATCTGGCACCTAGTGCTAATTTTCCTAATTATATTACAAACCCTTTTTAACTGGCAGCATTCCTCCCATTTTCACTGGGATTGTTAGATGGCAGGCTGCTCTAAGGTGACTGAAACTCTGCGACAGGAGGTTGTCCAGATGAAGGCCAAAGGGATGACCCTTTCATCCATTGCAATAGAAGTTGGTCATTCCAAATCTGTGATTTCTCAAATATTGCAGGTTTAGAGAGACACTAATTCATTCAAGTCCCCCAAAATGGCTGGTTGTCCACGTAAGACAAATGCACGAGAAGACAGGATAATGTTGAGACACTCAATGGGGAATCGGTTCAGCACTGCAGCTGGAATTGCTAAGTTTAAGAGAATTTGAAAGCCCACTCTGCAGTGACCAAACCTCTTATCAGAAGAAAGAATCAAAAGACTAGACTCATCTTTGCTGAGGAGCATGTCGTGTGGAGAGATGAGAACTGGTCCAAAGTTCACTTTAGTGATGAGAGCAAGTTAAATTTATTTGGGTCTGATGGAAAAAATTATGCTTGGCTTCAAACTGGGGAAAGACTGAACCCCAAGTGAGTAAAGAAGTCAGTGAAAGGTGGAGGAAGTGTCATGGTTTGGGGGATGTTTTCTGCAGCAGGAGTTCTGACTTTTATACAGCTACATGGCAGGGGGAATGCAAATATTTATCAGAACCTCCTTCAGCTCCTCCTGCAATTTTCATGCAAGACAATGCCCCCACCACACTGCAAAACAGGTAAAGCAGTTCCTTGAAGCTGAAAATACTGAAATAATGAAATGGCTTGCTCAGAGTCCTGATCTAAACCTGATCTGAAAATCTCTGGAAAATCCTTGGCAACAAAGTTATACCTAAGAAATCCACTACAGCTACCAAACTATGGAAGAGACTGGAAGAAGAATGGACCAAGATCCCACCGGCGCAGTGTGAGAGACTAGTGATGACCTGAGGCCGCAGATGTGCTGAAGTCATTTAAAGCAAGGGCCTCTACAGTTCCTACTAATTAAAAACTCCCCAAGATTTTAGTTGTATTCTTCTTTTGTGCTACAGTGGTTACTGTTCTGTCATTTTGATCACTGTTTTCCACAAAATAAAGGTTTTTGTTGAAATGGCTTGGCTATTTTGTCAAACAAAAAAAATATTACTTCAAATTTTGAGTGATGAAGATTAACAATATTGTTCTCTAATTTTGATCTCCACTGTAAGGTCGCAGTGAAGCTGGAGCCTATTCCAGTATCTCAGACCAAAGGAATGGAAACGGATGGATGGCCAGTTCAATATAATCTAATTTATCATAAAATAATTTAAGGCAAATGTATCTGAGCTATGCTAGCCACAATACTCTAAACTTAAAACACAATAGTCTCATTAGTGTCACTTTTTATTTATGCTTTGGAATTTTAAAAGAAAGGAAGGATGCTTAAAAGAAAGCTTGTGAGCTATAAAAGGCACCATCTGAGCAATAACATTTTCTCTTCAATGTTAAAACTTCCTATAAACTTTTAATGTAACAGTTCCTTTATTTTTACACATTAGTTCTTCAGAGACACCGCTGTTGGAAGCAAAGGGTTGTGGTGAATGTGTCTCTAGGCAACACGACTGGTAAAAGCCATCAGTCCTCCTAAAAGAGTCAGAGTTATGCTTGAATGCCTTGTGTGAAAAATTGAGTTCTGACAAGGACTTTCTTGCATCAAGTGTCAAATACTATGAAATGAATACCCTTCAGAATTGTGATTGTATTGTACATTGTACAAGGCTTATTATATGCAACATAATGAAGAATCCCATTCGCAATGACAGCAGGGCTTGATATGATTAGGAGGTAGACTGGGGCTGATAACCAAAGGGTTGTAGGTGTAAGACCCAGGAGACGTTTTGATGCATGAAAAAGAATAATTATATCATCCCGCAAAATACAGCATGCCACCACTGGTTATTGTCAGTGCCACATTTGCATGTGTGAGAAATTTATATTTTGAACACCTCGTTCTGCTGTGGTGTGCTAAAATAGCCCAGGGCCTGAATGGAAAGTTCTTGTTTAGTACGTTAGTGGTATTGCAATGTTAAATACTTGAGTGTGTTCCCTTTCATTTTGGTTCTTGTTTGAGTTGAGCTGCTAGTATGTGAACTCCCTTTGAACGTAACACAGAGCTTAAGCACTTCACAGTGTTCGTCTCACACACATTAAAGTGCAGAGTGTGACAACAGCCACCTCTGCTCTCTCTTGGGTTTCAAGCACACATCAAAGCCTGTCTCATCTGCGTGGAGGGGCTCTGGTGGTCCTCGTCGTTTGAAGGGTGGCATCTTCAATTGTCACCCAGACATTCTGGTGTATCTGATATGGAGTGACCCACATATTAGCAAGGCACTGACCTTGAGCTTAAACAGACAGACAGTCTGCACATAGGCATAGGCAAATCTGTCAAAGGAGTCCTGAATGGTTGCCAAGGTGATTGTTAGGGTGTTCTCCAAGGGCGCTAGGATGTTGATAAGCAGTTGCAAGGGGGTTCTGGGTGTTTACTAGGGCATGGTTAGGCAGTTGCTAGGGTGGTGGTAAGTTGTTGCTAGAGTGTTATGGGTGGTTGCTTGGACATTGCTAAATGATTGTTCGGGTGTTCTGGGTGGCTGCTGTGGGTGTTGATAGGCAGTTGCCAGTGTATCTTGAGTCACTAGGGTGTTGTCAGAATGTTGCTAGGGAGTTATGGGTGGTTGCTATGGCATCACAGATCTAGATCTTTCCATGTTGTTGTAATGCAGTTACTATGTTTTTTGGGGGCTAGCTAAGAAGTTACTAGGGTGTTGTTAGATGGTTACTATTGGTGTTTGCTAGGCCATTTTTAGGAGGTTGATAGAGTTTTCTGGGAATTGATAGGCAAGTGTCAGGGTGTTTATTATGTTGTTAGGTGTTTGGTAGGGCATTATGGGTGGTTTCTTGGGTGTTCTGGGTTGTTGAAGTTGCTGTTGGGCAATTGTTAATGTGCACTACAGTTGAGGTCAAAAGTTTATATCCCCCTTTCATAATCTGCAAAATGTTCATTATTTTACCATAATAAGAGGGATCATACAAAATGCATATTATTAATTATTTAGTGCTGACCTGAATAAGATATGTCAATTCAAAAGCTTATATACTTGATTCTTAATACTGTGTTGTTACCTGAATGATCCACAGATCTGTTGTTGTTGTTTTTTTGTTTTTTATTTATTGATAGTTGTCCATGAGTCCCTTGTTTGTCCTGAACAGTTAAACTGCCTGCTGTTCTTCAGAAAAATCCTTCAGGTCCCACAAAGGTCAGTTCTTTGGTTTTCCAGCATTTTTGTGTATTTGACCCTTTCCAACAATGACTGTGTGATTTTGAGATCCATCTTTTCACAATGAAGACAACTGAGGGACTCATATGCAACTATTGTAGAAGGTTCAAACGCTCACAGATGCTCCA
This sequence comes from Sinocyclocheilus anophthalmus, assembly GCA_018155175.1. NCBI lineage: Eukaryota > Metazoa > Chordata > Actinopteri > Cypriniformes > Cyprinidae > Sinocyclocheilus > Sinocyclocheilus anophthalmus. The sequence continues at coordinate 238,230 of JADLZN010000485.1, forward strand.
GAAGGAAAAACCATGCATTAAGAGCCGCGGTTGAAATGAAAACTTTTGAACAGAATGGAGATGTGTACATTTTTCTTATTTTGCCTAAATATCATCTTTTTTCATTTAGTACTGCCTTTCAGAGGCTACAGAAGATAGTTGCATGTTTCCCAGAATACAAAATAAGTTAAATTTACCCTGATCTTCATGCATGGTTTTTCCTTCTGGAGCATCAATGAGCGTTTGAACCTTCTGTAATAGTTGCATATGAGTCCCTCAGTTGTAAGGTGTTAGGTTGTTACTAGGGCATTGTGGGTATTTTCTAGGGTGTTCTGGGTTGTTGAAGTTACTGTTGGGAGATTTTTAATATGTGCACTAGGTGGTTTCTAGGGCATCATTAGGCACTTGCTGTGGTTTTCTGGGGGTAACTAAGCAGTTAGGATGTAGTTAGATGGTTTATGTGGTGTTCTTGGTGGTTCCTATGACACTGTTATGCATTTTCTAGTTTTCTGGGGGTTGCTATGTATCAGAGTGCTGCTAGGCACTTAACAGGGTCTTCTGGGTGGTTGTTATGGCGTTAGGTGGTTAATAGGGTGTTATGGGTGGTTCATAATGTGTTCTGGGTAGTTACTATGGCATGGCAGTTTTTTTGGGGGGGAGGGGGGTGCTAATCATAGGGTTAGTTGTGAGGGTGTTATGGGTGGTTTTTAGGTTGTTGTAATGCAATTGCTGTTGGGTGGGTGTTCTGGGAGGTTTCTACGGCATTGTTAGCCACTTGCTGTGGATTTCTGGGGGTAGCTAAGAATTTGGGGTGTTGTTAGATGTTTTCCTCCAGCATTCAAGTGTTTCTGGGCACTTACCAGTGTGTTCTGGGTGTTTTATGGTGTTGCTGGGGTGTTATGAGTAGTGTTGTCAAAATAAAAAATTAAAAAATTGGTGTTGTGAAATTTTAAAAACGTAAATTTCCCGCTAACATTTGAGCGCTGCTGAGCCAATTGTTAAACGCTGATGATTATCATAGTCATATCTGTTGAGCGCGTGCCGTGAACACATTGGCCAGTCAGCAGTGTTTAAGAATCGGCTCAACGGCGCTCAAATATTAGCGGGAAATGGACGTTTTTAAAACCGACTGGTACCGAAGTCAGTACTTTTGACAACACTAGTTATGAGGGGTCTCTATGGTGTTTTAGGTGGTTGCTAAAGCATTGTTCGGAATTCAATAGGGTGTTCTTGGGTGTTGCTAAACAGTTGCCAGGGTGTTCTAGGAAATTGTTTACTGGCCCAAGTCATAAAGCCCTTCCCTGATTCTTTATGATATTCTGATTTCTAGATATAACTTGGTCCCCTATTTCAGTATGTAAATTCTGCTTCATGTTGCCTTTTAAAGTCCTACTGTGTAATGCCTGTTCACAAACAATGGCTTCCCATCTCCATTAATAATTCTCCCTTCTTTCTTTGTGAAAGATGAGAGCAGTTTGAAGATGAACCATGTGGATCACATTCCTCAGACACTGGCCAGCCACGGGCCTGTCCCAGCAGAGACCCACACCCGCAGCCAACACGGCGCCGATATGCTGCAACCGGACCCCCGCGACACCTTCTTCAACAGTAAGCCTCTATCTGTCTGTTCAGGTCCCTTTTTATTTGATTCTTCTGTCTCTCTGTTGCTATTGGATCCACTGCAATTGTTTTTCCTCATTTTGTGTTCCGTAATGACAAATAATGTTTGGCAGGAGAATTTGATAATCTGCCTCTGGTAATATTAAACTTATTAAATATTAAACTGTCTTTCTCACAATACTCTCCATAGTTCCAATGATTGACCCCTCTCATCTTGAAAATGTGTTGCCCACTTGTCTCTACTCGCCAACATATGTGGTCAAAGACTTCCCTATCGCTCGCTATCAAGGCCTACAGTTTGTAAGTCAAACAAACATATATTTCTGCACACATTTTGCCAAATAATACAACAGAAAATGCCTTTTGAGTAACAATGCACTTTCACCTGTTGACGTATTGACTTGCTGCTGCGGTGTACTAAAACTTCCTGTGTGATTACTGCCCCCTTTTGGCTTACAAAAGTAATTGCAAATCAAAAGCACAAAAACAAGATTAAGGTGAGAGCAATAATAAACAGGTACATTTACACAAAATATTATCAATTATCATCATTATATTATAGATTTTGTATTTTGTTTATCGCTGAAAATAACATTTAATTTTCTGCATCAAATGAAGAAACAAACATTTGTTTTGACAAATCAGACTTCACAATGCTACATTTTTTCTATATCCTACAATCCAATGTGCTTGACATTACCTGCAAGCAATATCATTTTTTGACTTATTAATTTGAATACACAAAGTCAGTTTCCTGAGATGAAAACTCTATAACACTTGCCTAAATAAAAAGCAAGAATTATTCAGATGTTTATTTTTGCATACTTTCACATTATTTTTCAAAAGATTTGTAGGCAGCATGCAGTACAGTATATGCTAGACAATAGGCTTTTATCTAGTATTCACAGACATATTCTACTGATCAGTAGTGAGCTACTGACATTTCAAGTGAACTATTGGGATTGTCATGTCTGGTATTTTGCCTGCAGGTCTATCTTTCTTTTGTCTATCCCAATGACTTCACCCGCCTCACCCACATGGAAAGAGAAAACAAGTGCTTCTATAGAGAGTCACCCATCTATTTGGAGAAGTAAGCTTGTATATAGATTATAATGGCAATAAATATATTGAAATATATTATGAAATATAATGTGTACAGTAAGACCAGGGACATTTATCAAGAAAGTATTTTTTTTTCTTCAACTCAGAAGATTTCTTGAAATTAAATGGTACTCTGAATCGTTATGATCACTGAAAGAGAGATGAATAAATACAGTTCTCTAAAACTCTGTATTTCTGTCTTTCATGGACTTGATCTTTTTCTCTCCATCTCTGTCTCTAACAGGTTTGGCTTCTATAAATACATGAAGATGGATGAGGAGGAAGATGACAGGCCATTCTTCTTCCCTAATCCTGATGGTGAGTTTTCCTGCGTGTGATCAGTGATCCAGAAGAGGAATAACACTTTATTAGTGCATCGTTCCGTCACAAGCTTCTTTATTAGAACATGGCAGATATATTCATCAGGAGATAATGGCCTTGGGTTTGAGCCAGAAAAGAAATGAATTGCTGGAGTTGTGTTTATTTTCAAAAGGTTAAGGCCTGGTTACATCGACAACAACATGAAAATTACTGATGAAAGGTGTTTTCATAAGACAAACTACACATTGTTTAGGTATCAACATTCTAAACTATAAAATCCTGGTAACATCCTATAAAATAACTGTAAAAACTATGATTTAAACAACTTTACAGTTCAAATAGTGCAAGTTTTGATAAAAACAACAAGTCTGAACAGGAACGGAAGATATACCGGCTGAATAAAAATACAAATTCACTCTCCAGTAGGTGGCGCTTACGGAAAGCAGAAATGCAATAGCTAAGATATTTACCTTGTACACAAAGCAGCATTGCACTTATAAACACGATTTCATTAAACGTAACCCAGAGAAGATGAAAAGAAAATGCCATAAAAACTTTTCAGAAGACTGTCAGTTCCTGTCAGATATGTATTCATATACCCAGGCCCTGTCCACACGAACGCGGTTCTTTTTAAAACCACAGCTTTTTCTACACGGTTTGGCCATTCGTCCACTCGCAAACGCAGCACCAGGTCACTGAAACTGAACATTTTTGAAAACTCCTGCCAGGGTGAAGATTTTCGAAAACTCTGGTTGCAGTGTTATCGTGTAGACAGCGAAACCGGAGTTTTTGGCTTGTTTTTGGCTTGTGATGTCGGAGCCTGCGCTGTTATCTCCTGGTTTGGCATGCTCTTGACAGTGCTTCATAGCATGCGTTTGCGTTTTCATATGGACAGAGATTGGTTTTTTAAAACGGAAGAAGGAAAAAATCAGTTTATAAAAATATCTTTGTACGTGTGGACATGGCCCCATATAAATTCCTCAGATTTGTACAAATCACGTAAATGGCCTATTTCAGTGTCAGAACGGTGTGTTTTGCCAAAAGGCAACAAGTTTGCAGGTAAGGTATATTTCACAACGCCTATTGCAGGGTCACTCAAACATATTGCAATTCCACTAGGTGCCACTTGTAGAAGTTTCATACTACAGCTTTAAAGTCTTGATATGAATAGGCCTAAAAGTTGCAAATATCCAATAATTATTTTTCAAGTTCCCTTTGTGAGCTTGGCATCAAGTGATATGATATGATATGATGATGATATGATATAACACTTTATTGTCAGACGAGTCTGAAATTTATCTTGCTCGACAGTGGTGGAGTTACACTCATAGTGTTTGTTTTTGGTGTTCTGCTTTAGATTTTCTTGAAGAAGAAGAGGGGGCGGATCCTGAGGATGAAGCACAAGTTGTTGGCACCCAGTCAGCAAAGAAGACTGTCCAATCTAGCCAATCAAATCACACCTCAAGCCCCTCTGATAAACCTGTTCCCACAATGCTGGAGAAAAAAGAGGTAGAGCCGGACAACCCAACTTTTAGTAGAGAGCAAAGGCGCTTTTTCACAAGAGCAAGGCAGGTGGTTGGGTCTCAACCTCAAGAGACGGACCAAGACAATCTGGACCATCAGGCTAAGGTAGGGTTACCAAAAAGTGAGAGTGTGGTGCGAGGTCGTTCTCTCACTTGGGTTCAAAGAGACCGCCGGGACCTCAGAGAGGGTTGGTCAGAAGATCGTTCACCGAAAATAAGTAGATCAGCTTTGCTTTTCCCGCCAAAATCCTCATTGGTGGCCCTCAACAGTCGAGGCAAGCAAATTCTCAGCAGTCCTGCCCACACTGTTCCTTCCCCAGGTAACAACCACGCTCATGACAACAGCCACAATCCTGGAACCAGCCACACCAACAAGGAACGCAAGAAGGAGGACAACAAAATCTACGTCACAAGACCTCGCCCTGCTAAGGAGAAGCAAAGTCTCGTTTCACGCCAACCCAGAGAGGTCTTCCCTGGCGTTTTCCTGTACCAGAATGGCAAAACCACAAAGCTGGTGAACCTCAGTGCTAAACCAAAGCTCAGCAAAGGAGCTCTGCGTGCATCCCAGTTATTTGCACGGTCTCCTCTGCAAGAGAACAAGGTCTTTCCAGCGAGCCACAACTTCAGCAAGCCAGCTGAAAATCCCATGCCCCCAAACAGAGCAGCAATCCCAAGCCGCTTTGAGAGAAGGATACGAGGCGTCTGGGAAAAACACCAGCATCCCTTGAGGCCCATCACAACCGCTCGACCACCTCGTGTGCCCACCCCTCCGTCCGCTAACTCCTCTGAGAACGTGCTTCCGACTGAGCCTCTCCGTGTCACTTCCTACTTGCACACCTCTGAGATTACAGAGTCTCAACAGCAGCGGCCGGACACGGACCCAGAACCAGAGGAGGAAGGAGGCCTTTCGGAGTATAGCTATGAGGATGTGGAGCCTCGTCCCGGGTGGGCGGAGGAGGCCATTAATTGGCAGAGGACGTTTTCCGTTAATAGCATGGACTTTGAGACATTGCGCTCTGACTGGAATGATCTTCGGTGCAACGTATCTGGAAACCTGCAGCTATCTGAGAGCGAAGTGGTGGACGTTCTTGCACAGTACATGGAGAAACTCAACGAACTTAATGGAGGGTGAGGCTGATATAGAAACCAATATTTTAGTTTCCGATATATCGGTAAAAATCAGTATTTACACTTTATATATTTGTATTTATATCAATATTTATATTTAAAATTATTTTTCCGCAGTGTAACTCTACAGCCATTTGGCAATATAGAGACTTACACATTTAATTCACAATATATCTGTAAATATCGGTTTTCACACAGTGTTTGTGTTTTGGCATCTTTTTTTTAAATTCATTGTTACATTCCTTTTGAGGTTTCTTTTTCCTGTCTGTCTAGTTAGCTATACAGATAATTACTTATAATTACTGGAAAGTGGACACCTTACATTTTATGTATTTTTATTTATATTACTATTATAACTAAATTTATACACATTTCTTTTTTGTTGTTGTTCTGCTGAAAATAATTCTGAAAAAATTTAAAATAATTTAATGTGTAAAATATTTGTTTTCAGTTTCTTTTTCCTCTCTTCAACTGCACAGCTTTTTAACAATAAAGAGAATTACTGTAATTATTGTTGAAAATGGGCACCTTACCATTCATATACATTTAAAATTGCACTGGTGTGCATTTTCAAGTAATCGCACAACCACTCACTTCACCATGTAATCTTTTTTTTTCCTCCCTCTTTCTCAGGATTTACACTCTCCTCCGCATTATAAATGTAGAAAAGCGGCGTGACTCTGCACGTGGTAACCGCTACCTAATAGAGCTGGAGCTAATGGAGAGAGGTCGTAAAGTGGTCCGTCTATCCGAGTACATCTACATGCTGTTGCACCGTAGCCGGGTAGAAGACAGTCTGGAGAATATGGAAGGGGTCACAGCATCATCCCTCTCTTCCCCTGTCGCCAGCCCACTTGCTCCACCCTCCCGCACACCTACCCGCGGGGCCCACGGCACCCTGCAGTGGGGCACAGTGTATGCCAAACCCCTGCTGTGCCAGCCAGTGATGCTGCAGTGGAAAAAGAATGTCATGGTGCATTTTGTGGTACCAGGTAAGTAATAAATATCTATCTATTTTTGTGAAACTATGTACCCAGATGGTCCACTTTCCTGCACAGTTTAGCTCTAACCAATGTTGCCAAGTCTGCGGTTTTCCCGCAGAATTGGGCTACTTTAACACTGTTGCTGCGGGTTGTTTTTCATGTCCGTGGGTTGAAGCAACCCAGATAATGTGATATTTAGCCCCTAAAATATGAATTTTACCAGGGAAATCCTGCCAAAAAACGTATATTTTACCCTCTGGAATGCGATTTTTACTGGGGGACCCCCCTTGAAACACAATTGGGCTAGTTTTGAGTAGCAATTGGGTGAGTTTTGTTGTGAAAACCTGGCAACCCTGGCTCTAACCTTATTCAAACTCATCTGCTTGTAACTTTACTAAACATTACTTTCAAATCAAGGTGTGGACCTGGTTTGTTTTTCATGGTTGTTTCTCACTTTTTTTCAATTTATTTTTGTGTAGCAGTGAATTTGAAAGGTTTTACATGGTGGGTTAATTTTGATTGGCAGATATGTGATGAAAAAATGTCCCTTGTCTGATCAGAAATTCCATTCGTGTATGTGGAATCTGTTACAACTAGCCTTAACAGTACAATACATTGCAGTGTGGATTTGTTTAGCAGAAACTCAAACTACAGGCAACCAGTTTACATAACACTCACTCGTAGAAGAAGAAAAAAGGTTGGTTTAATAGAACTGTATTAAAGGACTAGTTCACCCAAAAATTTAAATTTTGCTGAATATGTCCTTACCCTCAGGCTATCCAAGATGTAGATGAGTTTGTTTCTTTATCAGATTTGGACAAATTTAGCATTAAATCACTTGCTCACCAATGGATGCTCTGCAGTGAATGGGTGCCACCAGAATGAGAGTCCAAGCAGCTGATAAATACATCACAATAACAGTAATTTACACAAGTTTATCATGTCATTAACACAATTCTATAAAACAAAATACATTTGGCTTATTAGGCCAACTGGGAAAAATGTCCACAGATGTAATAATGTTTATAAACCGAAATGAAGCTGTCAATACCTTGGGACTATAAATTAAATGTTTAAAATAAATTACATTTATAGAACAGCAGAATCATATATTTTTGCTTTGTCTAAAATATAAAAACAAGACTATATCATATAAATACAAGTTCAAGTTGCAAGTTTTTTGCAAGTTATGCCCAAGTACGTTTTCTGCTATGCAGATAAAAAGCCAAATCTTTGTTTTGATGTAGCTGACGTATGAATATTATGTGGTATTATTATAATGTATTTGTTGATTTGTTTCCTACAGTGAAGAATCAGGCGCGTTGGGTTCAGCAGTTCATTTCAGACATGGAGTTCCTGCACCGTGAGACCAAGGACAACAATTTCAACATCATCATCGTGGACTTCCAGAGTGAAGACATGGACGTGGAGCAGGCTCTCAGAGAAAGCTCCGTTCCACGGTACGCCAACACATGCTTACATGCCACTTTGTTATTATATTCATTATATAGAAACTTGCAAATGTAGGTAGTTGATATCTTGCGCTCTGACGTGCTAAACTTCTTCAAAAACTATTTTAAATAGCAATTTAATTGAGAGACTAAATGTAATATATATATATATTAGGGCTGTCAATCGATTAAAATTTTTAATCTGATTAATCACATCCTTTTTCTATGATTAATCGCGATTAATCACACACTTCATGAAATGAAGCATAGACCATTTATCTTGTTTCAAATGTTTATTTTGTCATCATTTGCTATATCCAGCAAAGTAAACCAAAAGATTGAAAGGTGATTGTCAAAAATCTATATTTTCTGCAAGCTTTTTTTCAAGATAAATTTAATGTCTTTCCAAAAAAGTACACTTAGAAACTCCAAAAGGACACCAAAGAACCAAATGATATAAGGAGCCCATATAAGCACATATATGAAATAATTTTTTTTTTTAATTTTATAGTATGTGTACAGTGCAACACCAAAGAGCTTTTTTACATTTTAGAGAAGTCAAGTTGTGATACCGAACAGGACCACATGGAGATGCAAAAAACCTAAACCAACTACCTGCTGACTGACATTATATCTACTACATACACTGGATCCAGTCAGTATAAAAACTAAACACACAACATAAACATGCAAATCCAAAAATTCGTGAATGTGTGTGGAAACAACGTGAATGTACGGAAATGTCTGTGCCTGTGCATAAATACAATGTGCGATCAGTGCGTCAAGAGCACTCATACACGCATTATTATAACAGACTCGCGCGTGCTTACTTTACCACTCCTGTACGCCACCGCAATCATCTTTAGCTTTTGATTGCAGTCTTCATCCATCACAACTTTACTAGCGAGACTGCTTGTCCAGTCGAGAAAACGTAGTTTAAGTCTCATCTGACCATACAGCGGTGGGATTTGTTGACAATCCGTTCAGTCTGTACTTCACACAAGCGCGAGACATGTGAGGGCTCGCGCTCTTCAGAGACAATCACAGAATAAGACAGAGCTCGTGTTTTAAAGCGAAACACTGGAATGAATAATTCACTTAAAAACGCAACGCGAGTCTCTGTTCTCACTGCAATCTCTGATGTAATCAGCCTGATTTCCTTTATATTAGCGCTGTTTTGGATTAATTGTTTGAATACATTCACTTACTGGATCATTGGACTGAAAACGGCTTTTAAAACGAGTTTAGAGGCCTTCTAATGATCTAAGCGCAAGCAGAGAAGCAAAATTGGGTTGAAGGGTTAGAATAGAAATTGTGCTTCTGTAATTTTGCGTTAATTGCGTTAAATTATTTTAACGTGTTAAGGATTGTAAAATTAATTGCATGCATTAACACGATAACGATGACAGCCCTAATATATATACAGTGGGTAAGGAAAGTATTCAGACACCCTTAAATTTTTCACTCTTTTTTATTGCAGCCATTTGCTAAAATCATCTAAGTAAATTTTTTTTCCTCATTAATGTACACACAGCGCCACATATTGACAGAAAAACACAGAATTGTGTGACATTTTTGCAGATTTATTAAAAAAAAAAAAACTGAAATATCACATGGTACTAAGTATTCAGACCCTTTGCTCAGTTTTTAGTAGAAGCACCCTTTTGATCTAAATACAGCCATGAGTCTTTTTGGGAAAGAGGCAACAAGTTTTTCACACCTGGATTTGGGGTCCTCTGCCATTCCTCCTTGCAGATCCTCTCCAGTTCTGTCAGGTTGGATGGTAAACGTTGGTGGACAGCAATTTTAAGGTCTCTCCAGAGATGCTCAATTGGGTTTAATTCAAGGCTCTGGCTGGGCCATTCAAGAACAGTCACAAAGTTGTTGTGAAGCCACTCCTTCGTTATTTTTGCTGTGTGCTTAGGGTAATTGTCTTGTGGAAGGTAAACCTTCGGCCCAGTCTGAGGTCCTGAGCACTATGGAGAAGGTTTTCGTCCAGGATATAACTGTACTTGGCCGCATTCATCTTTCAACCATTGCAACCAGTCGTCCTGTCCCTGCAAAACACCCCCACAGCATGATGCTGCAACCACCATGCTTCACTGTTGGGACTATATTGGACAGGTGATGAGCAGTGCCTGGTTTTCTCCACACATTACCGCTTAGAATTAAGGCCAAAAGTTCTATCTTGGTCTCATCAGACCACAGGACAATCTCATTTCTCACCATCTTGGAGTCCTTCAAGTGTTTTTTAGCAAACTCCATGTGGGATTTCATGTGTCTTGCACTGAGGAGAGACTTCCGTCGGGCTATTAGTTGTCTTACTGCCATGTTAAAAGCCCCGACTGGTGGAGGGATGCAGTGATGGTTGACTTTCTACAACTTTCTCACATTTCCCGACTGCATCTCTGGAGCTCAGCCTTAGTGATCTTTGGGTTCTTCTTTACCTGTCTCACCAAGGCTCTTCTCCACCGATAGCTCAGTTTGGCCGGACGGCCAGCTATAGGAAGGGTTCTGGTCGTCCCAAACAACTTCCATTTAAGGATTATGGAGGCCACTGTCCTCTTAGGAACATTAAGTGCAGCAGAAATGTTTTTGAACCTTGGCCAGATCTGTGCCTTGCCAATTCTGTCTCTGAGCTCTTCAGGCAGTTCCTTTGACCTCATGATGCTCATTTGCTCTGACATGCACTGTGAGCTGTAAGGTCTTATATAGACCGGTGTGTGGCTTTCCTAATCAAGTCCAAGCAGTATAATCAAACACAGATGGACTCAAATGAAGGAGTAGAACCATCTCAAGGATGATCAGAAAAAAATGGACAGCACCCGAGTTAAATATATGAGTGTCACAGCAAAAAAAAGTCTGAATACTTAGGACCATGTGATATTTCAGTTTTCTTTTTTAATAAAGCTGCAAAAATGTCAACAATTCTGTTTTTCTGTCAATATGGGGTGCTGTGTGTAATTTAATGAGGGAAAAAAAATTAACTTAAAAGATTTTAGCAAATGGCTGCAATATAACAAAGAGTGAAAAATTTAAGGGGGTCTGAATACTTTCCTTACCCACTGTATATATATACTGTATATATACAGTGTTGGGAAAAGTAACTTTTAAAATTAATGCATTAAAATATTGCATTACTCTCAAAAAGTAACTAATTCACGTTACTAGTTACTTTTTATGGAAAGTAATGCGTTTGCCAAAAATACATTGTATGGGTCAAAAATACTTTTATGCCAAAAATCATTAGGACATTAAGTAAAGAGCATGTTCCATAAAGATATTTTGTAAATTACCTACTGTAATTTAAAAACTTATTTTTTGATTAGTAATATGCATTGCTAGAACTTCATTTGGACAACTTTAAAAGCGATTTTCTCAATATTTAGATTTTTTGCACCCTTAGATTCCAGATTTTTAAATAGTTGTATATCGGCCAAATATTATCCTATCCTAACAAACATACATCAATTGAAAGTTTATTTATTCAGCTTTCAGATTATGTATTAATCTCAATTTCAAAAAATTGACCCTTATGATTTTTTGTGGACAGGGGTAACATATAAAAAGTTTCCTCTTTATTACAAAATGTTAAAAAAAGCCCTTTCACAACAAAAGGGAAATGACTAAACCTCAGGCTTGAAGGAAATGTAAATTTCATTGTCTGTACAGTAGAGGGCACAGCGAAACAAATGCAAAAGAATATGGACGCAGAGAAGTTGACCACATTCAGCAAAACAAAACACCAAACAGTAAATGTGGTCACTTTTGGTAGTATGGTTGAACTGGATCATCGAAGGTCAGTAGCAAAGACATTGGTTAATAAAATGGAATTAAATACATAAATGATATTGTGATTATTAAGAGATATTAACTATTGCAGATTTTTTGTATTCTGCGTTTGCTTTGGACTGTTTTCCGGCATTGTGACGAATACTGCATCTATTTTTGTGCCAGGTCAGAGGATGTAAACGCATTTCATATTTGTCTAGAACTACCAGTTAATGATCATGTTCACACACACGCTATGCACTTACTCCTGATTCTCCTCACATGGCAAACATCAGAGCTGTTCAATTCCACAGAAACCTAACTGTGGTGGTTGTTTTATATATTATTTATCAGATTGTTATTATTGTGATTAGTAAAAAAATATATATATAATAATTAATGATATTATTTTTTAAAGAGTAATATGTATTAATAGACTATTTATAGTAATAGAGATAAATTTAAAATACACTCAGATGGATATTTGTGTATTTAGCATATAAAACAGAGGCATATTACTGTTGTATTTCTATTTTTCTGGACTCTTGTGTACACAGATATGAGTATCTGAGGAGAGAAGGAAACTTTGAACGTTCTGCTGGGTTACAGATCGGTGTGGACACCATAGAGGTAATCATACACTCACAGCTTTCAGATGATCTGATTTCAAATCGGATTTATTATAATTCCAAAATAACACATTGTAGATGTTCAGACATTCTCAGTAATGTTTCATATCTGTGGTAAAGTGCATAACGGCACACAAATTGTTCCTGTTGCTCAACTGGTGGATCTAGGAATGCCAAGGTCATGGGTTCGATTCACAGAAATCATATTATGTACTGATGTAAAATGCTTTGGATAAAGTGTGAAATTATTTTTTTATATACAGTATATAAACACATTATCAGTGTTATCAAGTGTTTGGAAAATAAACAAATGTAGCTTTAGTACTACCAAGATTCAGTTTTTTTAACATGGATTTGCAATCAATTGGCAAAAGATGCATCTTTCATAAAATCAAAAATGAGTCTGAAAAGCACGTACATGTTATTTTAAATTAGTTGTTAACGCACACTTAATTCCAGCATCATGTCACAGTTCCCCATGCAGCGATTAAACCTGTTAGCTCAACACGAGTGTGATTATCAGTGATTCATTGTTTGCAGAGACAACCGTTTCTAGGAATCCTCCTCGTGTTAATGAGTGTAAAATGTGGCTTTTGCTATAATGTAACAAAGCTGACGAGCAGGATGTGTTTAATCAGTCGTGTAGTTCAGTACTGTAGCAGTGTGGGCTGATGTTTTGCTGATGTGTGTTTGCAGGACAGTCACAGCATCGTGTTTCTGTGTGACCTGCACATTCATTTCCCTCTGAACATCCTGGAGAACATCAGGAAGCACTGTGTGGAGGGCAAACTGGCCTTCGCTCCGATAGTCATGAGACTGGGCTGCGGCAGCTCACCGCAGGAGCCTGACGGTACGACGCAGCTCACACACGCTCAAACACAGCCGCTGTCACACTGGACTTCATCAAACCCACGGCTCTGTGTCTGCAGGTTACTGGGAGGTGAACGGCTTCGGCCTGTTTGGGATCTACAAGTCCGATTTTGACAAGATTGGTGGGATGAACACGGAGGAGTTTAAGGACCGCTGGGGAGGAGAAGACTGGGAGCTACTGGACAGGTAGAAGCGCTTTACAGGAAACAAGTTTATTTTATAGTATTCATTCATTTTTGCAATACAATTTAAGACATTAGTAGTAGTAGTATCAGGAATTATTATTATAATGGTATTAGTTATTTATCATTTAGAGACTTTGACAGTGATGTTTTTGTTAGTATTATTAGGAATAATAATTAATAATAGTAATATGTAAATATCATGTTATATTAATATCTTATAAATCCGATATTTAAAATGCTATTTGTTCTTAATAATAATAATTATTATTATGATTATAATTAGTAAAATTATTATATTAGTATTAATAATATAATAATAAAATAGTACTATTAGTAGTAGTATCTCAGTTTTATGATTTAAGTAGAGAATTTGACAGTGATGTTATCATTAATAGAATAATAATTATACTAATAATAAGTTAAATATCATATTAATAATATTAAATTTATATTGAAATATTATCTGTTGTCTTTAATAATAATAATAAAGTATATTATATTATGTTGTTGTTGTTGTGGTATATGTAGATGGATATACAGGTTATTTATATTATTATTAAAATTATGGATTGTAAATTGTGAATGGTAGATTTAACAGTGACGTTATGTAATTCATCATCATCAATCATATTACATATGATTTTATTTATTAATAATTACTTATACAGTATGCATTGAATTGAGAGTTCGGACGTGACCAATATTATTGTTGTATTGATGTATGTTGATTAATAATATAATTGATTAATACTATTAAAATTATGATACTGAATGTGAGATTTTGAGGGACATTATATTAGTAATATATAATTTTATATATAAATAAATCGGTTTAATTACTATATATTAGAGCTAGTGAAGTGAACAAGACAGTGAGTGTGGTAGTTAATAACAATATTTTTAATAAATGTTAATGTCAAAAAAATGAATAACAATACGAAAAATTTTATTGTTAAAAACTGTTAAAATGTGAAATTGAAAAATGAAGATTTTCACATCGACATGAGTTTGAGTTATAATAAGAAAAGAATAATAATAATAAAAGGTTAGTATCATATAATTACAATTTATTCTTAAATTAGTTAAATTCTATATTGAATAAAATAACAATAAATATTGAATATATATTATTAGTATGACCTTATCCATGTAAATTAGCTATAAAATCATTTATAAATAGAAAATGAATTAAAAAAAATACATTAAATATTAAATTAATCTCTCTCTTTTTCAGAGTTTTGCAAAACGGTCTGGAGGTTGAGCGTTTAAGACTGAGGAACTTCTTTCACTACTATCACTCTAAAAGAGGCATGTGGAACTCACAGTCCAGTAAAACTCCTAAAGGATAAACCGAACCTCGCTGAGAGACTTCAAACTAACTCGGCACGAGAACGGGACCTTAAAGGACCAAACCGTTGTGTCTCTGGGACCCTTTCCTGAGGCCCGTCTCATACAGGAGGACCCGAGACACTGCCAAGCTGCTGTCCAAACTCAACACTCGAAAGAGACACAGAGACTCATTCACCGAGTGTGTATTTGTATGTATCTCTGTCTGTTAGGTCAGAAGTGAACTTGAGTGATTACTGAACATTTAAAGGAAATGGAAATCGTTTCAATTGTACTCCAAGCTAGCAGCTCAGGCACTTTGGGTCACATAAATATGGTTGCACTTAAGATATTACCTGCTGAAATGATTGTCTAAAGGTTTAGATGTGCGCTGGTACTTAGACGTCTGCTTTTATATAGCTGTAAATGTCACTTCCTGTTCAGACGTGACGCCTTCTTACACTTGATATGTGGCGACTCCTTTCTTAAAGTCCTGCTGAACTTCTGGACACGACTGGACCAAGAACGGCCTGCTGAGCTATGAAATTCAAATTATTCGTCTTTGCATTTGTCTGTATGTCTGAGCTGCTTCCTTTCCTCGTTTCCGGTTGATTTCAGAAGAGGTTTAGTCTTTACTGGCTAGTTTCACAGATGCAGAGAAACCTTTCAGACTGCTGTTTTAGTCTGGGTTTTAGGCTAGATGTAATCTCTGTCCCATTGATGCAGTATCCATTTCTACAGAGTTTAACCGTGGGATAAAGATGTTCTTCAGAAGCTGTGTGCCTTTCTTTAATGAAATTTAACATGGCAGTCCATACAGGGTTAAGAAGGAGTCCTGATGTTTAGCTGTTCTGGGTTGTGTAAGTCCCTAAATAGCGTTGTTTTATGGAGATGAATGAATAGTAGAACATGTTTAGAAAGAAAATAAATGCTTTTTAATCGAATTCTGGACTTGTCCAAAGTTTTCACTATTGTTTGTTCCATTTCGAAAGAAATGTTCCAGGTTAATTTCTCTCTCGAAAGTGGATGTTTTACCACAGAAAATAAGTTTGACTCCTTTCCCAGTTTGTACAGACGAACAAAAATTGTGTTTACAGTAAAGGAAGGACATAAAACAGAAGTATATGGGGCACTAAATATAACATTCTAGATGTTAACCTGAGACAAATGTGGTAGAATAAATTATTTCAAGTGCTGTAAAAACCACATAAAGACGGTAAAGATGGCAAGTTACGCAAAAGATACCGTAAACGAACGTGACGTAACTATTAGTGAACTACTGTTTACATAAAGAAAATCCTTTCTTACTTTGTTGGTATTCATCCACCTTAAAATGTAGTCCCATAGATAACGTGTTGTTTAGACCACTTTACAGCTTAAATAATGCCTATTTTTCTGCGAAAATCGTTTAAAAACCAAATATAGCTGTAGTTTCAGCTATTGCATAGTCTGGTATATCTTGCTCCATATACTTCCATTGTAAGTGCATTACTGTAAATGCGATTTTTACAAACTAGATGAGTCTAAATGATTTTCGGGGATATTTGACGGCATTTTGTTTGGCTACATATATTTGATGAAAACTGTGTTTTACACTGACACGGGCAGCTTGAGTGTATGAAATGATGTATCATTATGTAACTTACAAGCACCGCAACATACAAACGACCATGTTTACAAGCTGGCATAAAACTTTGACATGTTTTTATTTCATATCAGAAATACCGAGACTTATGAAGTCCAACTTATGCGTAAAACTTCACCTTTTTAAAAGAGTAGCCTAAATTGAGATGTTTCTTTCTTCTATTTCTTCTCCTGGTTCGATGTACTTTCTGGCTGCCTATTTAAAACAAAACGTAGACAGGACACTAATACATTACGCCTAATACAGGGATCTGCATTACAAGGTAATTTCTGTGAAATTGTTGTGTAGAAATTTTTCAGAATGTTTGCATTTTATTTTAAAATTTTTGGGTTCATTTTTCTGAAAAATAAAGTTTAACGTTGAAGCACCTTGGGTATGTTTATTTTATTACACTTTTTGATCTAAGAAACAAGATTTATTGTTATTATTTTTTTTTATATACTGTAGCATCACTTTTTGTATAGCAACACTTTAACAATGAGGTCGTAGGTAAACTATACATATTCTGTGCACTTTACTTCGTTTGGGTTAAAATTCTGCGGCTTCCAAATTTTAACGTATTTGAAAAATTTCGCATTACAGCTTTCGGCCACTAGAGTACCGTGATAGAGTACTCCAAGTACAGCGTCACATCTGCAATTCATTATGCAGACCAGATGTTCAAAGTCAGTCATTATTCTGGGTTTCCATCCAAAGTTGCGAATTTAACTTATTCGCAAAATAAGAATATCGCATAAAACATTTGCAAACAAATCAGAGTCAAAGAGAACAAAATTGTTACTTCCTGATAAACTGGCACTATAAATCACTAAGAAAAGTAGGAGAAGCTACTGAATATAATAATTTTCTTATATAATTAATTACTCAGAGTGAACAGACGAAACACAATGAATGCGGTCATTGCTTTAGGAGGTGGATGCTGCTGTTTGGGAATGCAGTCGTGTAAGACATTTCTGGTAGGCAATTATACAGAAATATTTTGATGACAGACTTTGGTCAGGCATTTCCGAATGACCATAACAACATTTCAGATGCTGTGGAATGAGATCGGTCCCCTGGTTAGTCAGGTTTTGCCGTCCCATCATAAACGTGCCTATACTTTTTTTTGATGTTGTTGGAGGGGATCTTATTGCAAAATGCATTTCCATATGCCATGTTAGCATAATAATTTTTGCAAAGTCAAAACTACTTTTGAGCAAGCGTAAAAACTTTTTTTGCGAATTAAGGCATTTTTATTCGAAATTTGCAGTTTCCATCACTCGTTTCTGATGCGATACTTCAAAATGCACATAAAAGCAGGGTGATGGAAACAAAAGTCATAGCAAATCCACTGCCCATATATCTTCGACTGCACAATCTTCTTTTAGCTTAAATCACGACTGTATTACACAAGACTGAACAGGAGGCAATGAGCACAGTCAAACTCTGATTCATAAACCCAAAAATAGGCATTAGGTGATTCAGAGTGTGAGATTATGGGTTGAGTATTGGTGTATAATCTATATTGTGAATCTCCTTAAAAGTTATTTTAAAAAATGCTCGTTCACATGATCTATACAATGATTATATCTTTATATTAGTGGCTCACGCTAATGCCGATAACTAGGCAATATCTAGGCTACAATTTAATAATTCAGCAAAATCCACAACACAACTACGATCGAGTGTGGAACGAACAGAACGATGTGTTTTTCCAAGAAACATTAAAGGGGTCCTATTATGCTCTTTTACAAAGTCTTGATTTTATTTTGGGGGTGTACTAGAACAGGCTCTCATACCAGATTGTTCGAAAAACACATTCTTTTTTACATATTCTACATTATTACAACACACTCTCTCCCCAGTCTGGCAGGAACGGCTCGAATAGTTCCTGTATCAAATGAAGGCCTTCTGAAATACGAAATGTGCTGTGATTGGTTAGCTGGGCCAGTGTGTGCTGTGATTGGTTAGCTGGGCCAGTGTGTGTGTTGTGTTTGGTTAGCTGGGCCAGTGTGTGTTTTGATTGGTTAGCTGGGCCAGTGTGTGTGTTGTGTTTGGTTAGCTGGGCCAGTGTGTGTTTTGATTGGTTAGCTGGGCCAGTGTGTGTGTTGTGTTTGGTTAGCTGGGCCAGTGTGTGTTTTGATTGGTTAGCTGGGCCAGTGTGTGTGTTGTGTTTGGTTAGCTGGGCCGGTGTGTGCTGTGATTGGTTAGCTGGGCCAGTGTGTGCTGTGATTGGTTAGCTGGGCCAGTGTGTGTTGTGATTGGTTAGTTGGGTCAGTGTGTGCTGTGATCGGTTAACTGGGCCAGTGTGTGCTGTGATTGGTAGCTGGGCCGGTGTGTGTTGTGATTGGTTTGCTGGGCCAGTGTGTGCTGTGAGTGGGTAGCTGGGCCAGTGTGTGCTGTGATTGGTTAGCTGGCCAGTGTGTGATGTGATCGGTTAGCTGGGCCAGTGTGAGCTGTGATTGGTTAGCTGGGCCAGTGTGTGCTGTGACTGGTTAGCTGAGCCAGAGTGTGCTGCGGACTGGTAGCTGGGCCAGTGTGTGCTGTGATCGGTTAGCTGGGCCAGTGTGTGCTGTGATGGGTTAGCTGGGCCAGTGCGTGTGCTGTGATTGGTTAGCTGGGCCAGTGTGAGCTGTGATTGGTTAGCTGGGCCATTGTGTTTTATGTGATTGGTTAGCTGGGCCAGTGTGAGTTGTGATTGGTTAGCTGGGCCAGTGTGAGATGTGATTGGTTAGCTGGCCAGTGTGTCTGGTGATTGGTTAGCTGGGCCAGTGTGTCTTGTGATTGGTTAGCTGGGCCAGTGTGTGCTGTGATAGTTTAGCTGGGCCAGTGTGTGCTGTGATAGTTTAGCTGGGCCAGTGTGTGCTGTGATAGTTTAGCTGGGTCAGTGTGTGCTGTGATCGGTTTGCTGGGCCAGTGTGTGCTGTGATTGGTTAGCTGGCCAGTGTGTGATGTGATCGGTTAGCTGGGCCAGTGTGAGTTGTGATTGGTTAGCCGGGCCAGTGGGTGCTGTGATTGGTTAGCTGGGCCAGTGTGTGCTGTGATTGGTAAGCTGCGCCAGTGTGTGCAGTGATTGGTTAGCTGGCCCAGTGTGTGCAGTGATCGGTTAGCTGGGCCAGTGTGCTGTGATTGGTTAGCTGGGCCAGTGTGGTTGTGATGGTTTAGCTGGGCAGTGTTGCTGTGTGGATGGTTAGATGGCCGGGTGTGTTGTGATGGTTAGCTGGGCCAGTGTGGCTGTGATTGGTTAGCTGGCCGTGTTGTTCTTGGATTGGTTAGCTGCCAGTGGGGCTGTGATTGGTTAGCTGGGTCGTGTGTGCTGTGATGGTTAGCGGGGCCAGGTGTGTTGGTGATTGGTTTAGCTGCCGGTCAGGGTGTGCTGTGATGGTTAGCGGGCCAGTGTGGGTGCGATTGGCTGCACTCGGCGCTGGTCGGGAAAGTCACGAACCTTCCCAGAGCCCCGCCGACGAGCCTGCGTGTAAATATTGCGTCAAAATCAAAACAATTTGAGTGCGATTTAAACCCGGAAGATTGTAACCACTCTAAGTTCGTCTGCCTTGGGAAAGCTAGCCTGTCTCCGACATATTGATAACACTCGTTGCCTTTTCTGGTGCAGCTCAACCAAGTCTCGTCCCATTCGTCGGTATTTGTGATATCACAAATCCTGGAAAATATGCGTTGTAGTTCAAACGAGTCCTTCATTGTAGTTTTTGAAAATTGATTTCTGTTAAATAAAATATCTTCGTTTGAATTGGACTTTGAGCTTTGTCACTTTGCAGATCTTTTTTATGCTCAAACAGCACATTACAGACTAACTAAAGTTGAAAAAGTGAAAAGCATAATAGGACCCTTTTAAGAGCCAATCAGAATCCACACAGCTTTAGCTCGAACTGCAGTGCACGCAATAAACAGAATATTACCGTCAGTTGTTGAGGACGCCAAATACTCCACAACAGTATCGTTCTTGGTGCGAACGGGACAAATGAGTGAGAACTGAAGTCTGACGATGTCCCATACGAATAAACTTCCCTCCGCACCTCCTGTAAAACGGCAGGCAATCTAAATTGTTGCCATGACAACTTAGAATGCTGGCTGCTGTTCTCTGCTGTCATAAAAGCGCTTGAATATTATATTTAGTTTAGCTAATATCTTGAATATTATATTTAGTTTAGCTAATATTTTTTAGCTAATATGTTTCATTTTATCTCTTTTTTTTGTAATAATTGTAATATTTAAAGCAGATGTGCTGTCTTAAGACATATTTCCGCCAATGAGATCAGTAGGTGTGGTCCATTGTTAGCGTCATTATGTTTGCTGCATTCCATTAGAATGCTCGGTGAGTCTATAAATATGAGTGCAGAGGAATCAGACATTTTGTGGAGAGTAATCGTGAGTATCCTCTTTACACTTTGGACATCTTCATTTTTAATCAATATTTTCATAACTTGGAGAAAAAATATGCGCTGTGCATTGAGATCAATAAACAGGCTTAACAGTGTTGGTCCGTGTGGGAATTTTCAGATAAGTTACTAATGATCAAAGCATTGACTGATTTTGAAGCAATTAAATTGTTTATATATCTATATATCTATAAATATATTATTATATATTGCTGATCATTATGTTCCCATACCCAAGAATCTCCTGAATTCTTGTATTTACAAAAGGGGTCATATGATGCTGCTAAAAAGAACATTATTTTGTGTATTTGGTTAATGAAATGTGTTTATGCGGTTTAAGGTTAAAAAAACACATTATTTTCCACATACTGTACATTATTGTTTCTCCTCTATGCCCCGCCTTTCTGAAACACGTCGATTTTTACAAAGCACATCGGTCTGAAAAAGCGAGGTGTGCTCTGAATGGCCAGCTATCCAGTGCGTTGTGATTGGCCGAATTCCTCAAGCGTGTGACAGAAAGTTACGTCCCTTACCATATTGGCGATGCCTGATCCCTTACCAAAAGCCTCAGGAAGAACATGTGCTTGTTGGGTCTGAGAGGGCTGAGTGTGGGGACTCAGCATTCTCAAACAAAATACTGAGTACCACTAAGCAGGGGAAGCAACAGCAAAGGAAGTGGAGGCAGAAGAAGCCTCAGGTAGCGCCTGAGCCTGCCGGGTCCCTACAGGGATCACCTGTGACCACTGGCTCCCAATGAAGAGGAAAGCTCAGGATCCCTGAGTATCTGAGGCAGCATCTGGTAAAGGCTGCTTCTGAACTGGGAACACCTGAGCCTGCTAGGTCCCCACAGGTAGCATCAGTGCCCACAAGTGTCCTCATGACACACCCATGTGCACCAAATCTCTACAGAGAGAAGCTGTGCCTGCCCTGAAGGTGTCAAAACCTAAGATCCCTGAGCAACTGAGGCAGGACCTGCAGCAGCAGAAGCCTCAAGCCTCTTCTGTTCAAGGAGCACCTGTGTCCAACAAGACCCCAGAGAGGCAAAGACTCAAGATACCTGAGCTGCTAAGGCAGGAGCTCCTGCAGGTGTCGGCTTGAGCCTCTTCTGAGAAGGGAGCACCCATGCCCAACAAGACCCCAGAGAGGCATAAGGGCCTTTCGCACCGATTTAGTTCCAGAACTAAATGTACAGTACTAAAGTACTGGGATGATTTTGCACAAACTATTTCCCAGTACCATTTAAAGGGTTACATTCGCACTGACAGTGTGTACTAGGAAGTGACGTAAGCCGGTCGACAGCTACATCATTTGTGCATGGCATTCAACAACGGAAACAAAGAAGAACAATGTTAACAACAGGAGGATGGAGGATGCTGTGATCGGAGCTGTGTTTTTGTTGTGTCTCGCGGGTTTCACAATAATGGACATGGAAAGTCGACGTATACGTAAAGCGACTGAAAGAACATAAAGGAGGACTAAGAATCTCCAACGAAAACTGGCAGTGCTACATTTGCTACAAAAGCCTGCACTCCAGCGTCCGTCCATCTATCGCTGTTCTCCCTACTTGCGAAATAAGTTGACAACTTAAATAATGTTTACAGTATGTTTACACAGCGTTTTAAATCATGGTGGGTGAGGGTGTTTTCGTACGCGTTTGGCTAATCAATGCCTACTTACGTCACGGGTAGTACCAGCTGAGCTAATTTGGTTCTCGAAAAAGGCAGTCCAGTACTAAAATCACACCCAGTTCCGGCGTTGCAAAAACGCCAAAAAGTGGGTAGTTCCACAATTAGTTCTGGTAATATGAAAAGGTTCCTGCGGTGCGAAAGGCCCTATAGACTCAAAATCCCTCCTAGGAAGGAAGTGCTGCAGCATAAGCTTCGAGCCTCTCCTGTACAGTGTCCACCCATGGCTCCCAAATCCCCAAAGGAAGCACCTTTACCTGACAGGAACCCTGTGCATGCCGGGACCCCACGGGGAGCAGGAGCGCTTACCATGTATCCACCGGCAAAGGCAGTGCCTGCACCCGCTGAGCCTCCGAAAGGAGCCGCAGAGCCCTCCAGGACCATGAACACAAGAAAACAGTAGCTCACTGAACATCAGAGCATGCCTGTCTCTGCCACCCAGGGATCACCCCTGCCCTTCAGGAACTCCACAGTAGTGCCTGTGCATTCTGGGACCCTACATGTGACCAAAAGTTTCCCACAACAGGGAGCAAAACCCAGAATCACAGAGCAGCAGAGGCAGAAGCGGAGGGAGCAGTGAAGATGGCAGCAGAGGCAGCGGAGGTGGAAGAAAGCATCAGTAAGTCCCTTCCATCTCTTGTTTTTACTTATTTTCAGATTTATTCTAAACATTAAACACTACCTTCATATAAGCTATGTTGTCTAGGTCGTCCATCCAAAATCCTATTACATTATATTTTAAAATGATAGAAAGATATAGATGTAAGAAGCACTCCTTAAACCTTAAAAGCCCAGCATTGCATGATTATGTCTGTTCTTTCTGAGCCGCCTCCACAGAAAACAAACTGGGTGTGGAAATCAACAAGGTTCAGTTGAAGCTCAAACTGTGGAGGAAGAACCATCAAGCCCCTCAGATAAACACTTCACACCTGAACCAGAGAACTCAGAGCCGCCTTCAGTCCAGGTCTCAGCTCACCTTGAAGATGGTTAGTCCCTTCTGTCTTTCAAATTTACTTAGACTTTTTTAAAAACACTAAATCTACTGTTTCATGTATTCTCTATTTAAAACTGTATGTATTATATTTCAATGTGTAAGTTAATCTGGGACACCATTTCAGTTCATAACCCCCCTCCCCCCTCATATTGGAATGGTAGTAGCAATACGTCTTTAGATTTTCTCTAAGAATCACTCATTAAATTATTAAATCATTACGTCTGTTTCTTCAACAGGACCCTGCAGATGTGGGCCGACGGTTACCTACAGAATTCACCAAAGACCAGCAGTTGGGACCAACGGCTTAAAGCATTTGTGTAGTATATTCATATGTTTTAATGGAGTATTTGTAAATATTTAATGTTTGTATATTTTGTGTTTGTATGTGTTTAATATGATTGTATGCATAATAAAAAAATAAAAATACAAAATGTTTATTTATTTATTTATCAAAGACAACACACATCTATTAACACTCTAAATTAATGTAGATCATTTTGGTGGGTTGGTGTCCTACGGTGGCCCCAGGACATTTTCTACCTTACTTCCATCAGTGGGTCTTTTGTATGTATTTATAGATTTTTTTTTTATTATTAATTATACTGATATTTACATAAACTAAAATCTGTTTGTTTAATTATAGATATATATATATATATATCTATATATATATATATATAATATATATATAATATATAATATATATATAATATAAATACTGCGACAGACTCCTTGAATTTTGCTGAAATTAGCATTGCATTTCTCAATCACTAGAGGGTGCCACTATATAATTTAGGTACAGTGGGGCAAAAAAATTTAGTCAGCCACCAATTGTGCAAGTTCTCCCCCTTAAAAATGAGAGAGGCCTGTAATTTTCAACATAGGTAAACCTCAACTATGAGAGACAAAATGAGAAAAAAAAAAAAATCAAAAAATCACATTTGTTAGGATTTAAAGAATAATTGGTAAATTCCTCGGTAAAATAGTATTTGGTCACCTACAAACAAGCAATATTTCTGGCTCTCACAGACCTGTAACCACTTCTTTAAGAGGCTCCTCTGTCCTACACTCGTTACCTGTATTAATGGCATCAGTTTGAAGAACTCGTTGTCAGTATAAAAGACACCTGTTCACAACCTCAAACAGTCACACTCCAACCTCCACCATGGCCAAGACCAAAGAGCTGTCAAAGGACAACAGAAACAAAATTGTAGACCTGCACCTGGCTGGGAAGATTGAATCTGCAATAGGTTAGCAGCTTGTTGTGAAGAAATCAACTGTGGGATCAATTATTAGAAAATGGAAGACATACGAGATCACTGATAATCTCCCTCGATCTGGGGGCTCCACGCAAGATCTCACCCCGTGGGGTCAAAGTGATCACAAGAACTGTGAGCAAAAATCCCAGAACCACACGGGGGGACCTAGTGAATGACCTGCAGAGAGCTGGGACCAAAGTAACAAAGGCTACCATCAGTAACACACTGTGCTGCCAGGGACTCAAATCCTGCAGTTCCAGACGTGTCCCCCTGCTTAAGCCATTACATGTCCAGGCCCGTCTGAAGTTTTGCTAGAGAGCATTTGGATGATCCAGTAGAGGATTGGGAGAATGTCATATGGTCAGATGAAACCAAAATAGAACTTTTTGGTAAAAACTCAACTTGTCGTGTTTGGAGGAGAAATAATTGCATCCAAAGAACACCATACCTACTGTGAAGCATGGGGGTGGAAACATCATGCTTTGGGGCTGTTTTTCTGCAAAGGGACCAGGACGACTGATCCGTGTAAACAAAAGAATGAATGGGGCCATGTATCTTGAGATTTTGAGTGAAAACCTCCTTCTATCAGCATGGGCATTGAAGATGAAATGTGGCTGGTCTTTCAGCATGACAATGATCCCAAACACACCGCCCGGGCAAGAAGGAGTGGCTTCGTAAGAAGCATTCCAAGGTCCTGGAGTGGCCTAGCCGTCTCCAGATCTCAACCCCATAGAAAAATCTTTGGAGGGAGTTGAAAATCCGTGTTGCCCAGCGACAGCCCCAAAACATTACTGCTCTAGAGGAGATCTGCATGGAGGAATGGGCCAAAATACCAGCAACAGTGTGTGAAAACCTTGTGAAGACTTACAGAAAACGTTTGACCTCTGTCATTGCCAACAAAGGGTATATAACAAAGTATTGAGATTAAATTTTGTTATTGACCAAATACTTATTTTCCACCATAAATTGCAAATAAATTCTTTAAAAATCCTCAATGTGATTTTCTGGATTTTTTTTTCCTCATTTTGTCTCTCATAGTTGAGGTATACCTATGATGAAAATTACAGGCCTCTCTATCTTTTTAAGTGGGAGAACTTGCACAATTGGTGGCTGACTAAATACTTTTTTCCCCCACTGTATGTAACTTAGTTTTTCTGGGTATAGCCTATTAAAATACACACAAAGACAGTCACCATCTATTCGCATAATAATGTAACCGGAAACCTAGAAAAATCTTTAGAAATAAATAAATATTAGTAATATAAAGTCCTTCAATCGCTACAAGCTACACCCATGGAACGGGTCTATACCTGTCGTGAGTCATTATTTTAGGGTTTTTTCTCTCACACGGCTTTATTGAGAGCACAGTCGCACTCCTCCAGTACAGGATGACATGAAGTTTGTCTTGACAGATTATGTAATGTTGACATTGTGCATAAACCTGCCCCACCCGTCTGCACTGTTCTGGTCAATTATTTTATTTATCTTTCTTTTTTTGCTTTGGTGCTTTCTGTTCTTTATATTGAATAACTGTGATAATAGTAGGCTACATGTTCTCTATACACTAATAATACACTATCCTACTATTATGTCTACAGCTAAGACTTATTTTATCTGAGAAGTGAATATCAGTTGTGTTTTGTAGAGAAAGAGATAGGCTACAACTTCATTGTAACTTTCATCGTTAAGTTTTAATAATAGTTATTAATATAAATCATATGATTGTAATGTACCACTATGTGTGTGTAGATATGGATATATATATATATATATATATAATATATATATATATATATATATATTAATACACGCAGCATCCAGTGGTATATTTGATTTGTTTTCCTGTTTAATCATTAATTAAGTGCACACCGGGCTGAAGAGAATGAGTGTGTGTGTGTGTGTGTGTGTGTGTGATGTCATTGCCCAGACTAACACAATTAATGCAAATTCCTTAAGACTATAGATGAGGATCAGTGATTAGCACTGTTACTTTAAAACAACATCCCTTCAAGCCTGCTCTTCTTAATTTCAATACAGTGCAACATTATTCAGCATCAGTGGGCAATTTAGTTAGTTTGATAAATTAGTTGTGGGCATACAAAATGAGTAATAGTGAGGCAGCCCTAGGTTATAGCTAGGAGAAGGCTTAGAATATTTTAAAGAAAATACAAATACATGAAGCATGTGTATTATGTTTACCATAAAAATAAATAAATAATGTTTCAAGTTTCAAATAGGTATAGAGCCTGAATAGGCCTCCATAATAAACAATTTATACTCAACAATAGTCTGTAACACTTTAGGGACAAATTCTCACTAGTTGCTAATTAGCATGCCTAATATTAACATATTGGCTGTTTATCAGTACATAAAATCACATATCCTGCATGACATCACTAATTAATACCTAAACTTATTAACTAGGCCTACCTTAATAACAGTGTTGGGGAGTAACTAGTTACACGTAACGGAATTACGCAATTTAATTACAAAATAAAAGTAACTAATCAGTTACAGTTACTGAGAAAAAAAATTGTAATTAATTACGTTACTTCTGAAAATGTTAAGGATTACAAAGGGGATTACATCTGCTTTTTGCACACACACTCCCACATACAGATTTAATTGATTTCTTTCATAAATTGCAGTGACTGCTCTAAAATATGAAACTCCAATGTTTCAGGAGTTAAGAACATGCTGATTCGATACAATTTTTTTTTTTAAAGATTAACTGTTTTTTTCCAAGGCATTGTTAAATTCCAGTGTTTCCTGTCATAGCTATGTAAATTTGTTCAAAAACCGTATCATATCTGTAATAGATTTCTTGTTATATTTTAAAATATGTCTTTACCCCCCCCCTCCAAATGATCTCAAGTAAGTCTGATTTTGGGGTGGCTGTGCTTCAAGGGGCCATTGATCTTCCACAAAGTTGGTATGATTCTTTAGGGTCTTCATGAACGGTCTGCAACATACTTTGGTTAAAATTCCTCAGTGGTCGTGTAAAACAACACCCTTTTTACCTTGCTCCGTTCACAGCGACTCATTTTGGGGCATATCCCTTTAAATGCTAATGAGCTCTGCTCACCCGCCCCTTTCTTCCATGGAAGAGCAAATTTAAAAATAATCATAAAAAAATATAAAGTGTTAGACTTACTTATTCTGGAGGTGCACCTGGATCACGAACACTGGGTACTGATCTATCCTTGAGTTTTAACTTTTTAACAAAACCCGCCTTGAATTGTCCCTCATTCAGAAAACAGTCTGGAGCAAAATGATTTGTGCAGACATAAACTAATTTAGGTGTATACAGTGGCGCATTACCATTAAAAACAAAACTTATGCGTCCTAAGTGGCTCTGATGTCGGGAGAAAATTAAGATTCTTATGTTCTTCTACATCACAAAACTACAAAACACCTGCATTGCAAGACATTGTCACTACAGCTAATATTGGACAGTACATCAGCGGTTGTGGGTGGGGCCTGAACAATATGACATCATACTGCTCAGAAAATCAAAACGGCTTGATAATTGAGACTGTTTAGGATTTTGGGGGATAAAAAGAAAGGAATGAATTTTTATCATTGTAGGGTGGCTGTGTCCACACACTGCTAAGATACATTTATATGCAAACACCATGTAAAAGTGAAATTTACATCCAATGTCTACTTTAAAATTGACATCAATCTAATTCAAGTGAACGATTTCGAAAGTGTGATAGTAATCAGTGTTGAGTACTACTGTAAGGTTTACCCTGCCTGGTTCACATGTTACAATGATAACATGAAACTTATAAATAGAAAAGTACTCAATGTAAAGCATTACATACTTTAAATAACTCAATTGAAAATGACACACTACTATTACCTTTTAAGTAGCGGTACTTTTAACTCTGTACCTATTACATTTCCAAAGTAACCTTCCCAACACTGCTTAATAAGCAGCAAACTAGCTGTTTCTTAAAAGTCGTAGTTATGGTTTGTTTATAGCGAGATTTGGACCTTAAATAAAGTGTGACCCAATTTCTGTTCACGACTCACTGTATGTTCCTGAAAACCCACCTTGATTGCTTGGTCCCTGGTTACCCATTGTGTATTGATTCATTTGAGCGACTCTTTTAACGTCAGACATTCATTTCAATACATGGGTTCAACAACGATTCGCTCTAATGTATTATTCAGTGTTGGGGGTAACGCATTACAAGTAACGCGAGTTACGTAATCAGATTACTTTTTTCAAGTAACTAGTAAAGTAACGCATTACTTTTTAATTTACAAGAGAATATTTAGTTACTTTTTCAAATAAGTATCGCAAGTTACTTTTTTTTTCAATTTATTGACAGCTCTCCTGTCCCCATGCTCAGAGAAATCAGATGTTACTGTAGTTCTAAAATAAATATATGCATTAATTAATCTCACTCACAACACAGATTCAGTATTTCCTCAAAATGACTAAACAATAATGCAACCAGAATAATGTTAAACAACACAAATATGCTTTATGTATTTAATCCCGTTCTATTAACCAATGTCTTCGATGAACCAGTTCAACCGTACTAATAAGCACAAATCACTCTAGACAAACATTTGTGTGTCTTTGTTTATTGCTGAAGTGAGTTGAAATGTCTTCTTCCTTCCTTTCTTCTGCATTCTACTGTACGGACGTAAACCTACTTTCCCTTCAGCCTGAGGCGCATTCATTCCACTTTTTTTTTGCCATATCACTTTTTATTTTAAACAAACAAGCCCTGTCCAGATTTAAAAGGTAGCGCAAAAGTAACGTAACGCATTATTTTCCATAAAAAGTAACTAAGTACCGTGATTAGTTACTTTTTTTAGGGAGTAACCCAATATTGCAATGCATTACTTTTAAAAGTACTTTCCCCAACACGTATATTCTATTATAGTATAGCCTAAATCAGGTTTTAGTAAACTGGTTTCCGCCTTTGTTTGTACTCCCAATACGTTTATCCTCCAGTTTCCATTTAAATGTGTTTACCGTCGAGTATTTTATTTAGCATTTTCAGTTAAGTCTGTTTGTGGCGTGTGTCTATCATTATTTGCCACTGTAAAACCTAGAAAAACTAGAATTTAAATCAGTGTAGATAGTTGTAGCTAATATGTGAAAGTTGTAGACGTTAATGCAGATATACACATCTTAATGGAGATTCACAAACGCTTGCGAATCATTTCAAATGAATCGTTCAAACGAATCGTCTCGCTCGCGAATCAAACACCTCTCTCTCTCTCTCTCCTCCTCTCTCTCTCTCTCTCTCTCTCGCCCTCCTGCTTTCAGTTCAGTCATGAGTTTCCAGTAAGAAGAGGCGTGTGGTGTGAAAGACCATCGGGGGGGGGGGGGGGGGGGGGGGTTCTACTTCTCCACATCACCTTTAAGGATTAATTTGACCATAACCGTCTGACTGAGACTCTATTGATGGATCTCCACTCGAAACTTTCTATCCAGTTCGGTTTATTATTGTCAAGAACTGGATACGAGTAAAAGAGAAACCTGCGCACTTCACTAGTTTTACCGGAATGGACATTTGGTGAGGTAAGCAAGTTTCCCCAAACATTTTCTTTTCCGGAAGATGTAACTTGGACATTTGAAACTTTCACACAAGGTATTTTTGGTCTGTAGTGTATCTGTGCTACATGAATGTCAAAGAGAAGCTGAACCAGTAGAACCAGCTTGAGCTTCGCGCAGCTGGGAAGTCTCCTCTGCTTTCTGGTTCCTCGCAGAAAAACAGCAGAAATGGCAGGAACACACACCTCGAACATGAAAACTCTGGAGGATTTGACTCTGGACTCCGGCTATGGAGCAGGGGACTCGTGTAAGTCCTTAAGCCTGTCGTCCTCCAAGTCAAACTCGCAGGCGTTCGTGAACACCCCTCACCGGGGGAACTGGCGGTACTACTCCGGCTCTATGAACAGCAGGAACAACAGCTGGGATACAGTCAACACAGTGCTTCCCGAGGACCCAGAGGACATTTTCTCCAAGTGCCCACGCTTACCGGAGCTGGAGGAGTTCCCGTGGACGGAGGAGGACGTGGGGAGGGTCGTGCGTAAAGGCGCGGGGAAGGGCGCCTCGCTCTCCGCGGAGGCTGTGCGCAGACTGGCCGCGCTGATGCGCAGGGCGCTCATCCGCATCTCTAGAGAGGCGCAGCGGCTAAGTGTCATGCACTGCAGATGCACCAGGTTCGAGGTGCAAAGCGCGATCCGTCTGGTGCTCAGCTGGGCGCTGGCGGATCACTGCGTCTCGGCCACTGTGAAGGCCATATCTATGTACAACATGAGCGCTGGAGAGCTCTTGCGCAAGGGGAAGTCAGCCCGGTGCGGGCTCGTGTTCTCCGTCGGACGGGTTTTCCGCTGGATGGTGGACACTCGGATCGCGGTGCGCATCCATGAGTACGCGGCCATCTGCCTGACCGCGTGTATGGAGGCTCTCGTGGAGGAGGTGGGCGTGCGCGTGCTGATGGCGGAGACGCCCGGCTGCGTCCTGACGGCGGAGGCGCTGGAGGGGGTCATCAATAATGATGCCGAGCTCTGGGGGGTCCTGCAACACTATGAGCATCTCATCTGCGGGAAGAACGCCAATGGTAGGCGCTTTACTGCTGTATTGTTGCTTAAACTGTTTCACTCGTTAGTTGCTTGTGGCCTAGTGGTTAGATTTGGCTGAAGGGTTGTTGAAACCACACAAGGGTTGATCCGTCACCATTGTGCACTTAAGCATGACACCTCAAGATGCTTCAACGGACTGTATGTGTAGTAAGTCACTTTGGAGAGAAGTGCCACCAGTTTCCCCAAATTGTATTTGGACTATGCGTATTATTGATAACTAAAACAATACCGAAAAAAAACCTTTGAAATTATAAGTCCTATACGTATTTATTAACACTTCTATCATAATATATAAAATGTATATACAATTAGTTGAATTTCAGCTATTTTTTAGTTTAATAAGTCCTAAAATAAAAAACAAAAAATAAAGTAAAACAATAAATACGAAAACTGAATAAAGATTTATTTTATTATCAAAATGATGTTAAAACAGATTTAAATAAAATGCATTTTATTTACGCTATTTTTATTTAGTTTAAGAAGTGCTAAAACAACACAAACATAAACTTAATAGAAACTATACATGTGTAAAACAATTTACTGGAAAAGTATTGAAACAACTAAAATTAAATAAACTAAAATTGAATAGCATACAGACATAAAAAACTAATCAAATGAAAATTACTAAAACTTTAAAATTAAAATATAACATTTTTAAGTTTGTAAAAATACAAACTTTAAAATTAAAATGAAAAGAGAAAAAAAATGTTGAAATTCAAAATATAAACAAAAACCATGACAGTATATGAATGATACTAATATATAGCCAAATTACTAAAACTTTACATTTTAATGAAAGCAGAACGTTCAGAACATGAACAGAATAAACAGAATAAGGACAAAAGCTATAATAGTATCTGATACAAAAATAACACTGATTTGGACACTTAAAAGTAAATGAATATGACTCAAATATCTAACTTTACCTAAGTGTGTCAGTCCATTATTTTAAAGAAAGAGTACACTTTTTTTAATCAAAATATTTCATAATGATGAGTTTGCTGGGTTTAAGCTTGTTCAACTATACATAAACTGTTCAAAGTGAGTATTGTGGATGTGAAACGTTAGTAATGATCATATAATGTGACGAAGTACACCTGTGGTTACTGTCTTATGACACATGCGTGGACTTCAGAAGAAATGACTTCATACAACCTCATAAAAAAAGCCCTGCCACACCAGTTGATTATGACAAATTAGTACCTTTGAAACTAGTTATGCATGATATGTTGGTAAAATACTGGCATGGTTTACTGAAAATACTGAAACTGCGATCTGTTGGTAGACCCACACAAATGTTGATAGCTTTCCTTATTAGTCTTCTTGGCTTTTGATCTGAAAGATGAAAATGGAAACCAATTTCCAGAAATCACTGGTCAATCACGTCATTCTGCCTGTGACCGGTCATTACACGCTTCCTATTCTCCATCTGTGAGAATTACCCCGCGCTGCCAACTTCTGCATCATCTAGGTTGCATTTTCATTATGATTTGTCAGTGGTTTACCAGCATCTAGCATGAGGTTTTCACAAACATTCACAAGCGCTTCGTTTCCTCTTTGAGCAAACCGATCTTAACCAGGGAAAGAAAACAAACTATATCTGTAAAAGGACAACACGGGGTTCTGATGTATAACGGTCCTGCTTTCATCATCATTACTCATAATTTCTGTTTGCATTGTCCTAAAATTCAGGACAGATGTTTTGATTATTATCTTATGTGGGTGGTTGACTTGACAGTTTAACTATGCATATAACATATACTACATTTTTCACTTATTTGATGACCCATTCAATGAAAATCGTTTTGAATAGATTGCTTAGAAAAGTATATTTCTTCAACAAACCTCACAATTTGAGGTATTATTCACATTTGTATTAGTGCAGGACAAGGTGAGTAAAAGCCATGTATCGCCTATAGCTAATAATAGTAGTTATTGTTTAAATATTTGCTGTATGTAGAATATGATAGTTTAAGGTGAGGCAGGGGTTATTATGTTGCTTAAACTAAAACCATAAAAAAAAAAACTTTTGTTACTTGAAATCAAATAAGATAATGTAAACCACACAAACATACTAAAACTTTACCTAAAAAATGAAAACATCAAAATGTTAAATATTAAATATCAATATCTGTCTATATGGTTTTACATTTTAGTTTGCTTATTTTAATGCTTCAACTTAAAAATGAGAAACAATGTTACCTTGAGTTACCTAGCTGAAATAAAAAGCTCTTTTAGTATCATTGATATACTATAATAGCTTTTATTAATTTTGAATTTGATTTATATTTTCTGTTTTAATTTGAATGTTTTAGTAATTTTGTTGTGTTTTGTCATCTTTAATAGTCTTTGTTTTTATAGATTTCTTTATTTTATTTCAGTTTTAGTTATTTTAAACTACTCTAACTAAATTGCAATAAAGAATGTTACCTTGGCAACTATCTGAAATCAAATAAGCTGTCTTAGTATCATTGATATGCTATTATACATTTTGATGATATTTTTAAGTCGATGTCATTTTTATATATTCCGTTTTCATTTGAACTTTAACATTTTAGTTATTTTGTTGTGTAATAAAATTTTAAATCAGTTCTCAAACATTTTTATACAAAATCTTTGAGTTGAAGCATTGAAAAGCGCCTACAGAGTAGCCTCGGGGGGCGTTTTCAACTACAGTAAAAACATTTTACTACTTTTTATGCGTTTTGGCCATTCATTTATGCAACAACAGCATTTTGGGGGCCTGAACATGCAAACTTTTAAAACAGTGCACGTTTTTCGTAAGCTACCATTATGATGTCATCCGTAGAAACTACAAAACATGAATCATTTATGAAACTCGTGAATCCAGCACTGCGAGTATTACATGTTTAGTCTATAGTTTTGTGCACAGGCGTGTTTCTGTACAAAGTGACATCGCCAACTACTGGCCTGGCATGAAAGTACAGCGTTTTTAGTCATTTTCACGAATCGGGGGTCGTTCTGATAATGTGCTCGTCTGTACATGGAACTTTTCAAAACGTTTTCATTTTTAGTACATTGTTGTCATGTAAACGTACGCTAGGATGCTAACTGACTTCAGCTAGGCTACAGGATGAATATGTGCATGAAATATTGCTCCAAATCCAGCTACTTCCATGACAGTACTGAAGCAGTGGAAAGACTTTATTAGAAGATCAGAAGAGCGTGGGTGCGATATTTAGGCTACGCTAGCAAAAAGCTCTTTTTTGGCACGGTGAGTCAGGATCTCAGCTCTGCATAATCCTTACACAGCTCGCTTTCTGTGGGATGCCCATGTGGGCATCAAATTAGGTCGCTCCATAAAGACGACCCAGTGGATCAATGTGCTTTCAGGACGGCCGTGTTAACAAAGTGCTGCGCGTGCACTTCACAAAACCCTCGCGTGCCATTACTGTTGATGAATGGGCATCTGATCCACTGCGTTTCCTCTGTCAAGTGCAGGAGATTGAATCTGAAACGCCTTAAATGTGGCTCATTGATGGTTTCAGCCATGGCCTTTCAGAACGTGCTTGATTACGTAAAACATTCATGACCTGCTTTTGTTGGCTGCTATTATTGCGCCTGAGAATGACTTTTAAACAGCCTTGATTACCATAGATCAATACACTCGTCTTATAAGCTTGCATGGTTTCTTTTGATTCTCTGACTTTGAAGTATACACAAAATGGCATCCAGTACCATTTTACTTGTGTACTAGTGAAGCAGAATATTGGCAGTATTTAGCATGGTGTCAAAATGTAATAACTTGCAACGCCTCTGAAATAAATGTCTTTTTCTGCTGACATTATTTTTCATCCCCAAGCCTGCAGCTACCTGTACTATTGAGACTCTCTCACAGTCAAATTAGTTCTCGATGGATGAAATAAAGTTCTTTCCTACAATTTCAGTCATTTAAAGTAAATGACTTTAAGGAAGTAAACAGGGTTGACTTCTTGTTGACTTTATTGTAACTGATGGTAGGAGTAACTTTACTCACAAGGTTTCATATTCATAGTCCGTTTGCAACAAAAGTTCTTCTTTATCATCTGCCAACCAGCCCCACATCTGGAAGTCTTTAAGACTCGCTTCTCTTTGCCAACTCAAGTCACTCCCACTTTCTCCAACACACACTCTCTGCCTCTTTTCTATTTACTTTAGTCCTTCTTTCCTGGAGCCGTTTCTGTGAACGCACATGCTTTTAACAAGGCGCCCACTGTACCAACGTGCCATGTCAAATCCAAAGAACACAAAGCACTAAACGCACTAGTTTTCTCTCGCCGATAGTTGCTATTGATATTCACGTTGCATTTGAGTGTGCAAGTGATTCATGGAGAAAATATCTTAAGTAAATAACAAGTGCTTTCTAAAACTCGCTGTTGAGATCATCTGTGAACCCGACCCAGAGCAGGACGTGAACTTTGTCCCTTGTCTTTTGCGGCAGACTCAGGACAGTACTGGAATTTCTGGCACAGCTTTCAAACATTGGCTACCCTGATGGAAACATCCCAGCCCTAAAATACAGTTTCATTTTTGCATAAGCAGTCTGCAGGCCATTGCACTTGTGTCTTGTGGAGGTTATTTTTATGCTTCGTGGATTTAGGATGGCAGTAACAGGGAAAACACCATCTTGCATGGTCAGTGGCACTGTTTATACGTGCTTCCAGCCAAAACCAAAGGCCCAGCTGTACAAGGAGCTCAGACTTCTCTGAGCTAGCGGCTAAAAACAGCACAAGTTTTATGATGGCTTAAAAACATTTCAAGGGCTACATTTCAAGAGAGCTCCTTAAAACAAGATAACTTCATTATCTAGTCACTAGCATTAGCTAAAACTTGTGAGCTCATGGAACCTCATACAGTAAGTGACTGAAATGAAACACCATACATAGGCATCAGCTCTGAGTGTGAAACAAATATAGCACTCTCGTGGTGGGGTGATGCATTACAAGAATTTCAACGCGGGATACGTAATCAGATTACTTTTTCAAGTAACTAGTAAAGTAACACATTACTTATAAATGAACAAAAAGTTACTTTTTGAAATAAGTGACGTAAGCTACTTTGCTTTCCCGTTTATTCGTTGACACCTCTTCTGTCCCTGTGTTGAGAGAAATTGAGAGTAAAGCGCAGAAACAGAAGCACTTCCTTCAGCCTGAGGCTTATTAATTGAACTTTTGGTGTGAAAGGGCCTTTACAGTTGCCAAAAATCTAACCTTTGGGTGACAAAAAGTAACGCAAAATTAACCAAAAATGCATTAAACGCTAGTAACAAAACTAGTTACTTTTTGTGGAATAATGCAATATTCAAATGCATTACTTTGAAAAGTAACTTTACCCAACACTGTCAGTCTTCATGTGACGTGCAACTATTAGGTTAAAATCACAATTGATTCCAGTAGAGTTTGATGTTAGCATGTGACTAAAAGCTAACAACATAATATGCTCTTAAGCAAAAAAACACTCAACACACAAATAAGTAGGTAAACCATTAATCACATTAAAGATCTCACTTTGGTTGCATTCGAATCACTACTTCCCTACTCAAGTAGGTCGAAAACTATGTGCTGTAAAACATATAAAGTAAATGTGAAAGAGTAGTATTTCCGAATTCATAGTATTCGTAAAATAGTAAGCGGAAAGTCAGAAGACCTACTACTTTCAGCGCAATTTCTTAAGTGGACATCTTACTATCCCATGAGTCCACGGGAGAGGAGTTGTGAATGACAGTGAAGTGACGCAACTGAAGGTCACATGACAATGACAACATGACAAATATAATAAAGCTCGATATACTCATCTACATAATAGTCATACTTTTTTTTTTATTTTAGCTGTAGAGTAATGAACTTAAATTCATACGCATTTTTTGAACACTAGGTTCACTAGGCTTGTCACAATGCATTCTGGGATTGCCATCAATTGCCATTTTGGCCAAATGAAGGTTCCTAAGAAGCAGATTTTCATTTCGACCCCTACTTTTACTTGTACAGCCTTTTGTGTCAGGACTGTATTTTTTATCCCTTAAAACGCTGCCTAGTTTGGCAGCTCACTAGGTTTTTGGAAGCATTTGAATACGCTGTTTGCCTAGTCAAGCCATATTTGAGTAAAGTGCAAATGCACATATTGATATCTTTGCAAAGTTGCTAGAACAGTTTTAATAATGATAAACCCGTTGTTAACAGCAAACATTTGAGGAATTGTGGCTTTTACTTGATGCAAATACTACAGTATCAATGGTGTTGCAGGTACTAAGTGTTTTCTGTGTTCCAGATGGAGGTTGTTTATGGAGTTACAAGATTTAGTTCAGGATATAATCCTGTGAACGTATTAGAGGCTTGTTGGAAAGCGGGAGAAAAGGCGGGTGAATAGCCAGCGGATTGAAGCCGGTCAGCACATGGCTTTATGTTTTGGCGCTCATGCATCTATACAAACGTTCTCATAGGTCAATCCTTTGCCTGTTGCCATGAAAACACTGACTCCAGACAGGAAATTAGGGGAAGTGTGGGAATATGGCCAACAATGACACGTGCAGCAGTTTAATGTTGGGGCGAATTATCTTGAGGAGAAAATGCAGTCTTGCATTTTCCAGCAGTGGAATGTTAAGAAGGATAAAATGGAGTGAATGTGGATGAATAGTGTTCATCCACTTCAAAGTGTTGGAAAACTCACATTTCAGTTTTCATGTGTCGCTTGCACGTTTACCTGTCAGAAGATAGTGACTGAAATAGCTGTTGGTGGCTAAAATAGCCTTATAATATTGTGTTCTACAACTTTCAATGCATTTTGCTTTTGGCAGTATTGTGTATCCTACCAATATAATTACATATTAAACCAATTAAATAATCAATTCATTCTACAATAATGAACAGAACTGTGGATTTAATATTTGTAATATTAAATGCACCATATGCCATGTAGATATTACAAATGATAGGTCCATATGCTTTCATCAACGGTTGCATATTGTGATTTATCGTTTTGGCTTATACTGACGACATCTGTCATGATAATTATGAATGAAATAACCCATATTTTAATGTTTTTTTCAAACAAGATAGATTCCTTCGTTTACCCCTGTGGTTTGTTTCTCTCTCTCATTGACTGATAGTTTCACATTTGTCATAATCCAATGAAAATCTGTCTGTCCCTGTTCTTGTCTTCAAATGCAGCAGGGATAATTTATCGCTGTCGATAAGCAGCCTTTTGTGAACATTCCTGTAATATTGAATTGCACTGAATGGGAGCTGTTGCAGTAAATGGAAACAGGCTGTCTTGTAGAGATATGCACACAGTAATGGCTTCTGTGTTGGGTTTGAATTCTGCAGCTGCCATTTTTAGTCTGTAAAGTGCTGATTTAGGTCTTAAAATGTTCTAAAATGTCTACAAAATCCATTTAAACAAGATTCAGTGAGCTTTCGGGACTGGTCATGTGTGTGTAAATGTTATTTCTACGAGTTTTTTCTAATTTCTGTTGTTTAAAAATGTGTTATTGTCATAAAGTTAGACAAAAAACTAACAACATTTTCAGAAGTTTGTCTTATAAACCTGCATGTCATACTGTATGTGTAAAGTTTCTTAGCAATATAAGTTTGAAATCATAGGGTAGCCAATAAAATCAGTAATTGGAGTAAGATGTCCATTTATGCCAATAAAAGATCCTAAGTTTGCTTTTTTTAGTTTTAAAAACAAATGTAGTTGAATGAAAGTTTAATGAAGTAGATCAATATACAAACTATAAAAGCTTTATTGCTGCTGAGAGGTCTTCTTTGCGTAATGTCCACGGTGCTTTCTTATCTCTTTAGTGCCCTCAAAAGGTTTGCCAGTCTGGTAAACCAAACAGCCCCCGAGCTTTCCCACATGAGTTTCTTCAAGTCATGCCCGATTTAGGTTTGCACCACCACAACAACAGAAACTCAGGGGAAAAAATGAAGAAGCGATTCACTGAAACAATCAAAAGTCTATTTCTTTATTTTCAGAGTCGTTTTTATGTTTTTTGGTAAAACATGCCCAGGCAGGGGAAATCTACAACATATTTCGAGCTATATAAAATAACAGAAATGTCTCTGGCAGTAATCTACTGTAAAAATCTCTCACCCAAGTAGGAATTTACCCTACGGGCATAAAGACGCATGAAACAACTGGTAGAAAGACAATATCCGCCTTCATATTGAGAGTGCTCAATGCCAACAGAAAATATTGACACAATATAGTTTATTAGAAATTACCCAGTAAGCATTTCTGTTTAACTGAAAGTAAAGTTTCAGTTGAAGTAAAAGTTGTTTGCACAAGCAGCGTTCCCTTTCTGTGATGTTCAGTGTGAATGCATCTGATTTGCATGAGATGTTGTGGCATGCTGTGTTTTTGCTGTAGTGGGGAACCAACTGAATGATCCAGATCGTTCTTTCTTGGTGGCCTGGGGGAGCAGCCTGTGACTGAGGACAGATTTAGCTTTATTATTGTTTAGAGACCCTGGTCATCCTGATTTTGGACAAGCAGGTTGGACACAGCTCAGACGATGAAGAAGGTTGCCATAAATCTTGGAAATGGCAACGTTTAGAGCTCGGAGTCCAGACAGCTGGACAGTTTCAAAGGACACCATTGTCTTGACCCTTGATGGTTGTCAGTGGTCAGTCATATTTCAGCCACATATCTCAAGCAGTGCCCATCTGTTTTTGAGGAAAGATATCAAAAAGCAATAAGCCATGAGACTCCATGTGATTTCACTACAATTAAGGGGTGTTTGCATGCTGTGAAATGGGAAAACACCCAAAACATGGTAAAATTAGTGTAATAGGTAGCCTCCTGTGGTTTGTTGTTGTTTTTTGTTGGCAATTTAGAACAGCAATAGGATAAACGACATTTTCAATAAATAAGTTATTATAATTCATATTTATTTATTCATAAATGTAATAAAATAATTAAAAAATAATAAGTTTAATACAGAATTCATATTTCTGCTAGCACAGCCGTGTATGAGCTGTGTAATATATAATCAGTAATGAATATATAAAGTTCCTTAAACCTTTAACTTTTAATTGCATTTATGCTGTATTTTATGTTTGTCAAACTCTTCAAATGCAATAAAAACCTTAATTTGAGAGAAATCTGAGCACAAGTCTCTTAATTCACTCTTTGTCTTCTAGTGTGAAGGTCTTTGTTCTCGGATTGAAGTCTCAGTGTCTATTTGTCGCTCTGCTAATTGGCTGAGGACAGACTTATGACTGCACATTTTTGTCCATGGTTATAAAACCAAGCTGTGCTCATGGACGTGTGCGGGAGAAAGACATCACATCTGCCCTTCTGCATGTAATGAGGGACATCAGCAAGTCTGGCTTAAATGGGGACAAAGCCAGCATTATGACCCTACTTTAATTAACCTGCGCTCATTAAAATGGGCCTGTGCTATTTAGTAAATGATGCAAGTACAATGATTCTCACTCTTTGGCTCAGTGTGTGTATTACAGCACTTAGGACATCGGGATAGCTTGTTGGGACAATTAGTCGTGGGGTGGGCAAGTTGTGTTTAAAGGAAGTCCTCCAGACAGAAGTCAAATGGCCATGACAACTGAGATGATCATCACTGGTTGTGTTTCTACATCTCAGCACCTCAATATTTGTCCGACCATAGTTTTTGAGGTGTAAAATGCACGCTATCATTGAGCTCTCTAATTGGCAAACAAAGCTGTGTTTTACAGGACAACTTCAGAAGAACGGCTTTAGTGGTTTCGGAATAGTTTGCCAGTACCTGTTATACTAGCACGTCATAAATAACCAGCCAAGCAAGACCACACAAAGGCCCTGTGGGCCCCTTTAGATAGGAAGCAAGATGGAACGTGCCTATTGCTTTCCCAGGAAAACATTGTGACACTTATGAGTTCATATAAAACTTGTCAATAAACTCAAGTGAGTTCAGATGTGGTTGATTTGGATGTTGAAAGATAACTGAACCACTGCTTGCCTTGCTGGCTTCCAAATCATTGTCAAGTTCATGACAAGCAACAAAAGTTGTTCATAAGATTTGTGTTTCTTTAGGTTACTGTCATTTTGAGCAACTCTATAGGCCTTCACTTACATGTGTTTGTATGGTCAACAAAATTTTACGATTCAAAAGGTTGGACATGAGTGTCCATTTGCAAAGCTTGCACTGGTACAAACTTCACAGGGATCTACTACCCAACAGTCCATGTGGCATTACGTCACCAAAGCATTGGCACCGCCAAGCAAGGACTGTGGCATAGTGGCAAGGACTGGAGGGCGACATTTGGGATATGACCTAAGGTGCACACTCTAATAGTTAGGTTTTCTAACTAGGTCAACAAATTTTTTATCCTGGTCTAGTGGAGTGAAGTTGTGTTGCCAAGCCTCATCTTGTGTCCACATTTGCATCTTGAATTCCCATTAAGCCAGGTTGTAACAGATGCGAGTTAAAGGTCTGCTCTCTCCTGGGGTCTAGATCAAGACCGTGCCTCATTAACAGTGGTTACTTTTACTTTTAAGGGTCTCCAATTTTTCTCGAAGGAATCAGTCAACTTTTTTCAAACAGTTGGTATAGCTTCAAAACATGTTGTAAGGGCATCTAGTTTGGTCAGAAAGACTAGCCTAGTTGAGGTTGGGGTTTTGTAAACTCCCTGGGTATATTCATTGTATTCTAAGATTATCACCCTTCAAAATGAGGAAAGGCTTGGCTCGTCACACATATCCTGAAAGCGAGTCCAAGCCCTTCTCTCAATTATCTTTGGAAGCCCTGTTAGACCTCAGCCAGGTTCTTGCCAGGCAGAGTTGATGGAGTAACCACAAAGGGCTCATAACGTTATACTGAAACTCGTGGGAAAATGGAGAAAATCATTTTCAGAGGTTACTTGGGAAAGACAAGGAAGGGAAAAAAGGAGTAGGAAAACAGTTATTCAGCATTGAGACAAGAAAAGATTCACTGCCACATTTCCTGCTGAAGTTCAAGAATCTTCATAAAGGATGCATATTTTTATGTCTCTGTTTATCTTCCATGTGCAGATGAGCAAGTGTGAAGTCTCTTGCTTTGTGCTAACAGTGTTCCATACACCCTAAGCTGTGGAAATCACCTGCTTTTATGTGAGGAATCGTGCTGCCGGTGAGAAGCCATGCTGTTGGATCACAAGTCTGGCACAGTCTGCCTCCTAAAATAACAGAGAAGAGGTGATTAGCACTCCCTGCTTTCCAAACTCTACAAGAGGTTTACATGAACCATAGGGTAAGAAAAGACTATAATATAGGCCCTGGTATGAATATACATTTTTGGTGGTCAACCAAGACTTTACACCTGCTACTAACATGAATCACAAAATGCATCTTCAAAATGCAAAAAATTACCTTTAGGAGTGCAAGAGCTTGGCACTGGGGCAACTGCTACTACTAAAAGGTTCACATTAGTACCTTAAAGTAGTAATATTTCCCCACTGGCTACTGCCCCAGTGAAAAGCTGTTGTACCTAAAGGTACCATTGCACATTTTTATCTGAGAGTTCATCAACTTACAAACTACAACATTTATTTGAAATGTTACTTAAGTCTTAAGTAACTTAAGTTAAGATTAGCTTTCAGCATTTGTACCATCCCCCAATTCTACAGCATCCTGCTATTAGGACAAGCCAGAGCAGACTGATAATTACAATGTCAAAGAAAGCAGTAGACCAACTAGCACACATGGCAAGAAACAAAGCAGGCTGTCCCATGAGACTCTGCCACCATT
The DNA here is from genome assembly GCA_018155175.1 of Sinocyclocheilus anophthalmus. NCBI lineage: Eukaryota > Metazoa > Chordata > Actinopteri > Cypriniformes > Cyprinidae > Sinocyclocheilus > Sinocyclocheilus anophthalmus. The sequence continues at coordinate 281,412 of JADLZN010000485.1, forward strand.
TAGCACGCAGTCAACCTAAAGCTCAGCTTTTCATCCCATGCATATGTCTGCTGTTTATTTAAGAACAACAGCTTAGAAGTAATAGCAGAGGGCATCTGGGTTAGCTAGGCTATTAGCACATTGTCAGGCCTAAAGGGAGGGGGAAAATAAGGACAAATTTGGAGCAGGGAACTAGTTGTTTGCACAGACACTAGAGGTGGTAATAAAAGATGGATGCTAACCCTCCAGTCCTATTTTAGTGCTATTTAGGCGGCTTGTATAACAGGCTGAGATGTTTGGGTAGTTTGAGTAGGCAATGCATTGTGTGGTAAAGCAATGGGTGTGTTATATCTCTGGAAAGACTCCGAGTTTGTTTAATACTGTAATAATCCGTCAGACACTATTAAGTCATAATAGCAGGTCCTAGACTAGAAAAATGTACAGCAAAATAGTTTGACCTTTTCTTTACCATGTGCAAGTCAGGAACCGCCTATAACATAACCTTCTATGTTCTGAAGGTCTGTAGGAAGCAAACAGGATTTTGGGAGTATGTCTTGCCTCAAGGCCTCATTTTGAGTATTTTGTGGCAAAGGCAGATGGGTAGGATTTAGAAGAAGCGGTCTTCCCCAAATGTGTTTTTTTTTTGCTTTTTCCATCTGGCTTATGTGCCTGAATGGGGTTTCTGTGGGTGGTCCCAAAGGCCTCTGGGCCACAGCTTTTTAGCTCTGAGCAACATAAAGAAGCCTTAGCTTGAATGCTAAATTGAGTCGATTCTCTTTGAATTACTGCAAGATTTAGAAAGTAGTCTTAAGCCAATAAACATTGGTGACCTCTAACAAGACCTTCAGTTCTTCTCATTTTCCGATTTCTAAGATACTTGGCTGCATTGAAAAGTTGATTAATAAATAAACAATCTACTTTAAATAAAGAATCTCAATTTAGAACTTATTCATGTCAGTCCATAAGTTTTCAGTTTTTCTCCCCCAACTAATCAGCCAGAAAAGCAGTGCAGGTTCCCCTGAGACCAGAACATATTTCCTTCCGTTCAGATTTCAGTCCAAGAGTGGGGTGTGGTCCCACGGTGGTATTTGAATGAGCACATCTGTGTTTACCCTAGCGTGTTTGTTTGTGATGGTCAGGAATGACGAGAATAGTTGCCGTGTCACAATAAAAGCCACTCCAAGAGGCACCTGTAGTGATGGCAGCTGGGTCCACAAGATGGGCAGGGCTGTAGAATTCTGAAACAGGTGTATTCAAGAGAAGTATGATGGAAATTTATGCATGATATGTTTGCATTTCCTGTCCTGTGTAAGTTAGGCAAAAGCAGCATGCTCTCCTCAAAGCAGGCATGATCAGTGTGGCACCTGAACAAAGTTTATAATGGAAGACAAAAGGCCCACCTATGGAGATAGAAGTTATTGTGTTTAATGTAGCAGGCCAAACCAGAATTAGCATTATAAAGTTCACGACAATCAGAATTTGTCTCAGTATGTTAGAATAGATGCCAACCGAATACTTTGGCAGGTGACTCATTAAAAATGCTGTATTCGATCCTCATAAGGGGCTTTTGCAGCAGAGGAAACTTTTCATAGTTCCTAGAACTATTGACGGAAATATCCGCTTTTTGGCGTGTTTGCACCACAAGAACTAGGAATGTATTTAGTTCTAGGAACTCGGTTTGGGGGAACGAAATTAACTCTTACTTCAGAGTAGGGTCTAAAACAGTTCTATAGGAACTATCAGTGACGTAAGTGTACGCTAATTGGCCAAACGCATACAAAACACCGGGTACCTGGCATTTTTAAAAAGCCATGTAAGAATATTTACTCCAAGAACATGGAAAATAGCGAAAACGGCATTTAGTTACTTGTTGTCTGCAGCGTTGTTCTTTTCTCAGCCTCACTGATATGTAACACTGTAAGTTTTCATAGGAGATTTAGTCAGATTTGCTCGCTCTTTTTCAATCACGTAAATTGTGCATTTACATTACATCTCCATTATCACGAACCCCATGACACACAACAAAAACAGCTCTGATCGTTTGTAAATGCTGCGAATAAAGACGTCGCCTGTCGGCCACTTCAGAGTTCCTGCTGCCGGAGCAAATGCAACCACGAAAACAGGCTGAGGGGAAAATTGGTTCTCTAGGAATCACCATGCTGGCTAGTTCTTAGACCTAAGTGGAGCCCCTAAAGGGAAGTCTTAAACTAGTGGCTGAAGTTAGTAGAGACTTTCTTGTCGTTAAGGATGGTTGTTTTGATTAATGTGTTTAGATGCTTCTGGAGATTGTGCTGGTGTCCACTTGTACCACCTTGAGTTTACTTCCAAGTTGGAGATGTAGATTGGGGTGGGTGGAAGTTTGGGAGCGTGGCCGATGGGAGCTCACAGGGAGATCAAGAATTGTGGAGGAAGGGGGATGGTAAATGAGGGAGCAGAAACCCCCTAGGAAACAGAAATGGGGGTAGGGTTGAGCCAGTGAATGAAAGTCAGATCTGTTGAAGAACAGACTGATCTCATTAGCCCTGCCCAGGTTCTTCTGCACCAGGTTACCAGCCAGTATGTGACCTGTTATCTTTCCACTTAATTCATATTGTTCTTTTGAAATTGCTCTCCATGTTTGTTTGTTAGTCGCTCTTCCTCTTCGGCTCCGTTTGGACTTGCTTTGGTTGCTTCCTTTATCAAGTTGTCTTCCTGTTTAGCAGGTCCTTCTGGTTCTTTGTGATCCATGGGTTGTTCTTGAGAAAACATAGTCGTTGAGTCCCTCAAAGTCCCCACCACATGACTCAACATGTCCCGATGTGTCTCCTTTAAGGCAACCTAAGAATCCACCCAATTGTCAGTTTCTCACAGTTCACATGGCTGCAGGCAGACTCCGGATGACTAGTTTGTATGTTTGGATAATCTGCCAAGTTGTGGTCCAGTCTGTCCAAAGTTTTATGCCTTTTGACTTTGGTATACAACAGGTCAGAGTCTTGCTTTCTCTGGATGTGCAAGCCACAAACTAAAAGAAAGTTGTGAGGGTGGGGAAGGGTGAAGGTTTAAAACCCCAGAGATGGCAATGAGTGTGTTTGAATGATTTGTGGTGAGTTCGCAAACCACACCATTGCCTCTGTAGCAGGTCCACTCCCTAATTTTCGTCATTCTCTCTCAAGCTTCTGTCTGCTCACACAAATTGATGCCCATGCAGTACAACCGCAAAGTTGGGAGTCTCAGCTCTTTGCCAGGTTTCTGTTAAGCTCATGAAACCACATTTCAATTCTTGATAGTTGCAAATCAGCAGTGATGACTTGATATTGATAATGATATTGATAGTGATCAAGTATGGTCTGTATTTTGTCTGTATTTTGCCAACTACGCTTTATTGGCGTCAGCATGTCAGCTTGTGTATAAACAAGGAACGCAGGTTAAGCAGCTGTTGTTTTATAATACAATTATCTTTAATGCAGTCCACTGTTTGAATTGTTTAATGATATGCAACATGCTGATTGTAAATTAATGTTTGCGTGACATTGCAGTATTGTATAAATAAAGGTGCCACAGACAAGAGTTACAGTTGCTCAGAGTAATGAAGTAATTGAAGACATATTAGGACTTAATTTATAGGTTGAAATAACAAACCTTCTGAAACAAAGTTTCTGCTATGTGCGTGTTTGAGTTGAAACAATGATATCTTTATGAATTACATGTTTGGGTGGACTGCCACAAAGAAGCTTTGTTTTTGCTGCATGCAACGGGGGCTGCTTTTCGTTCTGATGGCTGCACTGGAGTAAGACAGAATGTTTGACTCATTTAGGTGTGAAGGTCAGAGGTCAGAGGCTTAGGGTGTTGAGATGATTTTTCACATCTGTGAGTTTCTGTTCCCTCAGGCCTGGAGGATCAAGGTACACCCTCCCGTCATGGGTGTGAGGGATTCTGGGGGGTTTTGACTTCCTTTAAGGAGCAGTACTTCTTGTAAGAAAAGTACAATCTGTTGATATATATTAATATCCAATTAATGATCATTAATTATAAAATAAAATTTTCAGCTACTTTTGCTGGAAATGTAATAGACATAGGTGTGGAGCTCAAACTGGGTTGAATGTAACTTTTGTAATTACAGGCAGTATATTAAACAGTGTAATTGGTCTGAATATCACTGACTTAGTGCCAGGAAAGTGAGGTTTGGGTCTTTTCCCGATATGAACCAGGTTTCCACTATAAAATGGTGGACGGTCATTACAAGATCGGTCTGTGATGTTTCGCCTAAGCACTACTAATAATTTATGTTGCAATGTTTAAGATCTTAGGAATAGGTCTGTCATTGTTAAAGGGGATTTTGTCAGAATCCTTATTGCAGCCCACTGGCTTTTGTAACCACATGATTTTTATGTACAAAACGTAGAATGATACCTAGATTTTCTGATTTTCCCTTTGAATGCTTTTTTTAATATAATGCCTTAGTCATGACCTTTGAGTTCATCTGTCACGCTAAACAAACAAAACAGACTTTCAGTTACTCCATATTTTCATAAATGAAACTAAAGGGCTCCATATACTGAAATAGTCATCTCATTGACCAGCATGTGTGCTATTCATAGATGTTCTTGTTTAATGAAGTGGTAGGCCTTGAAACCTGACATCTGAAGGAAGACATATAGAGTGAGTAAGCATGAGGCAGAGAGGGGAAAATAAAATCAACATTTAACACTGGGCTAGATTTCCATTCATCTACGCTGAAGTTCCAAGTCCATCAGATTTGCCATTGCTCCATCGCTCAGAGGCTGAACAGCAGGCCGATTGTGTTGGGTCTCTCTTAATATGGAAGTTGTTCCAGAGGCGACTACAGCAAAATGCTGCTTTACATCTGAGGCAAGCGTCACTGTTGCTATTGCTCTTATTTAGTGGTTTGAAATAAAACCCTTAAAATTAAACCTCGGATAATATTGAAGTTGTATCTAGAGACCAGAATATCATAGAAACTTGAGGGCATTAGTAGCCAAATGACAATGCACTGTTTCTGAATGTTTTTCACAGACAAGCACCACTCATTTTATTCAGAGAATATATAAAACATGGATGTGTGCAAGATGTGGAATACAATCTATTACCTTTAACATGAGAACAATGAAGTAATTTGTGGTGATTCCTTGCAAACATGAAAATAAACCACTGGCTCCACAGTTGGCTTGAATTCATAAAGCAAGATCTACATGAGGAATGAAGCCATGTCGTAATAAATGTAATATTTGTTCTGCTTATGATGCTAGATCTTTCAAAGCAAAGTCAGAGGATCATGAACTGAGATTCCCTAATCTCAACAAAGCCACAAAGCCTCCTGGGAACTACTGCATATTATGTGTTGGTATATCGATGTAGCATTTTTTCCCTTAGGTTTTTTTATTATTATTTATTTAGAGAAGCATATATTCTTGACTGACTGGATCAGTGGGAAAATGTGTCACACGGCTGCTGATCCAAACGTGTTTAAAAGCTCTCCTGAGGTGTGATGGGACGCAAGGCAGTCAGTCTTCCTCACTGTGATTAATTAGCCAGGCAAGCATGTGTGAAGTGATCAGTGCTTGCCGATCCAGACTCTAATGATATAACCCAAAACGCCAAAATGCTGATAAGACTCAACCTGACATGACAAATGCTGTTATTTTTGCCCAATGTATAAATGTCCTCCACAGTCAGACAACTGACCACCCTCAAAGCTCTCAATAACTATAACTAGACTGTTAACACAACTTGTCGAACATCCATATTAATCAACATGCTTACTTTTTGTGTGAATTATTAGCATAGAATCAAACATCAGATACCAACATTGCATTTTGTATAATAATTTCGATGTATTTTATTGTAATTGTTATATACACTAACTTTATAGTAAAATGTACACGGTTGTTTTTGATCTAGTTTCTGTATGTGTTAGCTAGTATCTGTTCACCACATTTTCTGCTACTGCTGGTACAGATATAAGGTCAGAACAAAGTTTTGAATTAGCGCAAACAAATCGTCAAACACAGCATTGCCTCCATATAAATCAACATAGCCTTTTTTTGTCTAAATTTTAAATCACTTATATAGTGTCAATGTATTTTGTTTGAAATTTTAGAAATTTGTATTTAGCAAGGCCTGCCTGTTAAGTTATATATATATATATATAGCTAATAATATATCATATTTATAGCTTCTTGTTTAACTATCTGGTAAACAGTGTTAGGTATAGCCATCGTTAACTAATATTTTATGTCACAGATCTCATTTGCCTTATGGAAAGTCATTAAATACAGTCCACTAATTAATTACACATATGCTTCATTTAGGTTTTTAAAAACACTGTGGAAACATTTGATAAATGTTTCTAAAATGTCTAATATTGTCTAGTTCTTTGTGAGTATAATGTTATGTAAATGTTCCCACAGAACAAATGTTCTGCAACGTTCTACTCGAGTTTGTTATTAAACGCTTCGATAAAATAAGAACGTACTTAAACGTCACTTTTAGGCATGTTTTTCCTTTCCCCTCGCTGTTTTGTTTTCTTCTACATATGTGCGTTTTAAAATGAAACGATCCTGTCCCAATGTGTTTTCACTGCGTTTCAGAAGTGATCTCCTTTCACACTAAACAACCGAAAATGCATGTCACATGACCATGCATGCATGTACAACAATGAGCATGATGTTATTGTTTACACGTTCGTCAAGGGTACGCAGAGAGAATGTGGGCAGCCACGCCATCGTTTTCAAAAGTCTCCGTTTTGGTCCGATTACACTGAAACGCAACACAGTGGGCAGGTCTTCAAACGAAAAAACGAGGTCAGCGGGGCATTTTGCGAAAGCCTCCGTTTTCGAGGGTCGAAAATGCCGGAGTAGTGTAAACGACAGGCGTAGCAAAAGTTATGCATTTTAAAACGAAGATCCACTAGTGTAAAGTGTAGCCTAAGAATGTTTTCGTCCCAACATTTTTATAAATTCTATGAAAAATGTTCCTGTTAGCTGGGCATTCATTTGTATATATTTACCGTTTGTTTAAATTCTAAGTCAAATTTAGTATTTAGTATTGTACTTGTTTGAATGAGATGTAGATATTTACTGCATATTTATTATATTTACATCAACTTTACTACCATCTTCATCATTAGCTTATCTGTCAGCTACTGTTAGTGACAGATCTCAGGTCAGGTTAACGTATTAATACCATTACTAATTAAATTAAAGACCCCTGACCTCCTAAACAGCTTGTTTTTAGGCGCGGTTAACATTAGCCATGTGCCAGAAGTTACAGTCGACATCTGGACTTCTGGAAATTCCATTGTTCCTGTATGTGTGGGCAGCAGAAACTGCTTGGTCGTATTTGCAAAAATTTTTTATATTGCGTTTTGATCTTGAACGATCATCATCTCAAAGCCATTTTTTTGTCAGCAGGAAATGACTAAAGTGCTGACCAAGGCCCAAATGAATGAAGAGCTTGTTTTTGAAGCAGGTGGCCTCCGTTGAATGTGAAAGGCCACTTAGACATCAGAGAATGAGGCCTCTGGGCCCATAAAGAAGAGAGACCTCGGCATTTAACACACTCGGATGCACATACAGGAACAACTGACTCGTGCTAGACCAAACACATCTTTATTTACAGACCAATTATCCATCAGGAATGCAGTCTATATGGACACCGCTGCTATTACTGAGAGAGTGGAATGGGCTTCTTCAAGAAAAAGACTGTCGATATAAATACACCCAAATAAAAACCCCTCCGTTGGTCTTTTATAGCCTGTTAGGTCTAGTTCCTGGTGTGAGGAACCTCTCTGAAATTGATTGTCACCTTAGTTCTACTGAAATAGCATCTTCTTTTCTTTCTTTCTCTATCTGGTTACACTTTTCTCCCTGAAGTGATGATTTGAGGCGAACGAGGAGAGGAGATTCTTTATGTGTGAGTGTGTCGGGATGGGCTGTGGGAAAGGCAGGCGGCTGTTCAGATGGGGCGTGGACTCATGGGAGATTTCTCGCTTGTACTGCCACTTTCTAAACTTACAGAAGCTCGACTAGCCGTGCTCTCATGGTGCAAGAGTGAAAATTATGTGTGAAGTCCTAAGAACACTTGGAAACAGAATAGATTGGATGCTTACCTAATGTCAGTCATTCATAGCATGAAATACTGAATAAACATTAGTGTGACACCCAATCTGTACCGTGCGATTTGCTATTTTAAGCTAAATTTGGAGAACTCTCATATGAAAGAATGATTCCCCAGAGTTTGTTGGCAACACAGAATGGATGTTTTATGGTTTCTGATTTTATTCATGGCACGCTGGGTTCCTTTCCAAAAAAACAAACAAAAAAACAGTAGGTTATACTGAGGTAGAGTAATAAAGTCAGTTTATAATCTTAATTAGTTTATGATTTTATCATAATATTCTGTAAACGTCTGCAAAAATGGTGTCAGTCATTGCTGTGAAATGTAATAACCATTCACAAATAAGTTTGTTCATTTGATTGATATTGCACCATAAACAGATTGTAAAAAAAATCAAATAAATAAATTGTAATCATAAATAATATTCTGTTATTCTAAAATTAAAATGTATAATATTTCAGAAACAATAATTCACTATTGTAAAAATAAAAATGTAACTATTTCATAAACATTATTTTGTTATTATGTAGAAACAATGTTTCCCTGTTCTAAAATTGAAATTTTAAAATATTATGTAAAATTGTCAGATTAGTTGTTAAAATGTCACTATTCATAACAATATCGTTATTGAAATATGTAACTACATTTAATTTCAAAACAAATTCACTGTATTAAAATAAAAATATAACTATTTTATATACATTATTATATAGAAACAATATTTCTCTATTCTAAAACTGAAATTAAAAATATTTCAAAAACAACTTTTAACTGCACTATAACAGAAATTTCTATAACATCATTTCTTTTTAACCCTAAAACACAACGCAATGCAATACATAATTCAAATTACCAGTAAACACCTTTGAAAAATATTAAAAATTCCTTGCATACTGTATTAACATACTAGATTGGGCTACTATGTTAGATTTTAACTTTCAGGAAAAACTTTACTATTCTAAATTTAAAAATTTAACTATTTCAAAAATGATTAATAATAATTCACTATTCTAAAATTAAAATTCAAACTAACCCAAACTGTTTCAAACTTCACTCTGACGACTATTTCTAACAGTTTTCACAATATTCATGTGTGCCTGTCTAATTGGACACCTGCACCTTCTGATGAAACCTATACGTGGACATACTTCACAGGCTTGTCAAGTAACACCCTTGATGACCCTTGGGAGTGAACGGTAACCGGACTGCAGTGTTGAGAGTGAGTTGAGTGCAGTTGCAGGCATGTGTGCTCATTGTAAAGCCGATTCCATTGTAAGGAACGGCCAGCATCAGCAAATACTCCAGGCTTTGTCCTGCCCTATACAGAGAAGCAGACTCACACACAGTGTTTTCCCGCTGCAGCTGGACAAATTTGTTGTGGGTTGGATTTTCATGCAGGGGTTTAGAATCTCGTTGATGGAGCCGAAAGCCTCTCATAAATGGCGGTTTCTCGTGCTGCATCCAGCCACATCCTAGGTTTGTGTGTGTGTTTGTGGATAGATATGCACATGCATCTGTGCATTTGTTTGCAGCTCATCTGAATTAGTGCAGTGTCGTATTATGCATGCTATTTGATCCATAATGTAACAAACAGCATGACGAAATTCGAAATATAAAACAATATCGAAATGGGAAGTCCAGTAATCATTTACTCACATGTGCACTTCCTTGAAATTCTGTCCTTCACTTAATTGGACAATCATGGAGAACTAACCAAGCAGTATATTTTTATACCTAGCCATATGTTTCATATTTACAGTCACGAACCACAGGAGAGGAAATCAGGCCCTCTTGAAACCTCTGCTTCCTGTCAGCTGTATTAAGTGGTGCTTGCTGTAGCAAATATCACTGTTCATATAGTCTTATGTATGAAAAAAGAGTGATATTTCTTCTATTGTGTCACCTTGTTGGTAGCCAGCCACCCTGAAGCTGTAAATGCCACGTAATAAATGTAAATCACAGACCCATTAAGAGGGTGTTATTTTTTGTTTTTTTTTTTTTTCTGTAACAAACGTTTTCGCGTTGTCTACTGGAATTTATGATGCCAGTGTTCGTGTCTGAGGAGTCAGTCCCATATGCTTTACTCTTACCACACTGTGGTAAGCCTGTATTCATGAACACTGGAGCCACCCTCATCTGTAAATGTCTTGAATCTTTGCCCTGTACATGATAGAAGCAGAAAGCATGGGCTTATCTAGAAACTGGCCCTGTGGGCAGAAAAGCACTTCTAAACATTCTGGATGGAGACTTTTAGTCGCTTAAAGGAATAGTCTGCGTTTAGTGCAAGTTAAACTCCATCGACTGCATTTGTGGTGTATTGATTGCCAAAAAAAAACACACTCCTCGATAGCAAAAATATGATGAGGCACTTACAGTAAAAGTAAATGGGGCCCATTTTTGCAGCAATGTGAAACATATACTTTTATCAAAGCACAAAATGATTCAATGTTATGATTCCATCCAAAGTTGCGAATTTTACTTACGTGCAAAAATGTGAATATCCCATAAAACATTCTGTTTACATGTGTTCAAGAGAATAAAATCGTCACTTCTTGGGAAACTGGCGCAAAGTGTCAAAACCTTTTTTTTTTTGTACATAATGAATGCACCACAGAGCACACAGACGAAACGTATTAACAAACGCTGTCATGTTATATTGCATTCGGGTGCCTGATGTTTGGGAATGCAATCGTGTGAGACAATTATGGGAGGGGATTGTACCAAATAATTTTGATGATGGATGTTGGCTCTGGCATTTCAAAATAATATAACATAAAATAACATTGTAGATGGTGTGCGATAAGATCGGTCGTTCAATCACAGGATCTGTTGAGGCAAAGTTACATGAGTTTTTTGATGCACATTGAGGAATTTATTCAATTTCCATCGTAGTTTGTTAGCATGTCTTATAATAAAATTATAAGATTCAATTTAGCGCACGTTTTTTTATGCACATTTGCTACACATCATATAGAACATACTTTTTTTTCAGTTAAGTTCTTCATCAAATATACAGTAGCATCTACCAAATAGTAGTATGCGATTTTGGATGCAGCAAGTTTTAATGATTAGGAATTGGCCCCATTCACTTCCATTGTAACATTCTTACTATAACTAACGTTTTTTAGGGAAAGGAGAGAAATTCTATTTAAATTTAAATTTTGTGTAGCCACAAATCCTAACGATTGAGGTTAACTTGTTCTAAACCTGGAATATTCCTTTAAAGTTCACAGATGGGATAGGGATCCGTCTTTCCAATGAAGAGCCTTCCATAAATCAGAAACAGGACTCACAATATTGCTTTGTTTTTGCTTCTCTGGTAGGGTTCCTTGCTTGTTTCCTTTTCCTTGGCAGGACACTCACCCCTGAAGGCCAAAGCAACGCTTTATCCAGGACTACAAAGAACCAGTGGGAAACTTAACTGCACAAGTCTCCCCTTCCTTGGTCGCTCTGTTTTTCCTGATCCTTCCATATGGACAGGAAGTCACTACTGGAGACAACTCAACTAAATCAACCAATGATGGCTCAGCAAAACACACATTTAGAGAAGAAAAGTGGAGGATGAAGCCATGACCGTCTCATAAACAAAACTCACGTGGAAATATGAAGAGCTGAAGGAACCGAGCAGATAATTTCATGTTACGTAACTGTAACAGTTCTTTATCTGCCATAAATCATTGCTTTAATAAAGCCACCCTGGTCTTACGCAATCGTTTAATTAGGCAGACGGTCAGATTAAAGTGTAGAACACGCTGCATCGCTTTGAGAACTGACTCATTCCAGTCAGATTATACTGGGAAAGGCCTGTGAACTCATCGACACCAAACCACCAGGTTGTTCTAGAAATCTGCATTGTGGACGTGAGAGGAGATGTTTACAGAGGAAGTGACTGTCCTAAGCTTGTGCAACCTCTGTTATCAAAGACAACACCTTGGAGACAATAAGACACAGTTCTAGTCACCAGTCATTGCCGTTCTCGTGATTTCTGTTCAAATGTAATTCAGCGGAAAGTGACGTTTATAAGTAATGCTGTTTGGATTTAGTCATAAAGTGTTTTACAATCGCACAATAGAATCTCATGCTAATTCTCACATTTGTTTTTCCTCCCTGTAGCACGTAAACGTTAGAATTAGTTTGTTTGGAATCTTTTTAAAGGTTACATTGGGGTTGTGGATCATAATGGCGCCTTTGTTTTTCTGATCTCTCCAGTCACTGCAGTTTCGAAAGTGGTAAATACGGCAAATGAACAGCTGTTTTTGTGTAGAACAAGTCTTTATAAAGTTTCTTTTGCATCTGAACCTGGAAAAAATGGCAAGATGTCACTCCATGGACGACGGCCATGTTTAAATTTAAATTTGGTTTAATTAGATGTCCACAGAAGACCATTTCTTGCATTGATTGTCAAAGACTTAGATTTGTTTTGGAGTAAAGGTGCAGCCACATTGTGAAATTTCACAAAGATTATCAAAAAGGTTGTATGAAACACGTCACGTGTTAACAAGGTGATTGAAATTAGCGTTGGGGAAAGCTACTTTTAAAAGTAATGCATTATAAAACTACATTACTCCTTAAAGGCATAGTTCACCCAAAAAATAAAATTCTGTCATCAATTACTCACCCTCATGTCATTCAAACCCGTAAGACCTTCGTTCATCTTCGGAACACAAATAAGATATTTTTGATGAAATCCGAGAGCTCTCTGACCCTCCATAGACAGCAAGGATCCTAACACGATCAAGGCCCAGAAACGTAGCAAGGACATCGTTAAAATAATCCATGTGACACCAGTGGTTCAACCGTCATTTTTACGAAGCTACGAGAATACTTTTTGTGCGCCAGAGGAAAAAGCAAAAATAAAATAAAATAATAAAATAACTAATTGCGTTACTTACTCTTTACGAAAAGTAATGCATTACATTACTTTTGTGTTACTTTTGTCACCTGGGTCGGGCTTGTTTATTTATTTTTAATAACAAAAAGCCCAAAAGTAAAATTTTTGGCAACTGTAAAAGCCCTTTCACACAAAAAGTGAAATTAATAAGCCTCAGACTGAAGGAAGAGGTTCTGCACGTCACTCCCAATTCCTCTCAACACGGGAACAGGAGCGATATCAGTGAATAAATGTGAAAAAAGTAACTTGCATTACTTATTTAAAAAAGTAACTCAGATATTTTGTTGTAAATGTAAAAGTAATGCATTACTTTACTAGTTACTTGAAAAAAGTAATCTGATTACGTAACTTGCATTACTTGTAATACATTTCCCCAAAATTTCGCCAAGCAATTGTAAATGTGACCACAACGGTAAAAGTGTAATTTTTACATTTTGTCTTGACTAGTTTCCTGTCTTTATATTTTAGGTGTTCTGTCACTTCCGGCTCATTTCAGTCCATACACGGAGGGACGTCAGACGGGGTTGGAGAGCAGAGAGGATGCGTACGCTGAACTGGAGCTGCGAACACTCGAACAGGCCTTACTGGCTACATGTGTGGGCAGCATCTCCGAACTGAGTGAGTGTCTGACTTCCTTCCTGTCTTTCTGTTATGTCTGATACTCTTTGTTTTGTCTGTTTCTCTCTCTTGTCCGTTATGTCCATTATGAATCATACTGAATCATTTACAACTCAGAAAGGTCACATTTAAGCTACAGCTTATGAGAAAGCTGGACATGCTGGAATCTTTCAGTTTGACGCTTACCATAAATGTCACATCCTGAATATTGAATGCAATTTTTAATTGCTTTTTATATTTATAACTTTGCTTTTTGTATTTTTATTACAACTTTTTATTGCTAAGGTTTGGATTCAGTGTTAATAGTGAAAATAATAGTGCATCAAATAATAGGGCAATATGTAAATATACAAACTAAAAGTATTGCTGGTAATTATTAACATGTTGCGGATTATTTTGCATATTTCATAAACTTTTTAATTGGCATATGATTTTTCAAATTAAAGACAACATAAAATAATGAAATTACATAATTTAAATGTCATAATATATATATATATATACATTTTATTTATTTATTTGATACAAAAAATGGGTACATATACCAAACTGAGAAACTACACAAGTTTACTATAGGTATGTCACTATCTGTCACAGTGCTTGACTTGACACTTAACAGAGTCAAGATTGCAGCAAGTTTCATACAGAGACACAATTGCTTGTTGTTATCCCTGCAAACACAACATGGAAAAGGAGATAATGTGGACGCTGTTTATCTTTCCGGACTGATTAGCCTATTATTTTATGCTCTGAATAAACACCACTATGTCGTTCCCAAAGAGGAGGCATGTTTGCTTTCTAAACAGAATGTTTAGTGATGGAAAGACACAAAACGAGTGTGGAAGTCAACTAAAAGTCTTCTGGTGCCTTAAGTGCCTCTTGTCTGGTATTCTAGATAATTCCTGCAGGATGTTATGGTGTTATTAGACACACTCCTATCAGGATTGAAGGAAGATGAACTGCTCTACCAGTGTCTCCTCTGACTTCATGATGCCTGACTCATCTGCACGCAAATGAAGCACGTCTGTCTCAACACGGTTCCCTTGATAAAAGCAACATCTGGTCTGGGATTTATTGTCTGGACTGGATTTTATACTAGTGGAAAGCTGAACAAATGCAATTTAGCTGAACTTTAAAGTGTAAATACAAAGATTACAGTGCCTTATTCAGCAATAGTATGTCGGTTCATTGTACAGTGTTTTGGTTCCCTCCTCACAGGAGTTTACATTTGAAAATGGGATATTTCCCTTGCAGTGAAAGAGTTCCCTTGTTGGCATGGGTTGCCGTACTCTGAGCTGTTTTACCTGTGTTTAACCACCATGCCACAAGCCCAGCGGTGGCATGGTTGGCGGCTTACCGATGGAAGGCACGAATTTCCTACTGCAAAAACTGAACACTTTGCTGCTTGTCTCCCACAGCACAAGGGCACGTTCAGCAGGACATTAGCAATCACACACAAACTCAGTGAATTCAGTGAGAGCTGTCTTTGTGCACTGCCCTTGATGTTGGCACCTCCCCATGAGCTCTCATGTAGGTTTGATCCAGCTGTACCCAGGAGACCGATGGACAGTGGGGCATCTGTATGTCCTCAACTGCCCTGGAACTCTAGATGCAAATGGCCATCTACACAACCTAAAATGTGTGATTTGGCATGTGAAAAATGTGCTCTGTTGTTGGTAGCTCTTTCAGTCTGAATTTAGAGGAATTGTTGAAAAGAAAAAGCCTGTTATACTTCAAGCAAAATCCAACAACAATATTTGAACAATACCAGGCCAAAATGAAGCTTGTTTGGAGCTTGTTTCAGGAATTTGAAATAGCTTGAGAAAGCGAACGTCATGGAAAAGTTTGCTCAAGCTGGTAAACACCTTTGAACTATCACTGGTCTATAGTGATTAAATTGAAGCAAAATTGCAAGAACAAACGTATGAACCGTGACATAATTTCAAACTAAATTAGGCCAAAACAAAGTTTGTTGTGGGAGTTCAAAACAGCTGGCCAAAGTACATTTTATGGAAAAATTTGCTCCATCTTGAATACACCTTAGAACTATTGTTCCATGGAAATGACAGCACGCAGGCAGACTCAAAGCTAAATTTTAACTGCAATTGCAACTAACTTTCATGTTTTCCATGTTTAAAACGGTAAAGCTTGTTTTAAAGTTATCTATTGTATAAAATAAATGACTTGACTGGAGTCCTGAATTGCAGAGCTGGTGCAAGCCTATCTTCGTCACTATGATGCTTTCTTAACTGCTGCTTTCTCACTCCTGTCAGTTTTGTTGTTTATTTTGTTATCGAGAGGAAAGGACAGCACATATTTACATGTTCAAATTCTAAATGCCACTCCCTATAGCATAGGCATTGCCGGAGACATTAAACTGCTGCTCAGATATTTCAAACTTTTTTTTTACCCTAAGCGAAGAACAAAACAGGACTTCACTTCAAGTATATCGGCCTTTAAATTGCAACAAGTATTACCATGAGCTTTGAGGATGTTGTATTTAATATCTCCAGTCCAATCGCACTGATCTCAGCCTGCAGGGCAAGCATTAGTAGAAAACTAATTGAAAAGCCCCAAACTTCCCGATTGCTTCATAAATTCTCTAAGACCCTAGGGCCTGGCAGAACACAATAAGGCCCCTATTGCTGCAAGTTTGGCATCTTTCAGATAATAACGGAAGATTCTTCCTACTCACAAAACACTCTGTGGTTTGAAAATGAACCCAAGGGGTGATTTCCACAAATGAAGTCTACATTTTCCCACAAATGGAGTGGCCAGCCCACAACTTTGCTTCTCAAGTTAGCGTAGACCAATACATGCATTGAATCTTGATCAGTGTATCCATATGTAGTTTAGTTATTACTTGGACTGTTTCCTGCTACGTGTTGAGAATCCAGGTTTCATTGGATGCCTTGTTTGGACAATCATAAGGATGTTCACATGTTGTGGAACTGTGAGATACATGAGGGAAAGACTTCAGCAGGTGGGTGTTTCATCTCCAAAGCTGTTTAGAGGAGGCACGTGTGCTGACTCGCTCATATTAGCTTTCCACAT
Source organism: Sinocyclocheilus anophthalmus (assembly GCA_018155175.1). Classification (NCBI taxonomy): domain Eukaryota; kingdom Metazoa; phylum Chordata; class Actinopteri; order Cypriniformes; family Cyprinidae; genus Sinocyclocheilus; species Sinocyclocheilus anophthalmus. Next base: position 298,069 of record JADLZN010000485.1, read on the forward strand.
TTGCTATGAAGGCCAACTTGTGGTTTTTGGTTTCAGTTAGTGTCCAAGGTCTTGTAAGCTTCCGACTGAGCTCTGGTGATAATTTGATATCTGGGTCAATGAAAAATAAGAAGAATTTTTTTTTTATATATAATTGAGCGTACATTTTGTGTTCATGTTGGTTTTATATGCTTTTGAAAACCTTTTTGTTGTGAATTTTTTTTCCATTTTCAGTTTAAATTGAATGATTTTAAAATAATTTTGTTCTCATTCTTTCTTATTATTGTCACAAAAATGTATCTATTTCAAGATAGAAAAAAGTTATGACTTTATTTTTGCATGGTGGTTGCACCACATGACATGGATTTTTCAAATGTTTGTATAATGATTTAAAAAGTTCATTGATTTAACAAAAAAATGTTGTAAGTTTTTTCTTACATTATGTTGTACCACCCTGACATTTTTGAACGTATGCTCATTAAAAAAACATTAAAATTGAATCATAGAAAATGTGTATTCAAGATATTGTAAGAAAAAAGTACATTTTAATAAATTAAAATAATCTCTGTTAGCCTAATCTGATGCAAATATCTTAAGTTTCTGATTGATTGTTTGTCATCATCAGGTGACCTGGTGTCACGGGCCATGCACCATATGCAGCGCCTCAGTTCTGTCCGTCATGGGCTCAGTCCTGCACGTCATGCCCGCCAGCAGCCCGTCTCCTGGTCTCCGGATGCCCTCCACACTCTCTACTACTTCCTGCGATGCCCTCAGATGGAGTCCATGGAGAACCCCAACCTGGATCCGCCCAGGATGGCCCTGAGCAAAGAAAGGTGAGCCTCATTACTATTCCCCTCCCATTAATCCAGTCTCCAATTCACACAATGCGTGCTAAGCTAATTAACAGCCCAAACCCCTAATGGTCCATTGGTATGTAAGTAAACTCTGGAAATCACACAGCCTGAAGGCACTTTAAAGCTGTTAATGATATACTAGAAATGTGAGGAGCTCCTCAAACTCCTTTTCCAGCTGCTGTTTCCTGGAAGTTCATTGTAACTTGTTCTTAAAGAGAGATTGGTTTTAAGAGCGGGTCATTAGGTGTCCTGTCTTGCTTCAAGGATGTCTTCAGGATATTACTTGCTTGCTAAAGGTAAATACGAAGGTTTATATTATGCAGGGTTCAGTTACAGGTGTACTGTAAATATTGGCTCTTGGAAGGATGCCTGTTTGTGGGATACAAAAACTAGGTGTAACTATGTTGAAGAAGTTACTTGGCAAGCTGAAAGCAACTTTATTTTGAGGCAATCAAACAACAGCAGCTAGCATTTTGAAAAAGTAGTCAGCTATGCTAGCTTCAGGCTACTAACAAAAGCTATATTATGTGTTTCCATTACCAATCAGATAGCACAAATTAAAATTGCAAAGTGAAAATTTGCCCAATGGAAACATGCAAATTTCACAGAAACTCCCATATATCGCAATTTTTTTCCCCACTGCGGCACGTTTCAGAAGCGTCCCAGAAGCATCTCTCCGTGCTGCTTCACTTAAGATACATGCCTACGTCTACTTCAATTAAAAATAATGGCTAGTGCAGTGGCTACGATATACGTAAACCTACCAACATCTGTCACCATGACTTATCGCAAGAGGAAAAAAATACGTTTTAGTCACATAACATCAGTTAATGGAAACACAGTCATTTCACAATAGTTTTTTATTACCGTTATAAATATCGCCAAAGTTTTTTGCGCAAATCTGTAATGGAAACGCAGTTAGTGAAACCATTTTAATGGAAAATTCACTACCTCCGCTCACTCAGCAGGACATAAATAGTAACAATGTAGCATTTTGTCTGTTACAGTACGTCCTAGAAAAAAGTAGCTAGCTACTGGAAAAACTACAGTGTAATTATATTGAAAACATCCAAGTGACTGTCATACTACTGATAAATGTAGCACAGGTTCTTAGCTAACATTCTTGTTTGTAAGCTCTTTGAGATGCCTTATCTTGACATGTAATACACTTTACAGTATAAATGGAACAAACTATAGAAAAATCAGCCCCAAAACAATGCCTACATTATAAATGAGTCACACAGGTATTTCTGGAAGCTCTTGCCGTGTCCAAAAACAAAGTAAATCCAGACTTTCGTCGATGGGCTCAGATGTTTGTTTCCTCCTTTGATGTGTTGTTGTTGAATGCCAAGCACAGTTGTCCACATGTGATTGTGTGTATACGTATGTGTGCAATTATCAGGTTGTATGTTGAGTAAGTAAAAGGCAAATCTTGCTATTGGCTGCAGCTGGTTCACTTGTGTAAGACCTTCAACTAACAAACTTAAGTGGAAAACAACAATGGAGCCTTACTGCCGACTCCAGGACTCCAATCATGAATCTCTCTTAACGATCATGCCAGGAAAGATTTCCAGCAATATTGCTGAGCGCTTGTGTATGTGGTGGAGTAGCAGAATGGGATACAGGTGGTGCTTCAGTCCTGGCTGTAATTACAGCAAAGGCCTCGATCATTATTTAAGGTCTCCTCAACACGCCTTCTAGTGAGTCTATAAAAGTCTATAAAACCTTTGCTTGAAATGAAACCACACGTGTACTGTGTGGTCCTAACAGAGGCCTGTAAACGGAAAGGGGGCGTTACGGATCCAGTGAAGATTGGTTATGTGAGCTAGAGGTTAGTAATAGTAAGTGTTGATTTATGACGGGTATGTGTCTCCTATTGAGTGGGTGGAGAGAGAGGGAGGAAAGGGTCAGAAAGGTGAACGGGAGTGCTGGGTGGTAAGTGGTCGTATATCAAGGAGGCACTGTAAGATGAGAGGGGTGACCTCTCAGGACTATGACCCCAGATCAGGACAGAGAAGACAAGACACATCCATACATACTGCCTAATTGGAGTATAGAATGCTTTCATACTAAGATTAAGTTTCTAAAATGAGGTTCAGAGTAAGTGAACTTGTTTGAACCTCATTTTAGAAACATCCAACTATTTCTAAGAATACATATTTCTATGAATGTGTCAGTAAATCAGTATAACAGTAGGTCAGGTCTCTTTGCACACTAAACAAAAACAATTCACTAACATGTCTAGTATTAGATTCTTAAAACCTTTATGCATTTTATTTCTGTTTGGCCATGTTTTATCTCACCTACTGAAACAAGTGAGCCAGACAAAATAAAATAATGCTGTTGGCTGTTTTCTGTTTGACCAAGTTTCTTTTTTATACTCACCTACTTAAAGAAGCCAGAAAATAAATAAAATAAACAAACATGCTGATTGGTTGTTTTTCTGGCATGTCTAGTATTAAGTTTATTTACTAACATTTTTCAGTTTGATCATTTCTTATCTTACCTTCTGAAAAAAGAGAGCCAGACAAACAAAACAAAACCAAACCAAACAAAAAGGCTAAATCATGCTGTTGGCTGTTAGTCTGACACATTTAGTACCAAGTTCTTACATGTACTGTACTGACATACTGAAGCAGAGCATGATCCATAGTTGCATTCCAACATGATAATGACTCCAAACACACCTCCAAGACGACCACTGCCTTGCTAAGAAGCTGAGGGTAAAGGTGATGGATTGGCCAAGCATGTCTCCAGACCTAAACCCTATTGAGCATCTCAAGGTCTGTAACATTCACCAGCTCCGTGATGTCGTCATGGAGGAGTGGAAGCGGACTCCAGTGGCAACCTGTGAAGCTCTGTGAACACCATGCCCAAGAGGGTTAAGGCAGTGCTGGAAAATAATGGTGGGATTGACACAAATTATTGACACTTTGGGCCCAATTTGGATTTTTTTCACTTAGGGGTGTACTCACTTTCGTGGCAAGCGTTTTAGACATTAATGGCTGTGTGTTGAGTAATTTTGAGGGGACAGCAAATTTACACTGTTATACAAGCTGTACACTCACTACTTTACATTGTAGCAAAGTGTAATTTCTTCAGTGTTGTCACATGAAAAGATAAAATAAAATATTTACAAAAATGTGAGGGGGGTACTCACTTCTGTGAGATACTGATATATATATATATATATATAGATATATATATATAGATATATATATATAGATATATATATAATATACTATAGTGAGATACCATATCCGCATTAGAAAAATCATCTACCAAAAAATGTAGCGTTGCATATGAAAGAGTATGTAGTAATATATCTACTCATAATTCTACCGCCAGCGTATGGTGATAGTTATTAAACAATATTAAAGAAGCCATTTTGAATGGAGCTGTGAGCATAATTACACTATAACCCGGGTTATTTCTATAATGAGGATTGTCCCTGTTGGAAAACCCCATTTAAAGTCACTAATCATGATGTATAGAAATACCTTTTTCAAAATCTCAGTGCTGGGCTGTAGTACACTGTTTACACATGATTTTTAAATGGAAACAAATATACAAAATAACTCTCCCATTTAAAGTAATGCTGGGATTTATCATCATCCGCCGCCAAACCGCGAGAAATTCCTGGCTTGAAAACCACAGCGTTTAATATGCAGCGGCCATAGAGTCGCCTGCCAGACGCTAGTGTTTGTATATGACTCAGAGACATGCTTCAGCATTATATATGTTTATAGCGAGGGAAGCAGCCGTGTGGTCTCAGTAGTGAACTCTTAATCATGTTACACATCTCTGGTGTAATCTAGTCACGTTAGAAGCCTTAACACGTGTGTAAATGTCTGTACTAGTCCACCAAATTAGCCCAAAGCGCTATACGGTTTCCACAAGCCCTGATTAGCCGTGCTTTGATGTAGGCTGCAACTGAGCTCGGATTTCGGGTCGAAGGCCACGGGTTGAACTTGAGCCCTTGATTCAGAAGCGCGGGTCATTGTTGAAGCCTGACCTAAGGGCCAAACGAACAAGAGATGGAGGGACGCAGATGGACTTTTGCTTTTCACTAGCGTGGCGCTCTGACAACAGAACAAAGGCGAGATTGTAAAAATGTTGAGCTTAAATTTCATGCTGGTTTTGTTTTTCATTCATAAAAGAGCAGGTCAGAGGAGTGGACTACGCACCAGGAGTTTACATTTGTGTGTGTCCCTAAACGTGTGGCCGGTACATGTAACCTTGCGTGCTAACAGAGCTATTGCCGTGGCTTTTTTTGTTTTTGTTCAAAAAGATGTAAGGGATCAATAATTCCATTTAGGAATGTAAAAGAGCTGACAGGCATATTAGTGTTTTTATATTTGAGTGTTGTGCATATTGCTTTTAAGTGATGCTGTTATTTGCTGCTGCCAGAAGCACCAGGCACATTCAGGAGGACGGTTGACCCTAAGGTTTCTGAGAAGTGGTTTAAAAAAAAAAAAAAGTATCTTTGATAGATATCTTTTTATTTTGTAATGTATATATATATATATATATATATATATTAGAAGTGTGTTACATTTGTTTTATCTGTGATAGTTAGACTTTTTATTTGTTTTATTTTGTATATATTTTGTGTAATGATGCATTAGGTAAAGCCCATAAGTAAAATAAAATAGCTTTTTTTTTTTTGGGGGGAAAACTGAGGAGCCATAATAAAAAAAAGATATTTGGTGGATGGTAGTACTATTTTGAATTATGCTATATTTGAAAACCGGTGCACTATAAACAAAAATAAATAAAAAAACATTAAAATACAAATTTGTTTATTTGAAAACCTGGTGGCTTATTATAAAATAAAAATAAAAAATGATTTTGGTGGCTGTTACTATCTTAATGATGCTTTTATTTTTGAAAACATTGGTGCCCTGAATATTCATTAATAAAAAATCTCTATATATTTTAAATTAAAAAATATATTTTGGAAAAACAATCTGTGCCCCATATAACAACAAATAAAATAAAATAAAAACACGTTTTTTTCAACCTCATGTGCCCCCCATATGGGGTGGGGTATAGCCAATGCGTATTCATATAGTTATATGAAGTGTATGGAAAATCCCCATAAACTTTTCCCATCTCAGACTCATTTAGTTAGTGTACTGACTGATTCTTTTTACACACCACACACACACACACACACCACACACACACACACTTACAGATATATCAACAAATCCTTGTATGCTTTTCACAGATAGCAGCTTCCCCCCTTACCATCACCCCTCTTCTGAGCGACCAAAGTAAACACACTTAGCAGGCTGCAATCTATTAGTCTTGACAGTGGTTTTAAAGGCCTTAGCACTTGGAAAATTCCCTTGATCAATACAGTAAGCAACTAAAAGTGCTCCGCTAAACTATTTTAGTGAAAGTGTGTGGTTATTAAGTGTGTTTTTTTATGCCTCTTCTCTCACTTTGCCATGAAGCTCTTTCCTTACACTTGGATGAAGGCTGAGCTGTTTTACAACCACAAGTCAAACAAATGTTACTAAACCTCATCTGTTTTCCCGACTGTAGGCGTTCTTGCTTGCAAATACGCCACTCTTTTAGTTTTGTCTTTTTTTGTTCAGACAGACCGATATAATCAGGGTTTTTTTTTTTGGCTCTGACCTACACAAATTGGTTGTTTGGAGTGCAAAAAAGCGTTACCACCCACCCAACCCTCCAGGGTAACTTTCCTAAGTGTGCTGAATTTACCCTATTTAAAAAATTTTCAAGTTTTCAAGTTAGTTCTGTTACTTGGAATTGTTTTGTATATTTGAATTTTACTAGCAATTTCTGAGTGAAGCACAAAATTCTACATCGTATTTTGAGCAAAATGCCTAATTCCACACCAGTATATTAGTGAAACATCAAATTCTACACCAATTTTTTTAGTGAAATACCACATTTTGAGTGAAACACCAAATTATTCACCAAATTTTAAGTGAAATACCAAATTCAACCATTTTTTTTTAGTGATCCACCAAATTTCTTCAGTGAAACACCATTTTTTTTGTGAGAAAATTCTTCACCAAAATTTGACTGAAATACCAAATTCAACACCAATTTTTAGTCAACCACCAAATTTCTTGAGAGAAACACCAAATTCTACACCATTTTTAACGAAGCACCACATTTTGAATGAAACCAAATTCTTCACCAAATTTATTGAATGAAACACCAGATTCGACAGAAATACCAAATTCAACACATTTTTAGTGAACCACCAAATCTATTGAGTGAAACTCCAAATTTTTAATGGAACACCAAATTCTACAACAATTTTTGAGTGAAATACCAAACTCGACACCAAATTTTTCAAGTGAACCACCAAATTCTGTTTTTCCAGTGTACTCAAGGGCAATAGAGTTTCCTTCAAATGTTTACCCCATTTTACCAGATATGCTATTTTTCAACATTACGAAGGTCTTCAACGCTAGACAACGCTACCTTACACTATTGTCTGATATTGCACCCCTTGTGGCAGCACTGAGAGTACAACGCAAACCGAACAAACTGATCACTGGCAAAACACCTGCAAACAAAACATGATTTGATGCGCTTTTCATATCCTCCCTCAAGATTTAAATATAGCTTTTCTAAATTTAGCTTTGCCTTCAGACGTTTCACACTTGAAAGCTGATTTCAGAATTTTAATAGTCTTTTCTTTTTAAACAAAGTGGCTCCCATCAAGTTGTCATCTGCAAAGTTGATCTGTTTGTTGTGGTTGAGCGCGTCTGTAGGTCTCAGGAGATGTGTTTCTCTGTTGCGCATATCTTGTGTGTTTAATGAGCTTCACGCTCCTCTCTGTACGTCTCATTTGCATGTCTTGCTGGGCTGACAGACTCTCGGTGGGACTACTTCGGTTTGTTGTTTGACGTCATTGTGTTCCTGCTGTGCATCGAGCGCTCTGGGACTTTCACAGTGGTGTCTTCTCTAAATCCGATGTGAAGCTCACTTTCTCTAAGGGGTTGGAAGGCTGGGGAGACATTACGAAAAATCTGCAGCATTAGCTGCGGGTATCCTCATCTTCTTATCAGGGATTTACTTAGAAAAAGATTAGATTTGGATTTGGGAAGGGGATGTTGGGCCTGTATCAGTGTCTGGTGATGATACTTCATGGTTCAGGCTAAATACAACTGATGGGGGTGCAGCTGAACAGTTATAATATGCACCCATTTTTGGTACAAATTGCCTTTAATGGTGTCAATAAAGAAGATCTATATTATCTAAATAAATCTATTTGCAAGCATTCCCATTCCATGCCACAGGGCCATCAGAAGTATGCGACTATCTCAGTGTAGTCGAGATATCAACCAGCAGGGGTGAACTGCTTACATTTAGGGTATTTTCACTTCAGTCCTATTTTAACCAAACAACATCTCTTTTTTTCATTCACACTGTTGCTTTTCATATCCAGAAATGCTTAAACATTGTATGATAATTATTATTAATAAATGTAATATTAGTATATTACTCTACACTATTTATTTACTTACTTACTTACAAGGATGACCAAGATGGTAAGACAAACCTGAAACACTTGAATATCTTATGATGATAATGATGATGAAATTAATTTTATCAATAACAATAAAAATGAGAAGAATAAGCATTAGTGCTGTCAAACGATTAATCGCAAAGTTTTTGTTTACATAATATATGAATGTGTGCTGTGTATATTTATTATGTATATATAAATACAGACACATACAGTATATATTTTGAAAATACACTTTACCATGCATTTACACTGTCTATATTTATATTCATATAACAAATATATTTAATATATAAACATAACATTTTTTTTAAATATATACATGCATGTGTGTGTATGTATATATACATAATAAATATACAGTACACACACATATTATGTAAACAAAAATTTTATTTTGGATGCGATTAATCACGATTAACCGTTGCCCAGCACTAAAAAGCATGAATTGAATTGGAGTCTAGTACACATGATTTTTCTGTATGCTCCATTTTTGAAGGATGGACAAAAATTTTTTAATTGCTAACACGAAATATTGGAATAAGGAAGAAGAATAAGAGGATATTCGAATAGTATAAATATTTTTAAGCAATCTCTTATTTTTGAAGAAGACCCAAAACAAATAATATTTTTTAAAGAAATGCAATTTAGTGTATTATTATGCTACTATTGTAGTTTTATCAATACATTTTTGTGGGGATGATATGTAAAATAATCATAATAATATTAGAAGAGATTATACAATGTGTATTCATTAATCTCTTCATTTTTGAAGGACCAAGACACTTTTATTAAATCCTGCAGCCTTTCTTTTTGGATAAAACTTTTAGTTTCTGTGTACTTCACAATAGTTTACAATATACATGCTTTGAAAGCCACATTTGGTAAAGTTTATTCAATTTGTGTCAAACTTTGACACAGAACCCACTTTAAGTAAACGTATTTTCTCTTACATAAAGTGAAAGTATTCACTTTATGTAAGTGTATTTTCTCTATGCTTTTTCACCTCAGCTTCACCTTTCAGAAGCTGAAACTTGTTAAAACTCTGAATTATTATTGCGTAATATAGTCCTCCAGTAAACAGCCCCTATCTATTCTCATATCAAGAAGCTTGCACACATACAAACACATTCATGTCTGCAGGGAGTGTGCGTGCGCTGCTGAAAACAGGACGACTTCAGCAGCTGTACCTTATTCTCAGCGTGAATTCTCTGATATGACAGGCTGCTGAAAGATATGGCCCGTCTCAGTGAAAGCTGCGCTTTCTTATTGCACAAGCCCTGCTTTACAAACACTAGCAGATTTAGTGCGGTGTGGCCCAACTTGTTTTACACAACTGTGGATCTCAGCCACGAGGTTAAAACCCCACACACAAACAACACACACACACACACTATAGACGTCATAATATCCTATATATAAAAATAAAAATAGTAGTTTACCGTCAGTTTTTAGCTCAGTTTGGGAACAAATCTGGAATCTGAAAGTCTTTTTTTTTACATCCTGAATAATAAACACAAATAAATTTCAAATCTGAAATCAATTCATGGCTGTCAGTATCATCAAGAGAGTACAATGAACCACTGTAGTTTGTTACAGCAACAAATACAATGAAATATATTTGCAATATTAACACAACAATGAATTGGAAACAAACTTGCTGTTTTTTGCTGTCCTCAGGCCGTTCCTCCTCCTCCCCCCGCTGATGGAGTGGATGCGTGTGGCCATCGTTCATGCGGAGCATCGCCGCAGCTTATTGGTGGACAGCGATGATGTCAGACAGACGGCGCGGCTGCTCCTGCCCGGACTGGACTGTGAGCCCAGACTGCTGAAGTAAGACATACACATCATACAACATATACTGACTGACAACCAGCACACATTCATACCTGCTGGACAATAAACGAGTGAAGAACATGAGCCACATCTAGAGAGCAGAAAACCAGAGAGAAATACAAGATGGACGCTTTTGACAACCATCAAAAAGTCCCTAGAAGAAGATCCACACCGAAAAACACTCTGAACACCTTAGCAACAGCATAGCAACACCGTGGAACATTCTAAACTACCTTAGCTATCGATAGGTGTTGTGTTCTGACTGTTCTTTTGCAACTCGTGAGAAACTACATCGTAACACCCTACTATCCACTCAGAAAACCTTAACCGCATCGCAACCACATACTGTATCAATGCCCTAGCAACCAATCAGAGCACTGTAGCAACCAAAAAGCAATGCCCTAGCAACCTGTCAGAACAACTTAGAAACTGGATAGCAACAACCACTCAGAATCAAATGTGAAGTGATCACTCAGAAGGTATAGAAATGCTCTAGCAACCACTCAGAACACCATACATACAAATACATACAACAATCAGGTAAGAACAGATTGGCAACTGCATAACAACGCCCTAGCAACCAGTACTCCTTACAACAACTTAGCAACTGCCTAACAATGTCCTAGCAAACCAATCAGAACACCTTAACAACCACTTACAGCAGCTTAGCAGCTGCATAACAACATCCTAGCAACCAGAACACCTTAGCAACCACTTACAGCAGCTTAGCAACTGCATAACAATGTTCTAGCAACCACTTGGAACAGCTTGGCAACTGCATAACAACGGCCTAGCAACCAGTACTCTTTTGCAACACCTTACAACAACATAGTAACTGCATAACGATGTCCTAGCAAACCAATCAGAACACCTTAACAGCCACTTACAGCAGCTTAGCAACTGCATAACAACATCCTAGCAACCAGAACTCCTTAGCAACACCTTACAATAGCTTAGCAACTGCATAACAATGTCCTAGCAAACCAATCAGAACACCCTAACAACCACTTACAGCAGCTTAGCAACTGCATAACAATGCTCTAGCAACCAGAACACCTTAGCAACCACTTAGAACAGCCTGGCACCTGCATAACAATGTCCTAGCAACCAATCAGAACATATAGCCACATACAACACCTTTTACATAGCAACATTATCTTAGAAAAATTTACAAATAATAATAAATGAACAATTTCAGAAGCATAGAATAAATGAAAACCTTTTTAAAATTCTTAAAAATGTCTTCACAGAGAGTAATTTGCACTGAATCATGCAACAGGGAAAAGGGACATTGTTGTTGAGGAGTATGTACTTTTCCCTGTTGCATGATTCAGTGCAAATTACTCTCTGTGAAGACATTTTTAAGAATTTTAAAAAGGTTTTCATTTATTCTATGCTTCTGAAATTGTTCATTTATTATTATTTGTAAATTTTTCTAAGATAATGTTGCTATGTAAAAGGTGTTGTATGTGGCTATATGTTCTGATTGGTTGCTAGGACATTGTTATGCAGGTGCCAGGCTGTTCTAAGTGGTTGCTAAGGTGTTCTGGTTGCTAGGATGTTGTTATGCAGCTGCTAAGCTGCTGTAAGTGGTTGTTAGGGTGTTCTGATTGGTTTGCTAGGACATTGTTATGCAGTTGCTAAGCTATTGTAAGGTGTTGCTAAGGAGTTCTGGTTGCTAGGATGTTGTTATGCAGTTGCTAAGCTGCTGTAAGTGGCTGTTAAGGTGTTCTGATTGGTTTGCTAGGACATCGTTATGCAGTTACTATGTTGTTGTAAGGTGTTGCAAAAGAGTACTGGTTGCTAGGCCGTTGTTATGCAGTTGCCAAGCTGTTCCAAGTGGTTGCTAGAACATTGTTATGCAGTTGCTAAGCTGCTGTAAGTGGGTTGCTAGGGTGTTCTGGTTGCTAGGATGTTGTTATGCAGTTGCTAAGCTGCTGTAAGTGGTTGTTAGGGTGTTCTGATTGGTTTGCTAGGACATTGTTAGGCAGTTGCTAAGTTGTTGTAAGGAGTACTGGTTGCTAGGGCGTTGTTATGCAGTTGCCAATCTGTTCTTACCTGATTGTTGTATGTATTTGTATGTATGGTGTTCTGAGTGGTTGCTAGAGCATTTCTATACCTTCTGAGTGATCACTTCACATTTGATTCTGAGTGGTTGTTGCTATCCAGTTTCTAAGTTGTTCTGACAGGTTGCTAGGGCATTGCTTTTTGGTTGCTACAGTGCTCTGATTGGTTGCTAGGGCATTGATACAGTATGTGGTTGCGATGCGGTTAAGGTTTTCTGAGTGGATAGTAGGGTGTTACGATGTAGTTTCTCACGAGTTGCAAAAGAACAGTCAGAACACAACACCTATCGGTAGCTAAGGTATTTAGAATGGTTGCCAAGGTGTTGGTGTGTGGTTGCTAAGGTGTTCAGAGTGTTTTTCGGTGTGGATCTTCTTCTAGGGACTTTTTGATGGTTGTCAAAAGCGTCCATCTTGTATTTCTCTCTGGTTTTCTGCTCTCTAGATGTGGCTCATGTTCTTCACTCGTTTATTGTCCAGCAGGTATGAATGTGTGCTGGTTGTCAGTCAGTATATGTTGTATGATGTGTATGTCTTACTTCAGCAGTCTGGGCTCACAGTCCAGTCCGGGCAGGAGCAGCCGCGCCGTCTGTCTGACATCATCGCTGTCCACCAATAAGCTGCGGCGATGCTCCGCATGAACGATGGCCACACGCATCCACTCCATCAGCGGGGGGAGGAGGAGGAACGGCCTGAGGACAGCAAAAAACAGCAAGTTTGTTTCCAATTCATTGTTGTGTTAATATTGCAAATATATTTCATTGTATTTGTTGCTGTAACAAACTACAGTGGGTCATGTACTCTCTTGATGCTACTGCAGCCTGAATTGATTTTCAGATTTGAAAAAAAAAAAAAACAAAATTTTTTATTTTGTGGTTTATTATCAGGATTGTGTAAAAAAAAAAGGACTTTCAGATTTTCAGATTTGTTCCAAAAACTGAGCTAAAACTGACTGTAAATACTATTGTTTTTTGTAATATGGATAATTTATAGACTGTCCTATAGTGTGTGTGTGTGTGTGTGTTGATGTGTGTGGGTGGTGTGTAACAAGTCTGCTGAGATCCACAGTTGTGTAAAACAAGTTGGGCCACACCGCACTAAATCTGCTAGTGTTTGTAAAGCAGGGCTTGTGCAATAAGAAAGCGCAGCTTTCACTGAGACGGGCCATATCTTTCAGCAGCCTGTCATATCAGAGAATTCACGCTGAGAATAAGGTACAGCTGCTGAAGTCGTCCTGTTTTCAGCAGCGCACGCACACTCCCTGCAGACATGAATGTGTTTGTATGTGTGCAAGCTTCTTGATATGAGAATAGATAGGGGCTGTTTACTGGAGGACTATATTACGCAATAATAATTCAGAGTTTTAACAAGTTTCAGCTTCTGAAAGGTGAAGCTGAGGTGAAAAAGCATAGAGAAAATACACTTACATAAAGTGAATACTTTCACTTTATGTAAGAGAAAATACGTTTACTTAAAGTGGGTTCTGTGTCAAAGTTTGACACAAATTGAATAAACTTTACCAAATGTGGCTTTCAAAGCATGTATATTGTAAACTATTGTGAAGTACACAGAAACTAAAAGTTTTATCCAAAAAGAAAGGCTGCAGGATTTAATAAAAGTGTCTTGGTCCTTCAAAAATGAAGAGATTAATGAATACAAATATTGTATAATAATATTCTAATATTATTATGATTATTTTAACAATCATCATCCCCACAAAAATTTATTTATAAAACCTAAAATAGTATATAATAATACACTAATATTTCATATTTAAAAAAAATACTATAGGGTTGGTCATTCTTCAAAATAAAGAGATCTTAAAAAATATTGGATACGATTCAATATCCTGTTATTTACTTCCTTATTCACATATTAAGGGTTTCAGCAATAAAAAATGTTTGGCCATCTTCAAAAATGGGAGAATAACTAAAAATCATGTGTAATAGACTAAAAATTCAATTCAGCTTTTTAGTGCTGTCAAACGATTATTTGTGATTAATCGCATCCAAAATAAAAGATTTTGTTAATAATATATGTGTGTGTACTGTGTATATTTGTTGTTTATATAAATATACACACATGCATGTACTGTATATATTTCAGAAAAATATGTTATGTTTATATATTAATTATATTTATATATAATATAAATTATATAAATATATACATGTAAATATTTTTCAAAATATATACTGTATGTGTGACTTTATATATACATAATAAATATACAAAAAACACATATTTTATGCAAACAAAAAACATTTATTTTGTATGCAATTAATCGTTTGACAGCCGCACTCTAATGTAGCTTCTCATTTTTATTGTTATTGATAAAATTAATTTCATCATCATTATCATCATAAGATATTCAAGTGTTTCAGGTTTGTCTTACCATCTTGGTCATCCTTGTAAGTAAGTAAGTAAATAAATAGTGTAGAGTAATATACTAATATTACATTTATTAATAATAATTATCATACAATGTTTAAGCATTTCTGGATATGAAAAGCAACAGTGTGAATGAAAAAAAGAGATGTTGTTTGGTTAAAATAGGACTGAAGTGAAAATACCCTAAATGTAAGCAGTTCACCCCTGCTGGTTGATATCTCGACTACACTGAGATAGTCGCATACTTCTGATGGCCCTGTGGCATGGAATGGGAATGCTTGCAAATAGATTTATTTAGATAATATAGATCTTCTTTATTGACACCATTAAAGGCAATTTGTACCAAAAATGGGTGCATATTATAACTGTTCAGCTGCACCCCCATCAGTTGTATTTAGCCTGAACCATGAAGTATCATCACCAGACACTGATACAGGCCCAACATCCCCTTCCCAAATCCAAATCTAATCTTTTTCTAAGTAAATCCCTGATAAGAAGATGAGGATACCCGCAGCTAATGCTGCAGATTTTTCGTAATGTCTCCCCAGCCTTCCAACCCCTTAGAGAAAGTGAGCTTCACATCGGATTTAGAGAAGACACCACTGTGAAAGTCCCAGAGCGCTCGATGCACAGCAGGAACACAATGACGTCAAACAACAAACCGAAGTAGTCCCACCGAGAGTCTGTCAGCCCAGCAAGACATGCAAATGAGACGTACAGAGAGGAGCGTGAAGCTCATTAAACACACAAGATATGCGCAACAGAGAAACACATCTCCTGAGACCTACAGACGCGCTCAACCACAACAAACAGATCAACTTTGCAGATGACAACTTGATGGGAGCCACTTTGTTTAAAAAGAAAAGACTATTAAAATTCTGAAATCAGCTTTCAAGTGTGAAACGTCTGAAGGCAAAGCTAAATTTAGAAAAGCTATATTTAAATCTTGAGGGAGGATATGAAAAGCGCATCAAATCATGTTTTGTTTGCAGGTGTTTTGCCAGTGATCAGTTTGTTCGGTTTGCGTTGTACTCTCAGTGCTGCCACAAGGGGTGCAATATCAGACAATAGTGTAAGGTAGCGTTGTCTAGCGTTGAAGACCTTCGTAATGTTGAAAAATAGCATATCTGGTAAAATGGGGTAAACATTTGAAGGAAACTCTATTGCCCTTGAGTACACTGGAAAAACAGAATTTGGTGGTTCACTTGAAAAATTTGGTGTCGAGTTTGGTATTTCACTCAAAAATTGTTGTAGAATTTGGTGTTCCATTAAAAATTTGGAGTTTCACTCAATAGATTTGGTGGTTCACTAAAAATGTGTTGAATTTGGTATTTCTGTCGAATCTGGTGTTTCATTCAATAAATTTGGTGAAGAATTTGGTTTCATTCAAAATGTGGTGCTTCGTTAAAAATGGTGTAGAATTTGGTGTTTCTCTCAAGAAATTTGGTGGTTGACTAAAAATTGGTGTTGAATTTGGTATTTCAGTCAAATTTTGGTGAAGAATTTTCTCACAAAAAAAATGGTGTTTCACTGAAGAAATTTGGTGGATCACTAAACAAAAATGGTTGAATTTGTTATTTCACTTAAAAAATTTGTGAAAATGGTTTCACTCCAAAAATGTGGTATTTCACAAAAAAATGGGGTGAATTTGATGGTTCACAATTACTGGTGTTGGTAGGCATTTTGCCTCAACATACGATGGAGAATTTTGTGCTTACTCAGAAATTGCTAGTAAAATTTCACAAACAATTGCAAAAAATTGGCAAGTAACAGAAATAACGTGAAAACTTGAATTTTTTTTAAATAGGGTAAATTCAGGCACACTGAGGAAAGTTACCCTGGAGTGGGGGGGGGGGGGGGGAGTAAACGCTTTTTTGCACTACAACATACCAATTGTGTAGGTCTGCCAAAAAAAAAAACCCTGATTATATCGGTCTGTCTGAACAAAAAAAGACAAAACTAAAAGAGTGGCGTATTTGCAAGCAAGAACGCCTACAGTCGGGAAAACAGATGAGGTTTAGTAACATTTGTTTGACTTGTGGTTGTAAAACAGCTCAGCCTTCATCCAAGTGTAAGGAAAGAGCTTCATGGCAAAGTGAGAGAAGAGGCATAAAAAAACACACTTAATAACCACACACTTTCACTAAAATAGTTGCGCGGAGCACTTTTAGTGCTTACTGTATTGATCAGGGAATTGCCAAGTGCTAAGGCCTTTAAAACACGGGTCAAGACTAATAGATTGCAGCCTGCTAAGTGTGTTTACTTTGGTCGCTCAGAAGAGGAGATGGGGGTGTTGGGGGAGTTGATATCTGTGAGAGCATACAAGGATTTTATTGTATATCTGTAAGCGTGTGTGTGTGGGTTGTGTGTGGTGTGGTGGGGTGGAAAAAGATATCGTCAGTAAACTAACTAAATGAGTCTGAGATGGGAAAAGTTTATGGGGATTTTCCGTACACTTCATATAACTATATGAATAGGCATTGGATATACCCCACCCACCCATTATGGGGCATCATGAGGTTGAAAAAAACGTGTTTATTATTTTATTTGATTTGTTGTTATATGGGCCCAAGATTGTTCCAAAATATTTTAATTAAAACTAATATATATATTTTTATTAATGATGTATGCAGGGACACCAAGTTGTCAAAAATAAAATAAAAGATCATTAAAGATGTAAACAGCCACCAAAATCATTGGTTATTTTTATTTATAAGAAGCACAGGTTTTCCAAAAATAAAACAAATTTGTATTTTAAGGTTTTTTATTTATGTTATTTTTAATAAGTGCACCAGGTTTTCAAATATAGCATAATTAAAAATAGAATAACTCCACATATTTTTTTTTATGGTAATCAAGTTTTCAAAAAAAAAAAATACTATTTTATTTATTATGGGGGCTTCCATAAATGCATAATACACAAAATATATAAAAAAAGAAAAACAGAATAAAAAGTCTAAACTATCCAAAGATTAAAAAAAAATTGTAAACCACTTTCATCTATATTATATATATATAATATAATAAATTACAAAATAAAAAAGATAATCTATCAAAGCTACTTTTTTTTTTTTTTAACCACTTCTCAGAAACCTGAGGGGAACCGTCAGTCTGAATGTGCCTGGTGCTTCTGGCAGCAGCAAATAACAGCATCACTTAAAAGCAATATGCACAACACTCAAATATAAAAACACTAATATGCCTGTCAGCTCTTTTACATTCCTAAATGGAATTATTGATCCCTTACATCTTTTTGAACAAAAACAAAAAAAGCCACGGCAATAGCTCTGTTAGCACGCAAGGTTACATGTACCGGCCACACGTTTAGGGACACACACAAATGTAAACTCCTGGTGCGTAGTCCACTCCTCTGACCTGCTCTTTTATGAATGAAAAACAAAACCAGCATGAAATTTAAGCTCAACATTTTTACAATCTCGCCTTTGTTCTGTTGTCAGAGCGCCACGCTAGTGAAAAGCAAAAGTCCATCTGCGTCCCTCCATCTCTTGTTCGTTTGGCCCTTAGGTCAGGCTTCAACAATGACCCGCGCTTCTGAATCAAGGGCTCAAGTTCAACCCGTGGCCTTCGATCCGAAATCCGAGCTCAGTTGCAGCCTACATCAAAGCACGGCTAATCAGGGCTTGTGGAAACCGTATAGCGCTTTGGGCTAATTTGGTGGACTAGTACAGACATTTACACACGTGTTAAGGCTTCTAACGTGACTAGATTACACCAGAGATGTGTAACATGATTAAGAGTTCACTACTGAGACCACACGGCTGCTTCCCTCGCTATAAACATATATAATGCTGAAGCATGTCTCTGAGTCATATACAAACACTAGCGTCTGGCAGGCGACTCTATGGCCGCTGCATATTAAACGCTGTGGTTTTCAAGCCAGGAATTTCTCGCGGTTTGGCGGCGGATGATGATAAATCCCAGCATTACTTTAAATGGGAGAGTTATTTTGTATATTTGTTTCCATTTAAAAATCATGTGTAAACAGTGTACTACAGCCCAGCACTGAGATTTGAAAAAGGTATTTCTATACATCAGTTGATTAGTGACTTTTAAATGGGTTTCCCACAGACAAGTCCTCAATTATAGAAATAACACTGTGTTATAGTGTAATTAGTGCTCTACAGCTCATTCAAAATGGCTTCATTTAATTATTGTTTAATAACTATCACCATACAGCTTGGCGGTAGATATTATGAGTAGATATATTACTCATAACTCCTTTCAGTATGCAACGCTACGTTTGTGATGATTTTCTAATGCAGGAGAGGGTATGATCAATAGTAGATATCTATATATTATATAGAGAATATATATATCTAGTATATAATATATAATATATATACAGTATCTCACAGAAGTGAGTACACCCCTCACATTTTTGTAAATATTTGATGATATCTTTTCATGTGACAACACTGAAGAAATTACACTTTGCTACAATGTAAAGTAGTGAGTGTACAGCTTGTATAAAAGTGTAAATTGCTGTCCCCTCAAAATAACTCAACACACAGCCATTAATGTCTAAAACGCTTGCCACGAAAGTGAGTACACCCCTAAGTGAAAAAAATCCAAATTGGGCCCAAAGTGTCAATATTTTGTGCGGCCACCATTATTTTCCAGCACTGCCTTAACCCTCTTGGGCATGGAGTTCACCAGAGCTTCACAGGTTGCCACTGGAGTCCTCTTCCACTCCTACATGACGACATCACGGAGCTGGTGGATGTTACAGACCTTGAGATGCTCAATAGGGTTTAGGTCTGGAGACATGCTTGGCCAATCCATCACTTTACCCTCAGCTTCTTTAGCAAGGCAGTGGTCGTCTTGGAGGTGTGTTTGGGGTCGTTATCATGTTGGAATACTGCACTGCGGCCCAGTCTCCGGAGGGAGGGAATCATGCTCTGCTTCAGTATGTCACAATACATGTAGAACTTGGTACCTAAATGGTCAGACTAACAGCCAACAGCTGATTGCATTTTTTTGGTTGGGTTTTTGTTTGGTTGCTGGCTCTCTTTTTCAGAGTAAGATAAGAAATGATCAACTGAAAACTGTTAGAAATAAACTTAATATAGACAGCCAGAAAAAAAACCAATCAGCAGTTTGTTTATTTTATTTATTTCTGGCTTCTTTAAGTAGGTGAGTATAAAAAAGAAACTTGGTCAAACAGAAAACAGCCAACAGCATTATTTTATTTTGTCTGGCTCACTTGTTTCAGTAGGTGAGATAAAACATGGCCAAACAGAAATAAAAAGGTTTTATGGTTAATTTAATACTAGACGTGTTGGTGAACGGTTTTTGTTTAGTGTGCAAAGAGACCTGACCTACTGTTATACTGATTTACTGACACATTCATAGAAATATGTATTCTTAGAAATAGTTGGATGTTTCTAAAATGAGGTTCAAACAAGTTCACTTACTCTGAACCTCATTTTAGAAACTTAATCTTAGTATGAAAGCATTCTATACTCCAATTAGGCAGTATGTATGGATGTGTCTTGTCTTCTCTGTCCTGATCTGGGGTCATAGTCCTGAGAGGTCACCCCTCTCATCTTACAGTGCCTCCTTGATATACGACCACTTACCACCCAGCACTCCCGTTCACCTTTCTGACCCTTTCCTCCCTCTCTCTCCACCCACTCAATAGGAGACACATACCCGTCATAAATCAACACTTACTATTACTAACCTCTAGCTCACATAACCAATCTTCACTGGATCCGTAACGCCCCCTTTCCGTTTACAGGCCTCTGTTAGGACCACACAGTACACGTGTGGTTTCATTTCAAGCAAAGGTTTTATAGACTTTTATAGACTCACTAGAAGGCGTGTTGAGGAGACCTTAAATAATGATCGAGGCCTTTGCTGTAATTACAGCCAGGACTGAAGCACCACCTGTATCCCATTCTGCTACTCCACCACATACACAAGCGCTCAGCAATATTGCTGGAAATCTTTCCTGGCATGATCGTTAAGAGAGATTCATGATTGGAGTCCTGGAGTCGGCAGTAAGGCTCCATTGTTGTTTTCCACTTAAGTTTGTTAGTTGAAGGTCTTACACAAGTGAACCAGCTGCAGCCAATAGCAAGATTTGCCTTTTACTTACTCAACATACAACCTGATAATTGCACACATACGTATACACACAATCACATGTGGACAACTGTGCTTGGCATTCAACAACAACACATCAAAGGAGGAAACAAACATCTGAGCCCATCGACGAAAGTCTGGATTTACTTTGTTTTTGGACACGGCAAGAGCTTCCAGAAATACCTGTGTGACTCATTTATAATGTAGGCATTGTTTTGGGGCTGATTTTTCTATAGTTTGTTCCATTTATACTGTAAAGTGTATTACATGTCAAGATAAGGCATCTCAAAGAGCTTACAAACAAGAATGTTAGCTAAGAACCTGTGCTACATTTATCAGTAGTATGACAGTCACTTGGATGTTTTCAATATAATTACACTGTAGTTTTTCCAGTAGCTAGCTACTTTTTTCTAGGACGTACTGTAACAGACAAAATGCTACATTGTTACTATTTATGTCCTGCTGAGTGAGCGGAGGTAGTGAATTTTCCATTAAAATGGTTTCACTAACTGCGTTTCCATTACAGATTTGCGCAAATCTTTTGCGATATTTTATAACGGTAGATAAAAAACTATTGTGAAATCACAGCGCTTCCATTAACCAATGTTATGAGATTAAAATGTTATTTTTTCCTCTTGCGATAAGTCATGTTGACAGATGTTGGTAGGTTTATGCTTATCACAGCCACAGCACTAGCCATTATTTTTAATCAAAGATGTAGGCGTGTGTCTTTTGCGAAGCAAAGTGGAGAGCTGCTTCTGGGACGCTTCTGAAACGTGCCGCAGTGGGGAAAAAAATTGCGATATATGGGAGTTTCTGTGAAATTTGCATGTTTCCATTGGGCAAATTTTCACTTTGCAATTTTAATTTGTGCTATCTGATTGGTAATGGAAACACATAATATAGCTTTTGTTAGTAGCCTGAAGCTAGCATAGCTGACTACTTTTTCAAAATGCTAGCTGCTGTTGTTTGATTGCCTCAAAATAAAGTTGCTTTCAGCTTGCCAAGTAACTTCTTCAACATAGTTACACCTAGTTTTTGTATCCCACAAACAGGCATCCTTCCAAGAGCCAATATTTACAGTACACCTGTAACTGAACCCTGCATAATATAAACCTTCGTATTTACCTTTAGCAAGCAAGTAATATCCTGAAGACATCCTTGAAGCAAGACAGGACACCTAATGACCCGCTCTTAAAACCAATCTCTCTTTAAGAACAAGTTACAATGAACTTCCAGGAAACAGCAGCTGGAAAAGGAGTTTGAGGAGCTCCTCACATTTCTAGTATATCATTAACAGCTTTAAAGTGCCTTCAGGCTGTGTGATTTCCAGAGTTTACTTACATACCAATGGACCATTAGGGGTTTGGGCTGTTAATTAGCTTAGCACGCATTGTGTGAATTGGAGACTGGATTAATGGGAGGGGAATAGTAATGAGGCTCACCTTTCTTTGCTCAGGGCCATCCTGGGCGGATCCAGGTTGGGGTTCTCCATGGACTCCATCTGAGGGCATCGCAGGAAGTAGTAGAGAGTGTGGAGGGCATCCGGAGACCAGGAGACGGGCTGCTGGCGGGCATGACGTGCAGGACTGAGCCCATGACGGACAGAACTGAGGCGCTGCATATGGTGCATGGCCCGTGACACCAGGTCACCTGATGATGACAAACAATCAATCAGAAACTTAAGATATTTGCATCAGATTAGGCTAACAGAGATTATTTTAATTTATTAAAATGTACTTTTTTCTTACAATATCTTGAATACACATTTTCTATGATTCAATTTTAATGTTTTTTTAATGAGCATACGTTCAAAAATGTCAGGGTGGTACAACATAATGTAAGAAAAAACTTACAACATTTTTTTGTTAAATCAATGAACTTTTTAAATCATTATACAAACATTTGAAAAATCCATGTCATGTGGTGCAACCACCATGCAAAAATAAAGTCATAACTTTTTTCTATCTTGAAATAGATACATTTTTGTGACAATAATAAGAAAGAATGAGAACAAAATTATTTTAAAATCATTCAATTTAAACTGAAAATGGAAAAAAAATTCACAACAAAAAGGTTTTCAAAAGCATATAAAACCAACATGAACACAAAATGTACGCTCAATTATATATAAAAAAAAAATTCTTCTTATTTTTCATTGACCCAGATATCAAATTATCACCAGAGCTCAGTCGGAAGCTTACAAGACCTTGGACACTAACTGAAACCAAAAACCACAAGTTGGCCTTCATAGCAAATGTGGAAAGCTAATATGAGCGAGTCAGCACACGTGCCTCCTCTAAACAGCTTTGGAGATGAAACACCCACCTGCTGAAGTCTTTCCCTCATGTATCTCACAGTTCCACAACATGTGAACATCCTTATGATTGTCCAAACAAGGCATCCAATGAAACCTGGATTCTCAACACGTAGCAGGAAACAGTCCAAGTAATAACTAAACTACATATGGATACACTGATCAAGATTCAATGCATGTATTGGTCTACGCTAACTTGAGAAGCAAAGTTGTGGGCTGGCCACTCCATTTGTGGGAAAATGTAGACTTCATTTGTGGAAATCACCCCTTGGGTTCATTTTCAAACCACAGAGTGTTTTGTGAGTAGGAAGAATCTTCCGTTATTATCTGAAAGATGCCAAACTTGCAGCAATAGGGGCCTTATTGTGTTCTGCCAGGCCCTAGGGTCTTAGAGAATTTATGAAGCAATCGGGAAGTTTGGGGCTTTTCAATTAGTTTTCTACTAATGCTTGCCCTGCAGGCTGAGATCAGTGCGATTGGACTGGAGATATTAAATACAACATCCTCAAAGCTCATGGTAATACTTGTTGCAATTTAAAGGCCGATATACTTGAAGTGAAGTCCTGTTTTGTTCTTCGCTTAGGGTAAAAAAAAAGTTTGAAATATCTGAGCAGCAGTTTAATGTCTCCGGCAATGCCTATGCTATAGGGAGTGGCATTTAGAATTTGAACATGTAAATATGTGCTGTCCTTTCCTCTCGATAACAAAATAAACAACAAAACTGACAGGAGTGAGAAAGCAGCAGTTAAGAAAGCATAAAATGATAGCAATGTGGATATGTTTGCACAAGCTCTGCAATTCACACTAGTCCAGTCACTTTATTTTCTACAATAGATAACTTTTAAGACAAGCTGACCGTTTTTTAACATGGAAAACATGAAAGTTAGTTGCAATTGCAGTTAAAATTTAGCTTTGAGTCTGCCTGCGTGCTGTCATTTCCATGGAACAATAGTTCTAAGGTGTATTCAAGATGGAGCAAATTTTTCCATAAAATGTACTTTGGCCAGCTGTTTTGAACTCCCACAACAAACTTTGTTTTGGCCTAATTTAGTTTGAAATTATGTCACGGTTCATACGTTTGTTCTTGCAATTTTGCTTCAATTTAATCACTATAGACCAGTGATAGTTCAAAGGTGTTTACCAGCTTGAGCAAACTTTTCCATGACGTTCGCTTTCTCAAGCTATTTCAAATTCCTGAAACAAGCTCCAAACAAGCTTCATTTTGGCCTGGTATTGTTCAAATATTGTTGTTGGATTTTGCTTGAAGTATAACAGGCTTTTTCTTTTCAACAATTCCTCTAAATTCAGACTGAAAGAGCTACCAACAACAGAGCACATTTTTCACATGCCAAATCACACATTTTAGGTTGTGTAGATGGCCATTTGCATCTAGAGTTCCAGGGCAGTTGAGGACATACAGATGCCCCACTGTCCATCGGTCTCCTGGGTACAGCTGGATCAAACCTACATGAGAGCTCATGGGGAGGTGCCAACATCAAGGGCAGTGCACAAAGACAGCTCTCACTGAATTCACTGAGTTTGTGTGTGATTGCTAATGTCCTGCTGAACGTGCCCTTGTGCTGTGGGAGACAAGCAGCAAAGTGTTCAGTTTTTGCAGTAGGAAATTCGTGCCTTCCATCGGTAAGCCGCCAACCATGCCACCGCTGGGCTTGTGGCATGGTGGTTAAACACAGGTAAAACAGCTCAGAGTACGGCAACCCATGCCAACAAGGGAACTCTTTCACTGCAAGGGAAATATCCCATTTTCAAATGTAAACTCCTGTGAGGAGGGAACCAAAACACTGTACAATGAACCGACATACTATTGCTGAATAAGGCACTGTAATCTTTGTATTTACACTTTAAAGTTCAGCTAAATTGCATTTGTTCAGCTTTCCACTAGTATAAAATCCAGTCCAGACAATAAATCCCAGACCAGATGTTGCTTTTATCAAGGGAACCGTGTTGAGACAGACGTGCTTCATTTGCGTGCAGATGAGTCAGGCATCATGAAGTCAGAGGAGACACTGGTAGAGCAGTTCATCTTCCTTCAATCCTGATAGGAGTGTGTCTAATAACACCATAACATCCTGCAGGAATTATCTAGAATACCAGACAAGAGGCACTTAAGGCACCAGAAGACTTTTAGTTGACTTCCACACTCGTTTTGTGTCTTTCCATCACTAAACATTCTGTTTAGAAAGCAAACATGCCTCCTCTTTGGGAACGACATAGTGGTGTTTATTCAGAGCATAAAATAATAGGCTAATCAGTCCGGAAAGATAAACAGCGTCCACATTATCTCCTTTTCCATGTTGTGTTTGCAGGGATAACAACAAGCAATTGTGTCTCTGTATGAAACTTGCTGCAATCTTGACTCTGTTAAGTGTCAAGTCAAGCACTGTGACAGATAGTGACATACCTATAGTAAACTTGTGTAGTTTATAGTTTGGCATATGTACACATTTTGTAGCAAAATATATAAAATAAAATGTATATATATATATATATATATGACATTTAAAATAATTAATTTCCTTATTTTATGTTGCGTACTTTGAAAAAATCATATGCATATAAAAAGTATATGAAATATGCAAAATAATACGCACATTTAAATAATTAAAATAAATACTTTTAGTTTGTATATTTACATATTGCCCTATTATTTGATGCACTATTATTTTCAATATTAACACTGAATCCAAACCTTAGCAATAAAAAGTTGTAATAAAAATACAAAAAGCAAAGTTATAAATATAAAAAGCAATTAAAAATTGCATTCAATATTCAGGATGTGACATTTATGGTAAGCGTCAAACTGAAAGATTCCAGCATGTCCAGCTTTCTCATAAGCTGTAGCTTAAATGTGACCTTTCTGAGTTGTAAATGATTCAGTATGATTCATAATGGACATAACGGACAAGAGAGAGAAACAGACAAAACAAAGAGTATCAGACATAACAGAAAGACAGGAAGGAAGTCAGACACTCACTCAGTTCGGAGATGCTGCCCACACATGTAGCCAGTAAGGCCTGTTCGAGTGTTCGCAGCTCCAGTTCAGCGTACGCATCCTCTCTGCTCTCCAACCCCGTCTGACGTCCCTCCGTGTATGGACTGAAATGAGCCGGAAGTGACAGAACACCTAAAATATAAAGACAGGAAACTAGTCAAGACAAAATGTAAAAATTACACTTTTACCGTTGTGGTCACATTTACAATTGCTTGGCGAAATTTTGGGTGGAAATGTATTACAAGTAATGTGAGTTATGCAATCAGATTACTTTTTTAAGTAAGTAGTAAAGTAATGCATTACTTTTCAATTTACAACAAAATTACATCGGAGTTACTTTTTCAAGAAAGTAATGCAAGTTACTTTTTTCACATTTATTCACTGATATCGCTCCTGTTCCCGTGTTGAGAGGAATTGGGAGTGACGTGCAGAACCTCTTCCTTCAGTCTGAGGCTTATTAATTTCACTTTTTGTGTGAAAGGGCCTTTACAGTTGCCAAAAATATAACTTTTGGGCTTTTTGTTATTAAAAATAAATAAACAATCCCAGCCCAGGTGACAAAAAGTAACTCAAAAGTAACGTAATTAGTTACTTTTTAAAGAAAGTAATGCATTGTATTTTAATAGGGATTTATTTTGTTTTCTCTGCGCACAAAAAGTATTCTCGTAGCTTCGTAAAATTACGGTTGAACCACTGATGTCACATGGATTATTTTAACGAGTCCTTGCCTACGTTCGAGCCTTGATCGTTGTTAGGATTACCTTGCTGTCTATGGCGGGTCAGAGAGCTCTCGGATTTCATCAAAAACATCTTAATTTGTGTTCCGAAGAGGAACGAAGGTCTTACGGGTTTGGAAGGACACGAGGGTGAGTAAATGATCAGAATTTTATTTTTTGGGTGAACTATGCCTTTAAGGAGTAATGTAGTTTTATAATGCATTACTTTTAAAAGTAGCTTTCCCCAACGCTAATTTCAATCACCTTGTTAACACGTGACGTGTTTCATACAACCTTTTTGATAATCTTTGTGAAATTTCACAATGTGGCTGCACCTTTACTCCAAAACAAATCTAAGTCTTTGACAATCAATGCAAGAAATGGTCTTCTGTGGACATCTAATTAAACCAAATTTAAATTTAAACATGGCCGTCGTCCATGGAGTGACATCTTGCCATTTTTTCCAGGTTCAGATGCAAAAGAAACTTTATAAAGACTTGTTCTACACAAAAACAGCTGTTCATTTGCCGTATTTACCACTTTCGAAACTGCAGTGACTGGAGAGATCAGAAAAACAAAGGCGCCATTATGATCCACAACCCCAATGTAACCTTTAAAAAGATTCCAAACAAACTAATTCTAACGTTTACGTGCTACAGGGAGGAAAAACAAATGTGAGAATTAGCATGAGATTCTATTGTGCGATTGTAAAACACTTTATGACTAAATCCAAACAGCATTACTTATAAACGTCACTTTCCGCTGAATTACATTTGAACAGAAATCACGAGAACGGCAATGACTGGTGACTAGAACTGTGTCTTATTGTCTCCAAGGTGTTGTCTTTGATAACAGAGGTTGCACAAGCTTAGGACAGTCACTTCCTCTGTAAACATCTCCTCTCACGTCCACAATGCAGATTTCTAGAACAACCTGGTGGTTTGGTGTCGATGAGTTCACAGGCCTTTCCCAGTATAATCTGACTGGAATGAGTCAGTTCTCAAAGCGATGCAGCGTGTTCTACACTTTAATCTGACCGTCTGCCTAATTAAACGATTGCGTAAGACCAGGGTGGCTTTATTAAAGCAATGATTTATGGCAGATAAAGAACTGTTACAGTTACGTAACATGAAATTATCTGCTCGGTTCCTTCAGCTCTTCATATTTCCACGTGAGTTTTGTTTATGAGACGGTCATGGCTTCATCCTCCACTTTTCTTCTCTAAATGTGTGTTTTGCTGAGCCATCATTGGTTGATTTAGTTGAGTTGTCTCCAGTAGTGACTTCCTGTCCATATGGAAGGATCAGGAAAAACAGAGCGACCAAGGAAGGGGAGACTTGTGCAGTTAAGTTTCCCACTGGTTCTTTGTAGTCCTGGATAAAGCGTTGCTTTGGCCTTCAGGGGTGAGTGTCCTGCCAAGGAAAAGGAAACAAGCAAGGAACCCTACCAGAGAAGCAAAAACAAAGCAATATTGTGAGTCCTGTTTCTGATTTATGGAAGGCTCTTCATTGGAAAGACGGATCCCTATCCCATCTGTGAACTTTAAAGGAATATTCCAGGTTTAGAACAAGTTAACCTCAATCGTTAGGATTTGTGGCTACACAAAATTTAAATTTAAATAGAATTTCTCTCCTTTCCCTAAAAAACGTTAGTTATAGTAAGAATGTTACAATGGAAGTGAATGGGGCCAATTCCTAATCATTAAAACTTGCTGCATCCAAAATCGCATACTACTATTTGGTAGATGCTACTGTATATTTGATGAAGAACTTAACTGAAAAAAAAGTATGTTCTATATGATGTGTAGCAAATGTGCATAAAAAAACGTGCGCTAAATTGAATCTTATAATTTTATTATAAGACATGCTAACAAACTACGATGGAAATTGAATAAATTCCTCAATGTGCATCAAAAAACTCATGTAACTTTGCCTCAACAGATCCTGTGATTGAACGACCGATCTTATCGCACACCATCTACAATGTTATTTTATGTTATATTATTTTGAAATGCCAGAGCCAACATCCATCATCAAAATTATTTGGTACAATCCCCTCCCATAATTGTCTCACACGATTGCATTCCCAAACATCAGGCACCCGAATGCAATATAACATGACAGCGTTTGTTAATACGTTTCGTCTGTGTGCTCTGTGGTGCATTCATTATGTACAAAAAAAAAAAGGTTTTGACACTTTGCGCCAGTTTCCCAAAAAGTGACTATTTTATTCTCTTGAACACATGTAAACAGAATGTTTTATGGGATATTCACATTTTTGCACGTAAGTAAAATTCGCAACTTTGGATGGAATCATAACATGGAATCATTTTGTGCTTTGATAAAAGTATATGTTTCACATTGCTGCAAAAATGGGCCCCATTTACTTTTACTGTAGGTGCCTCATCATATTTTTGCTATCGAGGAGTGTGTTTTTTTTTGGCAATCAATACACCACAAATGCAGTCGATGGAGTTTAACTTGCACTAAACGCAGACTATTCCTTTAAGCGACTAAAAGTCTCCATCCAGAATGTTTAGAAGTGCTTTTCTGCCCACAGGGCCAGTTTCTAGATAAGCCCATGCTTTCTGCTTCTATCATGTACAGGGCAAAGATTCAAGACATTTACAGATGAGGGTGGCTCCAGTGTTCATGAATACAGGCTTACCACAGTGTGGTAAGAGTAAAGCATATGGGACTGACTCCTCAGACACGAACACTGGCATCATAAATTCCAGTAGACAAAGCTAAACGTTTGTTTACAGTAAACACCCTCTTAATGGGGTCTGTGATTTACATTTATTACGGCACATTTACAGCTTCAGGGTGGCTGGCTACCAACAAGGTGACACAATAGAAGAAATATCACTCTTTTTTCATACATAAGACTATATGAACAGTGATATTTGCTACAGCAAGCACCACTTAATACAGCTGACAGGAAGCAGAGGTTTCAAGAGGGCCTGATTTCCTCTCCTGTGGTTCGTGACTGTAAATATGAAACATATGGCTAGGTATAAAAATATACTGCTTGGTTAGTTCTCCATGATTGTCCAATTAAGTGAAGGACAGAATTTCAAGGAAGTGCACATGTGAGTAAATGATTACTGGACTTCCCATTTCGATATTGTTTTATATTTCGAATTTCGTCATGCTGTTTGTTACATTATGGATCAAATAGCATGCATAATACGACACTGCACTAATTCAGATGAGCTGCAAACAAATGCACAGATGCATGTGCATATCTATCCACAAACACACACACAAACCTAGGATGTGGCTGGATGCAGCACGAGAAACCGCCATTTATGAGAGGCTTTCGGCTCCATCAACGAGATTCTAAACCCCTGCATGAAAATCCAACCCACAACAAATTTGTCCAGCTGCAGCAGGAAAACACTGTGTGTGAGTCTGCTTCTCTGTATAGGGCAGGACAAAGCCTGGAGTATTTGCTGATGCTGGCCGTTCCTTACAATGGAATCGGCTTTACAATGAGCACACATGCCTGCAACTGCACTCAACTCACTCTCAACACTGCAGTCCGGTTACCGTTCACTCCCAAGGGTCATCAAGGGTGTTACTTGACAAGCCTGTGAAGTATGTCCACGTATAGGTTTCATCAGAAGGTGCAGGTGTCCAATTAGACAGGCACACATGAATATTGTGAAAACTGTTAGAAATAGTCGTCAGAGTGAAGTTTGAAACAGTTTGGGTTAGTTTGAATTTTAATTTTAGAATAGTGAATTATTATTAATCATTTTTGAAATAGTTAAATTTTTAAATTTAGAATAGTAAAGTTTTTCCTGAAAGTTAAAATCTAACATAGTAGCCCAATCTAGTATGTTAATACAGTATGCAAGGAATTTTTAATATTTTTCAAAGGTGTTTACTGGTAATTTGAATTATGTATTGCATTGCGTTGTGTTTTAGGGTTAAAAAGAAATGATGTTATAGAAATTTCTGTTATAGTGCAGTTAAAAGTTGTTTTTGAAATATTTTTAATTTCAGTTTTAGAATAGAGAAATATTGTTTCTATATAATAATGTATATAAAATAGTTATATTTTCTTTTACAACAGTGAAATTTTTTTTTGAATATAACTGTATTATACATATTTTCAATAAACAGAATATTCGTTTATGAAATAATGTTACATTTTACCAACTAATTCGAAAATTTTAATAATATTTTAAAATTTACCTTTTAGAACAGGGAAACATTGTTTCTACATAATAACAAAATAATGTTTATGAAATAGTTACATTTTTATTTTTACAATAGTGAATTATTGTTTCTGAAATATTATACATTTTAATTTTAGAATAACAGAATATTATTTATGATTACAATTTATTTATTTGATTTTTTTTACAATCTGTTTATGGTGCAATATCAATCAAATGAACAAACTTATTTGTGAATGGTTATTACATTTCACAGCAATGACTGACACCATTTTTGCAGACGTTTACAGAATATTATGATAAAATCATAAACTAATTAAGATTATAAACTGACTTTATTACTCTACCTCAGTATAACCTACTGTTTTTTTGTTTGTTTTTTTGGAAAGGAACCCAACGTGCCATGAATAAACTCAGAAACCATAAAACATCCATTCTGTGTTGCCAACAAACTCTGGGGAGTCATTCTTTCATATGAGAGTTCTCCAAATTTAGCTTAAAATAGCAAATCGCACGGTACAGATTGGGTGTCACACTAATGTTTATTCAGTATTTCATGCTATGAATGACTGACATTAGGTAAGCATCCAATCTATTCTGTTTCCAAGTGTTCTTAGGACTTCACACATAATTTTCACTCTTGCACCATGAGAGCACGGCTAGTCGAGCTTCTGTAAGTTTAGAAAGTGGCAGTACAAGCGAGAAATCTCCCATGAGTCCACGCCCCATCTGAACAGCCGCCTGCCTTTCCCACAGCCCATCCCGACACACTCACACATAAAGAATCTCCTCTCCTCGTTCGCCTCAAATCATCACTTCAGGGAGAAAAGTGTAACCAGATAGAGAAAGAAAGAAAAGAAGATGCTATTTCAGTAGA